>NC_069496.1:9512732-9585232 GCF_026875155.1 Cherax quadricarinatus
CACTAAAAATAGCTTCTTCAACGAACACCTTTTTACATATTCACTACAAGACTCGCGGAATCATAACAACATGATTACAAACAGGAAACAAGTTGGGGTAAGAACTCATGGCGAGTCCTAAAAGGCAAAGTCCAGTGTGTTAACGACTGGACCGCTCCCTGATTTGGTCACTACAAGGAAGTGCAGGAGGCGGCAGTTCGCGTGTGGGGCTGCTGCAGCAGACTTTACTCCAAGGCTATTCAGACGTCTTCAGGAAATATAGCACATCACGTCCAGTAGTTTGGTATATCTGGCACGCCAGTTTATGGTGCACACAAGTGGCTGCGGAAGCCTTCGTGCCTAGTTGATGATCCCATCACTCACAGCACCTTCTGAAGCTCCAGTCTTCCCTGTGTTCCTTTGCCTTTGACCGGAACCTCATCACTAATAGAGGAACACGCAATTTTTACTTACTAAAATTATTAAAAATTTGAAATATATATATGAGAACGACTCAAACTAGAATGAATCGAAGTAGACTCGCTTCCAAAAGCGCTTGTACCTGGACTTCCTACTCATTTCTGCAGCACTGCAAGCTCCTGATGTTTTGATTCGAACACGAAAGGCCTAAAACTATCAACTCCCCCGTCCAGGACGGGGTCCACCTCTAGTGCAACTAGTGGGATCCATAGCCTCGGAGAAATGAATGAAGAGGCGTCAAGAAAGAACATTTGGATTTCTTCCTAAAGCCATTTGATTATTCCACTTCCCCCCCACCCCCTTTTTTTACCCCTAGGTATATTTTATTACATAATATGGTACAAAGATGGCATACACAATACATGAGGGATACAACCAGCTCCTCAGAGCTGGGGTACAGCGTACCCTGGATGCAGCAGGCGTTACCCCTCTGAACCGCAGCGCTGGGTCGCTGGAACAGGTAACTAGCTGGTGTACATATCGTGTCGAATAGGTAAAACTGGTTAATTAGCAAGAACTCGTCTAAAATTAAGTCTTCTCTGACAAATTTCTCTTATACGTTTAAAAATATATATTTTTATTAATGTTAACGTAAAAATTAATAATTTTGTACCAAAAGAACCTTAGAAAACTTACCTGACATTATTATAACAAGCACAATTTAATTTAGCTTAATCCAACTTAATATATTTTAAATAAGTTTATAATAATTTAATAATAAAAACAATAAAATATATATTTTTTTCGTTAGGTTCAAAATGATTTTTGCGAAATTACTACATACACAAATGTTCGCTTGCCTTATTCGGCAAGAAGAGCGTTGTTATTTAAGCCAAAATCGCAAGTTTTACCTATTCGTCACGACATATATACAATGTGTGAACATTAATCGAGGATAAAAGCAATTTTTGAAGAGTATTTCTGAGTTATTATTGTATTGTGAGAATTATTGTGATTATGTTAGTTATGTGCTTAGTATCCACTGGGGATGTATAGGTGATGGATTATCAGTAGATTTATGGGTGGCAGGTTTGTGCAGGGTATTGATAATTTGGGGGCCGTAGTACTTTGAGTGTGGGGACGTGTGGTGGGGGTATTTGAGCGGGAGGTGTTGGAGGGTGTGGGGAAGGGGTTGTTGTGGTTTTTATGGGGGGGGTGAAAGTGTATAGTAGTAGTAATAAGTAGTGTGTAGTAGTAGTAGTAGTACGTACGTATATAGTAGTGTAGTAGTAGTAGTAGTAGTAGTAATGTAGTAGTAGTAATAGTAGTAGTAGTAATAGTAAGTAGTAGTGTAGTACAGTAGTAGTAGTAGTAGTAGTAATAGTAGTAGTAGTAGTAGTAGTAGTAGTAATTTGTAGTAGTAATAGTAGTAGTAGTAATGTAGTATAGTAGTAGTAACTATATAGTGTAGTAGTACTAGTAGTAATCGTAGTAGTAGTAGTAGTAGTAATAGTACTAGTAGTATTAGTAATAGTAGTAATAGTAGTAGTAGTAGTAGTAGTAATAGTAGTAGTAGTAGTCAGTAGTATGTAGTAGTAGAGTGTAAGTAGAATAGTAGTAATAGTAGTAGTAAAAGTAGTAGTAGTAATAGTAGTGTGTAGATGTAATAGTATAGTAGTATGTAGTAGTGTAGTAGTTAGTAGTAGTATAGTAAAAGTAGTAGTATAGTAGTAGGTAATAGTAGTAATAGTAGTAGTAGGTAGTAGTAATAGTAGTAGTAGTATAGTAGTAATAGTAGTGTAGTAGTATTAGTAGTAGTAGTAATAAGTGTATTTTAGTAAATAGTATAGTAATAGTAGTAGTTTTATGTAGTAATAGTAGTAGTAGTAGTAGTAATAGTAGTAGTAGTAGTAGTAGTAGTAATAGTAGTAGTAGTAATAGTAGTGTAGTAATAGTAGTAGTGTAGTAGTAGTAACGTAGTAGTAGTAGTAGTAATAGTAGTAGTGTAGTGTAGTGTAATAGTCAGTAGTAGTGTAGTAGTCGCTATAGTGTGTAGAGTAAAGTAGTAATAGTAGTAATAGTGTAGTATAGTAGTAGTAGTGTAGTTAGTAGTGTAGTGTAGTAATAGTAGTAATGTGTAGAAGTAGGTAGTAGTAATAGTAGTAGTAATAGTAGTAGTAAGTAGGGAATAGTAGTAGTAGTAAAAGTGTAGTAGTAGTAGTAATAGTAGCGTAGTAATAGTAGTAATTTGTAGTAATAGTATAATAGTATAGTAGTGTAATAGTATATTGTAATAGTAGTAGTAAGTAGTAATAGTAATAGTGTATAGTAGTAATAGTAGAGTAATAGTGAGTAGTAGTAGTAATAGTAGTAAGTAGTATAGTAGTAGTAGTAATGTAGTAATAGTCCAATCGTATAGTAGTAGTAGTCAATATGTAATAGTAGTAGGTAGTAAGTATAGTAGTAGTATATGTAGTTGTAATGTAGTTAATAGTAGTTTAGTTAGTAGTAGTTAAAGTAGTAGTAGTGAAGTAATTAGTTGTAGTGTAGTATAGATAGTAGTATAGTAGTAGTAATTATTCGTAATGTAGAGTAGTAAATTTGTAGTAAAAACCCTAGTAGTAGTAAATAGGGGTAAGTAGTATATAGTATAATAGTAGTGTAGTATGTATAGTCCGAGTGTAATAGTTAGTAGTAGTAGTTGTAAAGTATAAAGTAGTAGTAGTATATAGTATAGTATTGTAAAATAAGTAGTAGTAGTTTAGTATAATAATAGTAGTAGTAGTAGTAGTATAGTCTAGTAGTAGTAGTAGTAATGTAGTAGTAGTATAGTAGTACCTATGTAGTATATAAAGTAGTAGTGTAATAGTGTTTAGTAGTAGTAATAGTAGTTTTAAAATGTAGTAGTATGTGTAATAGTAGTAGTAGGGAGTGAATAGTAGTAGTGTAGTAGTAATAGTAGTAGGGAAAAATAGTAGTGTAGTGTAGTAAATAGTAGTGTAGTAATAGTAGTGTGAGTGTAATTGTAGTAATGTTTGTGTAAATAGTAGTATAAAATAGAGTAGTAGTAGTGTATAATGGGGTAATAGTAGTAATATAAAAAACTATAAATTTTTTTTAAATTCTTAATTTTATATTTTAATATTAATTATGACTAAAATAAAAATTAATATAATATAAAAAAATTTAATATAATTATATATATAATATCTAATATAAAAATAATATATATATATATATATAATAATATATATAAAAAATATATTTAATATAATATAATTTTATATATATAATTATTATAATAATTATATATCTATTATAATTATATATAATCTTAAATATAATATATATAAATATAATATTTTTATATATAAATAATAATTCATAATATAAAATATTAATATATATTTAAAAAAATATATATAATATACATATAAATTTTATTTTATTAATAATATTAAAAATATATTATTCGTCTAGGTTTTCTTCTATCGTTAATTTAAGAATTTATTTCTACCCTTCTTTTACACTTACCCATTTCCCTCCATAATTTCTACTCCCCATATCTCCCTACTCTATCTCTATCTCCTCTTACTTTAACTATATCCACTCATTTTGTAGTACTACTACTACTACCATACTCTATACAACTACTACTCCCACTATATAGGGCTAAATATTCCATACAAACTTATACAAAATCTATCTTCCCTCTCTCTCATTACACTACTCATCTCTACTAAACTACATATACTATACACCTACCAACCCACTAACTATCCACTACTCTACTCCTACTCTTACCCTACACTCTACCCCCTATTCTATACACTCACTAATCTAAAACTAACTATCTACACTCTATCTACAACCACTACATACTACTATATCCACTACTACTACCATATACTACTCCCAAACAAATCTACCACTCCTACTCTACTACCACTACTACTCCACTACTCCATACTATACTACTACACTCACTACTACTACCACTACTACCCTACTCTACACTACCACTACTACTACTACTACCACTCTACTACTATTTTACTACCACTTATACTACTACTCCACTACACTACCTACTACTACTACCACTATACCACTACTACCACTACTACTACTCCATAACTACACTATCCCACTATTTACTACTATCTCTACTACTCCATACACTATAACTACTACTCCACTACTTCTACTACTACTACTCCCACTACTACCACACTATACTACTCCCTACTACACAATCTCTCTACTCCCTACTTCTACCACTACTACACTACTATATACCACTCCCTACCACTACTACCCTACTACTACTCTCTACTCCACTCTACTACTACTATATACCACTATATACTACACCTTAACTACTCACCACTCTCTACCACTACTCCACTCTACTACACACATTACTCCTACCCTACTACCACTACAATACACACTCCCACTACTTACCACTACTACTCACACCATACTATCCCTACTCCCCACTACTCCACTCTACCACTACTACTCTACACCATACCCACTACCACTACTACTTCCTCCACTACACTACTACTTACTCCATCACACTACCACCACTACTATCCACTACTCACTCTACCATACTACTACCACTACTAATCCCATACCACCCCTTCCACTACTCCCACTACTACTCTACTACCATACTACACAATACCACACTACTATACACCTCCACACTACCACTCCCAACTACTACCACTACTACTACTACCACTACACACCACTACTTACTACACCACTACCCACCTACTACTACCACTACACTCCCCACTACTAACCCACTCCCACTTACACTACTTCCACTACTCTACCACTACTACTACTCTACCACTACTACACCACTCTACTACCACTACCCTACCTCCACCTACTACTACCACACTACTACTACTACCATACTAACTACTACCACTACTACTACCACTACACTACTACTCCCACAACACTACTACTACCACTCCACTACTACCATACTACTACCCTACTACTACCACCTTACTACACTACTACCACTACTCTTACCACCACTCACTAGTACTACCCACTACTACTCACTATACTCCACTACTACTACCAAACCACCTCTACTCTCCCACCACTATATCTCCACTATACTACCCACTACTCCATCTAATACTACTACCACAACTACCACTCTCACTACTCCCATACTACCGCACTACTACTACTACTTCCACCACCACATACTACTACACCTACTACTACTACTACCACCACTTACTACTACCACTACTACTACCACTACTACCACCGCTACTACTCCACTACTACTACTACCACCACTACTACTACTTCCACCACCACCACTACTACTACTACCACTACTACTACCACCACCACTACTACTACCACTACTATTACTACCACCACTACTACTACACCACCACTACTACCACCACCACTACTACTATCACTACTACAACTACTATTGCTACTACCAGTACTACTACCCCCACTACTATTACTATACTACTACTTCCACTACCAGAATTACCTCTACCATTACTTCTCCACTTCTTTCTTCCTCTCTCTGTCCCGTCCCTGCCCCCCCCTCCCCTATATATACTGGCTCCCTCACCTTCGTGTGTTAGTGTGACTAGCCAATGGTCCAGATAGGATCGTCGTCCTAACCTTCTCTATGTGCGGGTTGTGTACTGTTCCACTCACGGAATGTAAACAGCTAATTATATCCCCTATTTAAATACATCGGGGATATATTAGTGAATATTTAGAATAAGGTTCTTTAATTTTGCTGGTAAGAGGTTCCCCACTTACAAGACAACTCTAAACGACTTGTAGAATATGAATGGTGGACTGATGATGAGTTTGGAGGTCGTCTGAAGATTTGTTGGAGTGGAAATAAGCCGACTTTTGAGATGAACTTAAAAAGTTTGGAAGGGGTGAATGGTTAGACTTAATAAGGGGAGCTTACTTAAGGGAGTTTACTTAAGGGAGTTAAGCAGAAGCCAGAGGCGGTTAAGTGCCAAGTATGCATGAACTTACTGGAGGAAAAAAAACTATGGTAAACTTGGGATAAGGGAAACGAAACAATAAACGTGATAAAGAGAAAAAATAATAACGATGGAAAGATGACAGGCAAAAGAGAGAGAGAGAGAGAGAGAGAGAGAGAGAGAGAGAGAGAGAGAGAGAGAGAGAGAGAGAGAGAGAATCATGTGGGATGAAATAGTTTTGAAAACCGGGAATCTTTACTGAGGAAACGTTTCGCCAGCCAGTGGCTTCCTCAGTCCAATAATGAGAAGAACAGTGGAAGATGAGGAGGTTGAGGTAATCAGTCCCTCAATAAACATTCTCAAATGTTGCACAGTCTCATTATTTTGTATCATGTGTGTGGGTGGGTGTGAGTTAGGCTTGCCTAGCATAAGCCAGTAAGCCACCTGCAGTGCTCCTCCTTCATATTACAAATGATAATATGAAGGTGGTGTGGGGATATCTGCAAGTTCGATGAGCATCTTAACTGTAGTATAGGCACGTCTCTAGCAAGACAGTGACGGTGTGAGTGATGATGAGAGTTTTTTCTTCTTTTCTGGCTAGGTGGTAGACGGTATATGCTTTAAAAAATGGTATGCAATACGGAGAAGTTGAACAGTGACATGTACAATACTAGGAATATAAATAAATGGTATGCAATTCTGATGAGATGAATCAGACATGTAGATGAATGGTTCAGTGAACCGATAAGTTGATAAATTAGACACATGTGCAACACTTGGGTATCTTTATTAAGGAAACGTTTCGCCACATAGTGGCTTCAGGGAATTCTTCACTTGCCTAACCCTTGGGCATGATGTACTTCCACACTGGGTAAATGTGATACCACCTACGACTGCTGCACCTCACCTGCCTGCGGTATATAAGCTACATCTTCCCACATATGCTGTACTTGGCTTCTGCCGAAAGGAAGAGGTCACGATGTTCCAGGGACACGACGGATGACTCGGATTTAGAAATGGACGACTCGGATTTAAAAATGTGGGGTGCAATCCTAGCGAAGAAGTTGCGAGACCACTCCGTGTCATCAGAGGAAAAGTCTCCACTTCTGACAAGCCTAACCATGCAGCCAGCGAATACGGAAGGATGGATCAGTATGAACAGTAAGACACGCCGTCCCTCCAAGGAGCAGGTAAACCAGCTCAAATCACCTTCCAGATTCAAGGTAAAAGCTTATGGGGAACACAAAACCCACTATGGCGTGGTTACATTCTTGGAAACACGGCACAAACTGAGGTTCAAGATATGGTTCAACCTGAGGGGAGAACCAGTACTGACTCCTATCAACAGGGAAATGCATATCACCTTGAAGAAAGTCATGGAGACAGACCGCTCCTTCACCCTGGAGGAACTGGATTCTCGGCAGAAGGTCGCCAAGGGTGTAGTGAAGCGATACCCGCTGATGATGTCCATCGAGGCAGTAGCATCTCACCCCAGTGTCGTGTCAGCTCAGCGTCTCAAGGCAACGCACCAACCCGGCAGGTCCTCATTCAGCATGTAGGACCGCTGCCATCCCAGCTGGACCTCGGTTCTTGAGGCAGGTACGATGTCAGGACCTTCACGGCAGAACCAGTTCGCTTTTTCAAGTGCCAGCGTTACGGACACCTGGGTGCACTCTGTCCGAACAGAGTAATCTGTGGTGTCTGCAGCCAGCCCCACCCTACCGAGGAATGCCTCACCAAGCTGAAGAATGCATCGCCACCCACTCCACGATGCCCGAACTGCAGGCAGAAACACCATGCCTGGAACCCTCGATGCCCTGAGAGGCTCACTAGAATTCGTGAGGCCTGAAAGACACCAACGACGAGACAGCAGGCTACGGCAGAGCATCACCCTCAGCAAACGATGGGTGCAGAGAATCCTGCCATACTGCAGAACTCTCATCAGGCAACCCAACTCGATGCCCAGGAATTTCCGACCCTTGAAGACTCAACCAGGCGTCATGAACAGGAACATACTCCCCCACTACCGCAACGAAGAAACAAAAACATGAGGAACAAGCGGCGCCAACAGGAAACATCTGGGCAACGCAATCAGCAGACGGCACTACACGAGCCCCCACCGGCCTCCTTGCCAGGCACAGCCACTATGCAGGCTGTGCCTGCACCTCACCAGCAGATGCCGGGTACACAACTTGGCATACAGCAACAGGCCACGGTGTGCACAGTGAAGAAATACAATCCTCAGCAGTCCCCACAGATTACAACAGCCCAGATAATATCCACTGCTTCGAACCCACCGACAACGCAGGCCCTCAACAGAGAGGATCTCTTAACACTCATCAAGGCATTCACGGATATTATCTGCAACACAATCACCTCCACGGAACAACAGAGCATGTTCCGGTAGATGGTCACAACTCTCCTGAGGGTGTGCTTACTGACAGAGCAGGAAACAGTGGATGCCATGAATCTGCAAATTATCAGAGCGGACAGAACCCAGTCCCCAGCTTAGGAAACAGCTGAGATGGAGTAACCTCAGTCGCTTATGAGGCACACTAGCTGAACTGTCCAGAACAGTGCTTGAGCAGCATATGCTGCAACAGTGAAGAAACAATTCTCCTTCAGGAGCCAGAGACTGGTCATCTCAAGATTAAGACCCGTGCCAGGACCCTGGTCTTGGCGAACATTATACATACATATGCTGTAATCTTTTCAAGATTGATGGAGTGACCACATCGCTCAAGGCTGAGGGACTGATTACCTCAAACTCCTCCTGTTCTTTCCCGTTCTCCTTTGTTATGGACTGATGAAGCCACTGTGTGGCGAACATTTCCTTAATAAATACACCCCAGTGTTGTCATGGTTCTAAAATTATCAAAAGACCTGTGCAACACTGGGTATCTTTATAGACGTGTCGCCCCCCTGGCTTTATCATAAAAGACAAGTGAATATGTCCTTGTTACCTGAAAAAGTCACTGGTTGGAGAACGTCTACAATAAAGATACCCAATGTTGCACATGCGTCTAGGAAACTTTATAGACTAAAACGTTTTCACATACTTCGTAGTTGAATAACGAGATCATCCTCTATGCGATGTCCTCCCCTGAAATACTTCATCTCTGTATTCACCTGATGAATAAGAGATTCTTAGTGTGACGTCAAGTGGCATAAGAAGAACTGTACCAAACGACTCTAAGAGCCTCACAAGGAATTCAATGTTATATTCTCTTCACCAACTCTAAACTTTGTACACAACGTCTAGTGACCCCAGGACTACCACCAATCATTTTCCCACACACACAACACACACACACACACACACACACATCACACACACACACCCACAACACACACACACACACACACACACACACACAAAATAACCACTGTGAAAACGTAAAATTCCAAGTGCTTTCGTGATTTCTCACATGTATCCAGGATTTTGATATTGTAAAGGATCACGAAAAGTTCTTAGAAAGTCACATATTTCCTTCACAGTAGTTACACACACACACCAACACACACAACACACACACACACACACACACACACACACACACACACACACAATCCACGTTTATGTTCCACACACCACGTTCGGTCAGCAGAACTAAACACACACACACAACAAATTAAATAATAATATTTACGAAGTAGTCTCAACAAATTACCAGCTGAGCAAGAGTAAAAAAACACCGTATACCGTTCACACGAAAAGAACTGAACAAACTGTCGCCCTGATGACTCCTTAATTATTGATCAGGAGGTTACACTTGATTTCATTTACCTGTCACGTTGAACGACACTGCTCCAGACTTTCTTTTGGTGAGGGGCTCTTGATTTAGGGAATTGGATCTGTGCTCCAGTTCCCCGAATTAAGCCTGAATGCCTTCCACATCCCCCCCCCCCCGGCGCTGTATAATCCTCCGGGTTTAGCGCTTCCCCCTTGATTATAATAATAATAATCAAGGCTTTCTTAAATATATTCATTATTAATGTTGGTTAAAAGCCTGAGATAACAAATGGCTTACCTTAGCACGTACAAAAGCTTACTATAAAATCTTCTAAAGCTTCAGCTTAGAATGTACAAAAGGCTTGTCTTATGATTCAGATTCAAATTCATAGTTTATTCTCTATAAGGATTACAATTCTGAGTTTACAGAATTTGGTTATTGTGTGGTTTACATGTTATAAATAATAATTATAGAGATACCACTAGAGCACCTAGCATGGCAAGCATTTCGGGCAGACTTATTTTAAATTTTAAATTTTAAATACAAACCTTAACAACTAAATATTACTTGTAAAACCTCAATATACGAAAGCCTTGACCACACGAAAAGTCTAATGACACGATTGCAAACAAACCTACCCCAGGACAACAAGTCGCAACTAATGTACATTTATTGTGACGAAGGAACGTTTCGCTTCTTCCAGGAGCTTGATAAAGCTCTGGAGAGCGAAACGTTGCCACAATAAATGTCACATTAGTTGCACTTGTGTCCTTTTACTTTACATATGTCGGTAATGTCACCACTATTACAAACATACCCCGCTGGATTGAAACCCGCGACGGGCTGGAGTTTTGATACGCTCTGACCGCGTTCACTCCCACCGGGGTATGGTACGCAAGCCTAACCAAAAGAATATATAAAACAACAACGTAAATTCCAAGTTAAATAAACCCCGTAATTCTTGGATACCAGAAGTGAACTATGATTATAATTTCCGATAGACTGGCTTACTATCTATCTTTCACATGACAGGGCGGATAACTGTATCTTTCATACGATAGATCGGCTCACCGTCTATCTTCCACACCACAGAGCGGCTTATCACCTATCTTAAACACCATAGATCGGCTCACCGTCTATCTTCCACGCCACAGAGCGGCTTATCATCTATCTTAAACACCATAGATCGGCTCACCGTCTATCTTCCACACCACAAGTCGGCTATCATCTATCTTAAACACCATAGATCGGCTCACCGTCTATCTTCCTCACCACCAAAGCGGTTTTTACCGCCTAACGTAAACACCATAGATCGGCTCACCGTCTATCTTAAACACCATAGATCGGCTCACCGTCTATCTTCCACACCACAGAGCGGCTTACCGTCTATCTTAAACACCATAGATCGGCTCACCGTCTATCTTCCACACCACAGAGCGGCTTACCGTCTATCTTAAACACCATAGATCGGCTCACCGTCTATCTTAAACACCATAGATCAGCTCACCGTCTATCTTCCACACCACAGAGCGGCTTACCGTCTATCTTAAACACCATAGATCGGCTCACCGTCTATCTTCCACACCACAGAGCGGCTTACCGTCTATCTTAAACACCATAGATCGGCTCACCGTCTATCTTCCACACCACAGAGCGGTTTACCGTCTATCTTAAACACCATAGATCAGCTCACCGTCTATCTTCCACACCACAGATCGGCTTCCCGTCTATCCTTCACATGACAGTGTTATCAAGGTCACGTCTCAGATTCATCGACAGTTGAGTCAAGGGAAAAATTCAATCATTTAATTATGAAGTTGGGCTTTTAAAACTATCTTGGCCATTTATATTAGGTTAAATGTGTTTGTATTAACGTTGATTATATATATATATCTTTTTTTAATAAGGAATAGTTTTTTCACTCTCGTCCTGAGCACTATGCTGGGATATTGGCGCAGGCAGCAGAGTGCAGGCAGCATTGAAGTGCCGGTAGTAGATAAAGGTAGCAGGCGTACAGGCAGCTGGAATGTAAGGCAGCAGAGGTACAGGGCAGCATGTGGAAAGGCAGCATGATGGTAAGGCAGCAGAGTGAAGGTACAGAAGGTAAACAGGCGCTGGAGTGTAAGGTAGCAAGAGTGTACAGGCAGCTGGAGTGTAAGGTAGCAGAGGTACAGGCACTGGAGTGTAAGGTAGCATAGTAACAGCAGCAGGAGTGTAAGGCAGCAGGAGTGTAAGGCAGCAGGAGTGTAAGGTAGCAGAGGTACAGGCAGCTGGAGTGTAAGGTAGCAGAGGTACAGGCAGCTGGAGTGTAAGGTAGCAGAGGTACAGGCAGCTGGAGTGTAAGGTAGCAGAGGTACAGGCAGCAGGAGTGTAAGGTAGCAGAGGTACAGCAGCTGGTAAGTGTAAGGTTAGCAGAGGTACCAGCAGCTGGCTGTAAGGTAGCAGAGGTCCAGGCACAGGAGTGAAGTATCAGAGACAGGCACTGGGTGTAAGGGAGCAGCGTACAGGCAGCTGAGCGTAAGGTAGCAGAGTACAGGCAGCTGTAGTGTAAGAGGTAGCAGAGACAGGCAGCTGGACGTAAGGTAGCAAGGTACAGGCAGCTGTAGTGTAAGGATAGCAGAGTACAGGCAGCTGGACGGATGTACGCAGAGGTACAGGCAGCGTGGAGCTAAGGTATGCAGAGGTACAGGCAAGCCTGTAGTGTCAGGTAGCAGAGGTACAGGCAGAGCTGGAGCTAATGTAGCAGAGGTACAGGCAGCTGTAGTGTAAGGTAGCAGAGGTACAGGCAGCTGGAGCGTAAGGTAGCAGAGGTACAGGCAGCTGGAGTGTAAGGTAGCAGAAATACAGGCTTCTGGAGTGGTAAAGCCGGAGAACAGCAGCTGAAAAGTAAGGAACACAGGGGTACAGCCGCAGCGTGTAAGGTAGCAGAGCACAGGCAACACACCAACAGGGACATATCAACTGGGACACACCAACAAGGACTTCATCAACAGGACAAATACGCCAACAGGGACAACCACAACTGGGACACAACCAACGGGGCACAAACACGACACAATCCCAACCAAGACTTCATCACCAGGGAACACGCCGACAGGAACACTACCCAACAGGGACACACCAACAGGGACACACCAACAGGGCACATCACAGGGGCACAATCATCAGGACACAACCAACGGGACACATCAAGAGGGACACAACAACAAGGGACAACATCTACAGGGACATCACTACAGGCCACACCAACAGGGACACAGTCACAGGACAACACCAACAGGACACATCAACAGTGACACACCAACAGGACACATCAACGGGACACCTCAACCAGGGACACATCCACAGGGCGGCACACCAACAGGGACACAACAACAAGGACACATCGAACAGGGCCACACCACAGGACACACAAACAGGACACACCAACAGGTACACATACTACAAGGGCCACCACCACACAGGGACACATCAACAGGACACATCAAAGGGCCACACAACAGGACACATCCAACAGGGACATCATCTACATAGGGCCCACACCAACAGGACACAACATCAGGGACACACTACAGACCACAACAACAGGACACATCAACAGGCCCACACCAACAGGACATACCACAGGGACACACCAACAGGACCACATCAACAGGTACCACCACAACAGGACGCATCAACAGGGACACACAAATCCCAAAATGGTCCTGTACCAGTCTTAACCACACGCGCCTCAATTAATAATTCGACTCATTTCCTGTCTTTCTTCCCTCCGTCTGACAGTCAGCATTTCAATCTTGCTCACCCAGTGCCCTGACTGATTCTCATTACTTCTGACTGACTGTCCTCTGATACATTTGCAGTCATCCGAGCATCACACACACCTGCACCTGTCTCTCGCATTGCCTCTCGCACACATCAATCCTCTCATCGTTTTATTCATGGAACTTCACCACACTTTAACTTCTTGCCCTAAACGTGTCTTGTACTCGTGAGGTGTAGGGTGAAATATTAACTAACATTCCATAATGATATTTTGCTCCTGATGTATAGCTCCTGATGAAGCACGGAGACACATGAAAGATCCTGAGCTGAAGGTTTCCATCCCCCCCGTGGCTTGTCTTGCTTTCTTCTAGGTCAGGAATTTCCAACATTTTTCTATGTTACAAAAATCACAATTTTTTATTTTTAATCACAATGTTCTTCATAACAAAAGAACCGCAAAAATAACAAAAAAAAATCTATTATTTTAAGGCGAGAAAAAATCTGAGCCTTGAGAACGCCATTTATAATAAAATAAATCAATTAAAAAAATCATAAAAAAAAATCTATTATTTTAAGGCAAGAAAAAAATCTTGAGCCTTGAGAACGCCATCTATAATAAATCAATTAAAAAATCAAAAAAAAATCTATTATTTTAAGGCAAGAAAAAAATCTTGAGCCTTGAGAACGCCATCTATAATAAATCAATTAAAAAATCATAAAAAAAAATCTATTATTTTAAGGCAAGAAAAAAATCTTGGGCCTTGAGAACGCCATTTATAATAAAATAAATCAATTAAAAAAATCATAAAAAAAAATCTATTATTTTAAGGCAAGAAAAAAATCTTGAACCTTGAGAACGCCATTTTAACAAAAAACTTACAATATAATAATCTAATGTTTTATTGCAGGGAGAGGACAAATAAAATTCCCTGCCTTGAAAACAAAGGACATTGTGTGCTTAAGCGAGGAAAACAAAGGCACTGGATGCCTTAATGAAGTATCTGAGCCAATCGTACCAGCGTTTGATGGCTTATTCGTCACTAATTAAACGCTTCTCGCGGGGAGAGAGAGAGAGAGAGATGCAGCCTCCGTGGATTTACCAAACATTTCAGAGTTGCAACCAACAACTTGACCAACTGGGGGACTTTTTTGATTATTTCGATTTTGGTTTAGTCATAAAATTTTTTTTTTCTCTCTTTTACATTTATTCTCTTGTTTATTGGTCAGGCTATTGAAATTATCCTAAATATTTGTCTAAAAAAATTCTAATTTTTAATATATATTAAGATATTAGCATGGTATATACAGAGAGAAATGCATTAATATACATATAACTGCAGCTTGACCGGGGATCGAACCCATGTCACGGACCTCTGTAGCCCATTTTCAGGACGCACTTGACGCCACATACTCTGGAACGAGTGCAGAGTCCCCATGACCTTGCGACCCAAAATAGGCGAGTACAGTTCCGCTTCATAATCCAGAACACAGGTGAGTACACACCCATGTACATGCGTTCAGAGAACCGACATGTTGATAAATTAGACACATATGCAACTCTTGGGTATCTTTATGGGGGAGGAAACGTTTCGCCGACACAGTTGCTCAAGTCAGTCCCATACGGAAGGATAAAACTTGAAGAACAGGAGGAAATGAGGTAATCAGAAGTCCCTCAAACACCACATTAGTCGATGTGTTCATACCATCAATCTTGATGGACTGAGATTACCTCATTCTCCTCCTGTTCTTCAAGTTTCCCTCGCTTCGTATGGACGGTATGAAAGCCACTTGTGTGGCGAAACTTTTTCCTCAATAAAGATACCTAAAAAAAAAAAAACCAAGATTGCATATGAGTCTAAATTTATATCTCATGCTATACGCTAGCGCGAATCCTTACAAAATAAATCTCATTCAGTGCCGTACTACCGAAGAGGTTTTTCCTGTTACATTCATAGCTAACAGTTTCTTTCGGCTCACAGTAAGTAATAATGAATCGCTAAAAGTAAAAAACGAGTATAATTGTTTTTTTTCCTTCTTGCGGCCCCCTTAATCAGCGAGGAGGTTTAGCCGGCAAGGAGAATAGATCTCTGCTGGTCACTCACCCTGCCAGATCCATAGTAGTAGCGCATTTCTACACACCCGGCCTATGTGCCGAATAATTATGTGAGCGGTTACTCAACCCGGTCACAGCACATCCCCGTTGTTTGTGTGCGAGCGGGCACAAACCCTGGCCTGATTCCAGTAAGGATTTGTGAGAGAGGGGGATACAATCCACGGACAGATGCCAGATGGATTATAGCGCGTGGTCCCTCTCCCTGCCTGATACCAGTATAATGAATATAGCGCGGGGACCTCATCACGGCCTGAGCCTGTTGTATTGAGTGCTACAGAGTGGTCCCACACCGGCCTAGATTGCCTGATAATGAGTGCGCGGGGGCACTATCAATGACTGTTCCAAAGTAGTGATGCGCGGGGCACAATCCAGGACTGTCCTGTTGTTGTTAGTGAGAGAGACGGGAACTATCAATGACTGGAAGCCTGTTGGTATGTTAGAGAGGGGGAACTATCCACGGACTGACTACCAGTAGTTTGTGAATCGCGGGAACAATCCAGGACTGTGACTTTTGTAGTGTATGGAGGGAACTATCACGGACTGACTGCTGATGTTTGTGTGACGCGGGGGAAACTATCAAGGCCTGTTGACTTATGTAGTGTGCAGAGCGGGACCTATCAAGACTGTTCCTGTAGTTGTTTGAGAGAGGGAACTCATCACGGACAGACAGGCTGGTGTGATGTGAGAGGGGGAACTATCCAGGCAACTGAGACTGTTGTAAGGTTGTGAGAGGCGGAACTAACAGGACTGTGCCCAGTTGAAGTGTGAGAGAGGTGAACTATCCAGGACTGTGACTTTGTTGTGTGGAGGAGGGGGAACTATCAGCGACTGAGACTGATGATAAGTGAGAGAGGGGAACTATCAAGACTGTGCCATGTTGTTTGTGTGCGAGGGGAACAATCAAGGACTGTGCCATTTGTTGTGTGAGAGGGGAACTATCAAGGATGGTGGCCTGTTGTTGTGTGAGAGGAGACTATCACGTGACAGTCCATTTTTTGTGTGAGAGGGGAACAATCAAGGCAGAGCCTGTTGTTGTGTGAGAGGGGAACTATCAAGGACTGTTGCCTTTGTTGTGTGAATAGGGTGAACTATCAAGGACTGTGTGCCTGATGATGTTGTGGAGAGGGGAAACTATCAAGGACAGTTCCCTGTTGTTGTGTGAGAGGGAACTATCAAGGACTGTGCTGTTGTGTGAGAGGGGGAACAATCAAGGCCTGTGCCGTTGTGTGCGAGGGGGAACAATCAAGGACTGTGAATGTTGTGAGTGAGAGGTGGGAACTATCAAGGACATGTGACGTATGTGTGAGAGGGGGAACTACAATGAACTGTGGACTGTTGTTGTGTGAGCGGGGGAACAATCAAGGACTGTGACTGTTGTTGTGAGAGAGGGGACCTATCAGGACTGTGGCCTGTTGTGGAGAGGGCACTATCAATGACTGTGACTGTTGTTGTGTGAGAGGGGGAACTATCAAGGACTGTGACTGTTGTGTGAGAGGGGGAACTATCAAGGACTGTGACTGTTGTTGTGTGAGAGGGGGAACTATCAAGGACTGTGCCTGTTGTTGTGGAGAAGGGGGAACCAACAAGGACTGTGCCTGTTGTTGTGTGATAGGGGTGACCAATCAATGACTGTGCCTGTGTGTGAAGGGTGAACTATCAAGGACTGTGACTGTTGTTGTGTGAGGGGGAACTATCAAGGACGTGACTGTTGTGATGATAGGGGGAACTATCACGTACTGTGACTGTTGTTTGTTGAGAGGGGAACTTACTGGACGTGCCTATGTTTTTTGTGTGAGAGAGGAACTATCAAGACTGTGCCTGTTGTTGTTGATGTGAGAGAGGGTCTACAAGGACTGTGCCTGTATGTTGTGTGTGAGAGGGGGAACTATCAAGGACTGTGGCCCGTTGTTGTGTGAGAGAGGAACTATCAAGGCTGAGCCTGTTGTAGTGTGAGAGGGGACCTATCAAGGACTGATGACCTGGTTATTGTGTGAGAGAGGAAACTTCAAGGACTTGTGCCTGTTGATTGTTCTGTTAGAGGGGCACTATCAAGGACTGTGCCTGTTGTTTGTGAGAGAGGGAACATCAAGGACAGGCTGTTTTTTGTGTGGTGAGAGAAGAACTAATCAAGGACTGTGCCTGTTGTTGTGTTGAGAGGGGGAACTATCAAGGACTGGCCTGATTGTTGTGTGAAGAGGGAACTATCAAGGAATTGTTCCTGCGTGTTGTAGTTTGAGAGAGAACTATAAGGAACTGTGCCTGTTGTTGGTGTGAGACAGGGACTATCATGCACTTGCCTGAGTTGTTGTGTGAGAGAGGGAACTATCAAGGAGACTGTGCCTGTTGTTAGAACAAAAGAACATAAGAACGCAGGAACCCCTGTGATGTGCATCGAGGCCCAACTGGCCCAATGCGATGCAGGACCAAGTCCTCCCTACCGGCTTAAGCCAATGCAACCCAACCCTAGTCAGGTCAGGTCACACTGACTTAAAGGAGGAACACGCAACCCGACCTGGGTAGCACAAGCTATCAGGTCAAAACTCACACCCACCCACATCCCTCCATGTAATTTATCAACCTATTTAAGCTACACAACGTTCTGGCCTCTATAACGGTACTTGGGAGTTTGTTCCACTCATACCACAACTCTATTACCAAGACCAGTACTTTCCTATACCTTCTGAAATCTGAATTTTTTTCCACTTAAAAACATTGACTGCGAGTCCTGTCTAGCTAGATTTTTCCAGCACAACTATGTACATCCCTGTATTTATCCTGTCTTCCATTTATACACCTCAATCATACCCCCCCTATTCTACGTCTTTCCAGAGAGAGTGCAGATTCAGGGCCCTTAGTCTAATCCTCATAGGGTAAGGTTTCTGATCATGGGATCAACTTTGTCATCCTCCTTTTACATTTTCCAGAGAATTTATATCCATTCTGTAATAAAGTGACCAAAACTGTGTCAGCATAATCTAAATGAGGCCTAACAAGGATTATAAGTGAAGAACAACCTGAAGGACTCCATATTTATGCTTCTTGATATGAAGCCAAGGATTCTATTACTTTGATTGCGAACACTTATGCACTGTTGACTTGGTTTCAGATTACTGCTAACATAACCCCTAATTCATTTTCGCAGTCCGTAATTAATAAATCTACATTATTTATTTATATGTGGCATGTGTGTATTGTCCTGCTCCAATAGTTAGAACTTTTGTCATTTGTCTAATAATAAACTGCATCTGCCACTTCCTCCGACACTGCATCAGCTATTTCAAATCTTCCTGGAAGTGCTCGAATGTCCTCGTCAGAATGAATTCGACGGCCTATTTGGTGTCATCGGCAAACTTGCCGAGTCGCTCTTTATGCCCGCATCTAGTCGTTTTATGTAAGATTGTGAACAGCAGGGGGCCCAACACTGACCCCTGTGGAACAACCGCCCGGGACGCTTCCCCCACTCTGATTTCTCCCCCTTTATTGCTTACTTCGCTGCTGCCTATATGTCAACCATGAGCCTCTATCCAGGAAAAAATTTCTCCTCCTATTCCATGTGCATTAATTTTCCTCAATAGTCTCTGATGTGGGACCCTGTCAAAAGCCTTACTGAAGTCCATATACACAATATCATATTCAAGGACTGTGCCTGTTGTTGTGTGAGAGGGGGAACTATCCAAGGACGGGCTGTTGTTGTTGTGAAGAGGAAATATTAAAGGACTGTGACCGGTTGTTGTTGTGTGAGAGAGGGAACTATCAAGGACTGTGACTGTTGTTGTTGTGTGAAGAGGGGAACTATCAAGGACTGTGCCTGTTGTTGTTGTGTGAGAGGGGGAACTATCAAGGACTGTGCCTGTTGTGTTGTGTGAGAGGGGGAACTATCAAGGACTGTGCCTGTTGTTGTGTGAGAGGGGGAACTATCAAGGACTGTGCCTGTTGTTGTGCGAGAGGGGGAACTATCAAGGACTGACTGTGCCTGTTGTTGTGCGAGAGGGGGAACTATCAAGGACTGACTGTGCCTGTTGTTGTGTGAGAGGGGGAACTATCAAGGACTGACTGTGCCTGTTGTTTTGTGAGAGGGAGAACTATCAAGGACTGACTGTCCCTGTTGTTGTTGTGTGAGAAGGGGAACTATCAAGGACTGACTGACTGCCTGTTGTTGTTGTGTGAGAGGGGGAACTATTAAGGACTGACTGCCTGTTGTTGTTGTGTGAGAGGGGGAACTATCAAGGACTGTGCCTGTTGTTGTTGTGTGAGAGGGGGAACTATCAAGGACTGACTGTGACTGTTGTTGTTGCCTTGTTTACCAGCAAACCTAACATTATTGAGTAAAACTGGAAACATCAGCAATATCTGTGATAAATGGTTTGAAAACCGACAAGTTGAAGACTGAGACACTTATGCAACATATGGGAATCGTTATTAAGGAAACGTTTCGCCACATAGTGGCTTCTTCAGTCCAAAACAAAGCAGAGAGGGATGAGAAGAGGAGGAGTTTGAGGTAATCAGTTCCTCAGCCTGGAGTCGAAACCACTGTGTGGCGAAACGTCTCCTTAATAAAGATTCCCATATGTTGCATATGTATCTCAGTCTTTATCAGCAATATCCTGCTGCCCTCTTCTACAGCGAAAACAAAAGCTTGATAAAGTCAGTACCTGACCAGCCGGACTGTGACTCGTACGTCGCTTTACTTGTGGCCAGAAGTAGCAGCCTAGTTGATCAAGCCCTGATCCACCACGAGGCCTGGTCACGGACCGAGCCGTGGGGGCGTTGACCCCCAACACTTCCTCCTGGTATATTCCAGGTATGTTTTCTTGTCGGTTTTCCCCAACACACGATGGATCGCATAGTGTTTAAATGTGTCAGTCTGAGCTGGGAGATTTCGGCAGGACAATTAGGACATAATTAAGGATAGAGATAGATGGTATCCATTAACTATATTAGTCATCTGCACACAGAAATCACTCCCTACGAAAGTAAAAGACTGGGCAGGCGATGCAAAATGCCGCCAATAAAAAGTAGGGGCGCCATTGGTACACTAAGAGAAAACACCATAAGTGTCCGGGGCCCAAGACTGTTCAACAGCCTCCCATCAAGCATTAGGGGAATTGCCAATAAACCCCTGGCTGCCTTCAAGAGAGAGCTGGACAGATACCTAAAGTCAGTGCCGGATCAGCCGGGCTATGGCTCGTACGTTGGACTGCGTGCGGCCAGCAGTAACAGCCTAGTTGATCAGGCCCTGATCCATCGGGAGGCCTGGTCATGGACCGGGCCGCGGGGGCGTTGATCCCCGGAATAACCTCCAGGTAACCTCCAGGTAACAACATAGATGAACACTTCACATAATATAAGAACATAAGAACATAAGAACGAAGGAACACTGCAGAAGGCCTACTGGCCCATGCGAGGCAGGTCCAAGTCTCCTACCGGCTTAAGCCAATGCACCCAACCTAGTCAGGTCAGGTCACATTGACACACTCGCCCGGCAAATTAGGTCAATTTTGTCCCAGGATGCGACCCACACCAGTCGACTAGCACCCAGGTACCCATTTTACTGATGGGTGAACATGGATAGCAGGTGTCTTATAGAAACACGTCCTAATGTTTTCCAGCCGTACCGGGGATCGATGCCCGGACCTCAGTGTGTGTGAGCTAAGTGCGCTACACAAATGTCTAATGTCTTGTGAAGACTGCTTACAGGAGCAGTAATCACAAAGCCATAGAAACGTCTATATGGAGACGAATACACAAATTCTGACCCAGCTTTCCCGGGAGGAATTTTTCCCTCTGTGTTTACCTACCCTCAAGGAAGGTTCCTTGATGTTGGTGAGGGGCTCTTGATTTAGGGAATTGGATCTGTGCTCCAGTTCCCCGAATTAAGCCTGAATGCCTTCCACATCCCCCCCAGGCGCTGTATAATCCTCCGGGTTTAGCGTTCCCCCTTGATTATAATAATAATAATAATCTGTGTTTACCTGGATTTTACCTGGACAGAGTTTCGGGGGGTCAACACCCCCGCGACCCGGTCTGAGACCAGGCCTCATGTTGGATCAGGGTCTGATCAACCAGGGTGTTAGTCTGATCAACCAAGCTATGGTTCGAAACGTTGTCCTACTCAAAGCTAGTTCTGCAACTAGTGTGTTCTCGAATTTGTCGGCAAAGCGCCATTTTTTCCTAGAAAAACGACCTGACCCACCATGAGGCCTGGTCTCAGACTGAGCCGCGGGGGCGTTGACCCCCGAAACCGTCTCCAGGTAAACTCCAGGTAAACACTGAAACTACAAATCAGTGTAAAAACGAAAGTTAAATATGCAATAGTGAAACAGAAAGTTAAGTGAAGGCAAAACGAAGAGAATAACAGAAGAAACAAGAAAATAACAAGAGAGAGACTGACATAAAAAGACTCCGATACAAACACAACGTCAGCCTGACAGGTATACAACGTCAGCCTGACAGGTATACAACGTCAGCCTGACAGGTATAAAAACGTCAGCCTGCAGGTATACAACGTCAGCCTGACAGGTATACAACGTCAGCCTGACAGGTATACAACGTCAGCCTGACAGGTATACAACGTCAGCCTGACAGGTATACAACGTCAGCCTGACAGGTATACAACGTCAGCCTGACAGGTATACAACGTCAGCTTGACAGGTATACAACGTCAGCCTGACAGGTATACAACGTCAGCTTGACAGGTATACAACGTCAGCCTGACAGGTATACGTCAGCCTGACAGGTATACAACGTCAGCTTGACAGGTATACAACGTCAGCCTGACAGGTATACAACGTCAGCTTGACAGGTATACAACGTCAGCCTGACAGGTATACAACGTCAGCCTGACAGGTATACAACGTCAGCCTGACAGGTATACAACGTCAGCCTGACGTATACAACCTCAGCTTGACAGGTATACAACCTCAGCTTGACAGGTATACAACGTCAGCTTGACAGGTATACAACCTCAGCTTGACAGGTATACAACCTCAGCTTGACAGGTATACAACGTCAGCCTGACAGGTATACAACGTCAGCCTGACAGGTATACAACGTCAACCTGACAGGTATACAACCTCAGCTTGACAGGTATACAACCTCAGCCTGACAGGTATACAACCTCAGCTTGACAGGTATACAACCTCAGCCTGACAGGTATACAACGTCAGCTTGACAGGTATACAACCTCAGCCTGACAGGTATACAACGTCAGCTTGACAGGTTTTACAACCTCAGCCTGACAGGTATACAACGTCAGCTTGACAGGTATACAACCTCAGCCTGACAGGTATACAACGTCAGCTTGACAGGTATACAACCTCAGCCTGACAGGTATACAACGTCAGCTTGACAGGTATACAACGTCAGCCTCACAGGTATACGAAAAAAAAAAAAAAAAATTTGTGCAACATTTTGGAATTTTAATTGTGGAAACGTTTCGCCGGCCAGCGGCTTCGTCAGTCCAATACAGAGAAGAACAGTGAAGGCTGAGGAGAACGAGGGAACCAGTCCACCAATCTTGAGAGAGGAACCAAACTTTTTCCTCCTCAGTGTACTGGACTGAAGAAGCCACTGGTGGGCGAAACGTTCCTTACATAAAGATTCCAAAACGTTGCACAAGTGTCCCATTCTTCAACTTGTCGGTTCTCTAAACCATTTATCACATTATCAACACAAGTCCGTCGTAACGACACAAGTCCGTCGTAATGACACAAGTCCGTCGTAACGACACACAAGCGCAGACAAGAACTAGACTGAACTCCTGAAAATCTCACTGGGAAATCCCACACCGTGATGATGCCAGCCATAAGACGCAAGATTATTTAGCCGGCACAACCTCCAACTCTGTGATGACCTGGCCAAACAACACGTGATGAACTGGATGGCAGATTTTGCAAATCTGTGATGATTTAGCCACGCGAGAATTGACCACCTGACTGGCAATTCTCACAACACCGTAACGATCTTGCCACACGACACGCGAAAACTCGGCAGGAGGAAAAGTTGACGAATAAGACACCAGTGCAACATCTGGGAAATGTTTCGGCAGCCAGTGGAAAACAGATTGCAAAAGTGTAATAATCGACAAATTTTGATTAAAAATATGTCAGAAAATACCTGAAACTATTCTGAAAAGTTGAAATATAAAAATTTAATATATATTTTGTATGGACTTACCAAATTTCGCATATTACTTTTAAAAATATGCGAAACATTAAAAAATATAGAAAAATGTGTTCAGTCTATTAATTCTGATAGATTGAACACACCGATTCCAGGTTGAGGGACGGATTACCTCAAACTCTATCTCACTGGACTATATACCATCTCCTGTTTAGAGGAATATAGCGACCTCACTACGATAACACGACTGACAGATACCCCACAACTCACCTTTATCAAAATAAAGTAGAAATTGATCGAACAACGGAGTGAATGGGTGACTGTTGACTCTCGACCACGCTCGACAAGTTACCAAAGCTGAGGGGAAATGAAGAGTCTGTCCGCCTCCGGAAGTTGAAGTCCAACACCAACAGACGCTGGACAAGGGGATTCATATGGAATGTTGATCCCCAGAGCTGCTGCTATACACGAACCTTGCAGGGGCCAGTAGGCCTTCTGCAGTGTTCCTCCATTCTTATGTTCTTATAAAATCAATGTTGACTCAATAAATTTTAACAATAACATAAGAGATGTAACTGAAGTGTACAAGTGGAAGATTTAGATTTTGCCACCGAAGTGGTTAGTTTGTTATGCATCCCATACTTATCCTGTGGATGGTAGTGGCTAGTTTATTGTGTACCTCATATCCATCTTGTGGATGGTAGTGGCTAGTTTGTGTACCTCATATCCATCCTGTGGATGGTAGTGGCTAGTTTGTGTACCTCATATCCATCTTGTGGATGGTAGTGGCTAGTTTGTGTACCTCATATCCATCCTGTGGATGGTAGTGGCTAGTTTGTGTACCTCATATCCATCCTGTGGATGGTAGTGGCTAGTTTATTGTGTACCTCATATCCATCTTGTGGATGGTAGTGGCTAGTTTGTGTACCTCATATCCATCTTGTGGATGGTAGTGGCTAGTTTATTGTGTACCTCATATCCATCTTGTGGATGGTAGTGGCTAGTTTGTGTTACCTCATATCCATCCTGTGGATGGTAGTGGCTAGTTTTGTGTACCTCATATCCATCCTGTGGATGGTAGTGGCTAGTTTATTGTGTACCTCATATCCATCCTGTGGATGGTAGTGGCTAGTTATTGTGTACCCATATCCATCTGTGGATGGTAGTGGCTAGTTTATTGTGTACCTCATATCCATCCTGTGGATGGTAGTGGCTAGTTTACTGTGTACCTCATATCCATCCTGTGGATGGTAGTGGCTAGTTTATTGTGCACCTCATATCCATCCTGTAGGTATGGTAGTGGCTAGTTTATTGTGTACCTCATATCCATCCTGTGGATGGTAGTGGCTAGTTTATTGTGTACCTCATATCCATCCTGTGGATGGCAGCACAAGAGCATATGGATACACAATAGACCTAGGAACTAGACCCCAAAAGGGTTAACAGGAGTACATCTGGGTTTATATCTACAGTTCACTTATCTGTTACAAGCAAATTTAGGAAATTTGCTTATTATATCTGGTACTTTATTTTGATAAATTAGACACATGTGCAACTCTTGGGTATCTTTATTGAGGAAACGTTTCGCCACACAGTGGCTTCATCAGTCCATACGTAGGAGAAACTTGAAGGACAGGAGGAGAATGAGGTAATCAGTCCCTCAACCTTGAGTCGATGTGGTCAGTCCATCAATCTTGAATAGAATATATGGTCCTTCTCAGCACGTATGCCGTATTCTATTCAAGATTGATGGACTGACCAAATCGACTCAAGGTTGAGGGACTGATTACCTCATTCTCCTCCTGTTCTTCAAGTTTCTCCTACGTATGGACTGATGAAGCCACTGTGTGGCGAAACGTTTCCTCAATAAAGATACCCAAGAGCTGCACATGTGTCTAATTTATCAACATGTCGGTTCTCTGAACCATCCATCTACTTTATTTTCATTAATAAGATATCTTGACATGTAACATAGGCTAATTGTACTATCTTTCTATTCTTCAAAAATTGGACAATCAAGCACACAGTGTTTAAGACAATGAAAAATGGAATAAACAAAGGAGATATCAAGAAAGAACTCGAAATAATGGATTCAAATTGGATAAGTTTAGATTCAGAAAGGATATAGGAAAGTATTGGTTTGGAAACAGGGTAGTCGAAGAGTGGATCAATCTGCCTAGGAGCGTCATTTAATACATAATTCGTATATAGGAGAGAGAGGAGCTTACGACTATGTTTCGGTCCGACTTGGACCAAGTCGGACCGACACGTAGTCGTAAGCTCCTATGTCCGGGTTATTCATGTATTGTTCCAGTCACGTTCTTCTGCCTTTTTGCTTTTTAGGTTCATTTAAACTGAGACTACCCAGTTTGATGGCTGACTACTGCTGGACACTGGTGCGTGAGAGCCACTTTCAATATAAGTGAAAAAGACTGAAAACCTTGAGGTGGGCTGAAATAACGCGGGTTCGATCCCTGGCTAGCCGCGGTTTGATTGAAAACCACTAGTTCATAGTTGCATTAATATGGCGTGCTCGTGAAGGCTGGTATTTCAAACGGGAATAGAATGAAATTAAATCTAACCTTACCACAGCCTCGTATGTCCTCACATCAACTGTAAATGCATTTATATGACTGTATGGAGGGAGGCTAGTTTTGGCCAGTGCATGAACCAGGCCTAAAACCGGGCCCTAAAACCGGGCCCATGAACCAGGCATGAACCGGGCTGACCAGGCCTAACCAGGCTGAACCAGGCCTGAACCAGGCCTGAACCAGGCTGAACCGGCTAAACCAGGCCTGAACCAGGCCAAAAACCCAGGCATGAACCAGGCCTAAACCCGGGCCCTGAACCAGGCTGAACCGGGCTGAACCAGGCATGAACCGGGCCCTGGAACCAGGCTGAACCAGGCCAAACCGGGCCCTGAACCAGGCTGACCAGGCATGAACCGGGCCCTTAAAACACCCTAACGGGTTGGGGTAAATACAAACCCGGCTTCCAACCTGAACCTATTGACCGTTTCCAGACGATCCGGCTGACCAAAGGTGAAACAGGCTGAGGCTAACCAGGTTGATCAGTTTTAACGTTAAAATAAAAAATTTTAATTTCGGGAACAAAATTATTGTTGGATTTAAGAATTATTAAAATTTAAATTAATATGTTTTTTTGTTGTTTTGGGGGTTAACCTTTGGGTCTTAATTGGATTGTTAAAACCCTTTGTTGGGTAATTATTATTTTATTTTTAAACTAATTTAGGGTTTTTTTTGTTTTAAGGGCTGAACCTTTTTAGGGTCAATTATTATTGTTATTGTTAAGGGCTGAACCTGTTAGGGTCAATTATTATTGTTATTGTTAAGGGCTGAACCTGTTAGGGTCAATTATTATTACTGTTATTAAGGGCTGAACCTGTTAGGGTCAATTATTATTGTTAAGGGCTGAACCTGTTAGGGTCAATTATTATTGTTATTGTTAAGGGCTGAACCTGTTAGGGTCAATTATTATTAATGTTGTTGTTAAGGGTTGAACCTGTTAGGGTCAATTATTGTTACTGTTGTTGTTAAGGGCTAAACCTGTCTGGGTCAATTATTACTGTTGTTGTTAAGGGCTAAACCTGTGTGGGTCATACAGCACAATGACTGGCTGGTGGAGGCTCGAGACTCTGTTTAAAAACCGCGAGAGAGAGTTTGATAACTATCGGTGGAACTTGTCCCTAACAGGTGCTGGAGAGTCATAAAGTCTCAACTAATACAAGACCGTCTTTCAAAGGCTTAAAACTATATAAAAATATGAAATATCCATCTTTAAAAATATATATAACACAAGAGTGTTAGTGAGCCAGGTATATATTACAAATATCCGAGCGTATATATACCTAGGTATACATACTCAGAAATATATGCACGGGTACACACACGAGCGAGGAGGCGGG
The DNA here is from genome assembly GCF_026875155.1 of Cherax quadricarinatus. Taxonomy (NCBI): domain Eukaryota; kingdom Metazoa; phylum Arthropoda; class Malacostraca; order Decapoda; family Parastacidae; genus Cherax; species Cherax quadricarinatus. The sequence goes on from NC_069496.1 coordinate 9,540,804, forward strand.
GCCAGGAGCTGTGAATCGACCCCTGCAACCACAAATAGGTGAGTACACAAACTCGTACACTCACAAAAACACACACATAGGAACACTCTCAGGACAACACACACACAACATTTACAGAAAAACAAACAAGCTGACACACACACACACACACACACACAACCACACACACACACACACCCCACACACCACACACACACACACGCACACACACACACACTCTCTCTCAAAAAATGAACACACACAACACGAAGCTACAATATAACTCTTTGTCACTTGTAAAATAAAAAACCTTTTTTGGGCCAAATTATATCGCAGGTGGCAGTTCCTCTTCATTGTAAACAGTGCCGGGTAATTCAAGCTTAAAGAGATACGTCTCTCTCCTCTGTCAGGCAAAGGACAGATTTACTTCTTTCAAAAGAAGCAATAGATTGTGTGAGAGAACAGAGGCTCGCTCTCTCTCTCTCTCTCTGACACAGTCATGTAGTGGAGGTGGTGTCATACCGTCGCCTCATGTTTGCAAAGTTGACAGTGGTAGGGCGTGGCACACCAAGCTTAGTGATAAGTGGTGTGTGTGTGTGTGTGTGTGTGTGTGTGTGGTGTGTTGTGTGGTGTGTGTGTGTGGGGTTTTGTTTGGGGTGTGTGTGTGTGTGTTTGTCTTGTGTGTGTGTGTGTTTGTGTGGGTGTGTGTGTGTGTTGTGTGTGTGTGTGTTGTGTGTGTGTGGTTGTGTTGTGTGTTGTGTTGTGTTTTGTACTCACTAGTTGTACTCACCTAGTTGAGGTTGCGGGGGTCGAGTCCGAGCTCCTGGCCCCGCCTCTTCACTGATCGCTACTAGGTCACTCTCCCTGAGCCGTGAAGCTTATCATACCTCCTCTTTAAAGCTATGTATGGATCACTGCCTCCACTACATCGCTTCCCAAAACTATTCACTTACTGACTACTCTGTGGCTGAAAGAAATAACTTCCTACATCCCATGTGATTCATCTGTCTTCAGCTTCCAACTGATGTCCCCTTGTTACTGTGTCCAATCTCTGGAAATCCTGTCTTTGTCCACTTGTCATTTCCTCTCATGTATTTTGTATGTCGTTATCATGTCCCCCCTATATCTCTGTTCCTCCAGTGTCGTCAGTGTTGATTTCCCTTAACCTCTCCTCGTAGGCATACATCTTCAGCTCTGGGACTTAGTCTTGTTGCAAACCTTTGCATTTTCTCTGTTTCTTTCACGTGCTTGGCTAGGTGTGGGTTCCAAAATGAGTGGCCGCATACTCCAATATGGCCCTAACGTACACGTGTCAGGGTCCTGAATGATTCCTTATTTTAGATGTCGAATGCTGTTCTGAGGTTTGCTAGGCGCCCATATGCTGCAGCAGTTATTTTGGTTGATGTGCGCTTCTGGAGATGTGCCTGGTGTTTACTCACCCCAAGAACCCTTTTTCCTTGAGTGAGGGTTGTAGGTCTCTGGCCCCCTAGACTGTACTCCGTCTGCGGTCTTCTTTTGCCCTTCCCATTTTCATGACTTTGCACTTGGTGGGATTGAACTGGGCTGTGTGTGTGTGTGTTTGGATGTGTGTGAGTGTGTGTCTGTGTGTTTGTGTTGTGTGTGTGTGTGTGTGTGAGTGTGTGTCTGTGTGGTTTGTGTTGTGGGTGTGTGTTAGTGTTGTGTGTGTACTCACCTAGTTGAGGTTGCGGGGGTCGAGTCCGAGCTCCGCCCGGCCTCTTTCACTGATCGTACTAGGTTCACTCTCCCGAAGCCGTGAGTTTATCATAACTTCTGGCTTTAAAGCTTATGATGGATCTGCCTCCACTACATCGCTTCCCAAAACTATTCCACTTATACTGACTACTCTGTTGGCTGAAGAATACTTCCTAACATCCCTGTGATTCAATCTGTGTCTTTAGCTTCAACTGTGTCCCCTTGTGTTTTACTGTGTTCCAAACTCTGGAACTCCTTCCTTTGTCCAACCTTGTCTTCCCCTCAGTCATGTATTTTGATATGTCGTTATCATGTCCCCCTACTTCCTTCCTGTCCGCCAGTGGTCGTCAGGTTGATTTCCCTTAACCTTCTTCCTCCGTAGGACATCCTCTTAGCTATGGGAATGTCTTGTTGCAAACCTTTGCACTTTCTCTAGTTTCTTTACGTGCTTCGGCTAGGTGTGGTTCCAAACTGGTGCCGCATACTCCATTATGGGCCTAAGTATACGGTGTACAGGGTCCTGAACGATTCCTTATTAAGATGTCGGAATGCTGTTTGAGGTTTGCTAGGCGCCCCCCCCATATGCTGCCAGCAGTTTATTTGGTTGTTGCTGCGCTTCTGGAGATGTGCCTGGTGTTTATTACTCACCCCAAGATCTTTTTCCTTGAGTGAGGTTTGTAGTCCTGACCCACTAGACTGTACTCCGTCTGCTGCCCTTCTTTGCCCTTCCCCAATTCTTCATGACTTTGCACTTGGTGGGATTGAACTCAGGAGCCCAATTGCTGGAAGGTCTGCAGCCTGTCCAGATCCCTTTGTAGTTCTGCTGCGTCTTCGACGAGTGTACTCTTCTCATCAACTTTCACGTCATCTGCAAACAGGGACACCTCGGTCTATTCCTTCCGTTCATGTCGTTCACACAATACCAGAAACAGCATGGTCCTAGGATGACCCCTGCGGAACCCCGGGTCACAGGTGCCCACTCTGACACCTCGCCACGTACCATGACTCGCTGCTGTCCTTCCTGACAAGTATTCCCTGATCCATTGTAGTGCTTCCCTGTATTCCCTGCTTGGTCTCAGTTTTTTGCACCAATATCTTGTGTTGGAACTGTGTCAAAGCCTTCTTACAGTCCAAGAAAATGCAATCCACCCCACCCCTCTCGCTCTTGTATTAGGCTGTCCACCATGTCATAGAACTCCAGTAGTTTGTGACACAGGATTTCCCGTCCCTGAAACCATGCTGCTGCTGTGATGAGATCATTCCTTTCTAGGTGTTCCACCTCTCTTCTCACTGGATAATCTTCTCCATGATTTTTGCATACTATAATGTCAGTGACACTGGTCTGTAGTTTAATGCTTCATGTCTGTCTCCTTTCTTTAAAGATTGGGAACACATTTGCTGTCTTCCATGCCTCGAGGCAATTCCCCTGTTTCGATGATGTATTGGAATATTGTTGTTAGGGGTACACATAGCGCCTCTGCTCCTCTCTCAATACCCCATGGGGAGATTGTTATCTGGCCCCATTGCCTTTGAGGTATCTAGCTCACTCAGAAGCCTCTTCACTTCTTCCTCGGTTGTGTGACCAACTGTGTCCAAGCGCTTGGTGGTGTGCCCCACCTCTCCGTCTTTTGGAGTCCCTTCTGTCTCTCTGTGAACCACTTCTTTGAATCTCTTGTTGAGTTCTTCACATACTTCACGGTCATTTCCTGTTTGTTTCTCCTCCTTTCTTTCATTCTTCGTCCTCTGCTATGCATTACCATGCTCGGTCCTTGGTGACTGTTGTTTTCCTCCTGATTGTGGCTGCTACAACAGTTTCGGGTCAGATTTTGGCTTTCGCTGCTATGTCATTTTCATATTGTCTTTGGGCCTCCCTTCTTACTGTGCATATTCGTTTATTGCTCTACGACTGTTCTCCTTATTCCCCTGGTCCTTTGCCTTCTTTTTTCTTCCATTTCCATAGCAACTTGGTTTTTGCCTTCCCTGCACCTTTGGGTAAACCATGGGCTCATCCCCCCCACTGGCCCCACACCCTTTTTCATTACTACCATGTTACCTTGGTACAAAACCTCTCCTCAGCGCCTCCTTGCATTTTGTTGCTACATTATTCCATTACATCTCATAACTGGCGTCCCTGCCAGTTCTCTTGTCCCACTGAACCCCGTTTCAGGTAGTTCCTCTCCTGTGTAGTTCCCCTTTCTTGTAATTGGCTTCATTCGTCCTGGGCCTTTCCTTGCTTACCCTCCTCCACTTGTAGCTCTACTGTGTATTCGAAGCTTAAAAACCACTTGGTAACTGGCCCAAAGGCTCTTTCATATGTGATGTCCTCGATATTTGCACGACTGAAGTGTGAATACTAAGTCCAGACCTTGCTGGTTCATTCCTTCCTCTCTCTCTTGTAGTGTCCCTTACGTGTTGGTACATGAAGTTCTCCGTACCACCTCCATCATCTTAGCCCTCCATGGTTATCTTGGCCCCCATTGGGTCCAAGTTCTCCCAATCGATCTCCTTTGTGGTTAAGTCACCCATGATCAGGAGCTTGCGCTGCATGCATGAGCTCTTCTGGCCACTCTAGCCAGTGTGTCAACCATCGCTCTATTGCTCTCGTCGTACTCTTGCCTTGGCCTCACTTGCCCTGTTCTGTGGTGGGTTATACATCACTGCTTTACCACCTTGGGACCTCCAGAGTGAAGTGTTCCCACTATGTTAATCAATTTCTTCTCCGCTAATCTCCTCTCTCCTGACTCATTCAAAAATTTCCAAGCGATTTTTGATCAGCAACGCCACTCCTCACCCCCCCCCTGTTCCCTTCTGTGTGTGTGTGTGTGTGTGTGTGTGGGTGTGTATGTGTGTGTGTGTGGGTGTGTGGGTCTGTGTGGTGTGTGTGGGGGTGTGGGGTGTGTCATGTGTGTGTGTGTGTGTATGTGTGTGTGTGTGTGTGTATGTGTGTGTGTGTCGTGTGTGTGTGTGTGTGTGTGTGTGTGTGTTGTGTTGTGTGTGTGTGTGTGTGTGTGATGTGTGTGTGTGTGTGTGTGTGTGTGCTGTGTGTATGTGTGTGTGTGTGTGTGTGTGTATGTGTGTGTGTGTGTGTGTGTGTCGTGTGGTGTGTGTGTGTGTGTTGTGTGTGTGTGGTGTGTCTGTGTGTGGGTGTGTCTGTGTGGTGTGTGTATGTGGTGTGTGTGTGTGTGTGTGTGTTTTTGTGTGTGTGTGTGTGTGTGTGTGTGTGTGTGTGTGTGTGTGTGTGTGTGTACTCACCTATTTGTACTCTATTTGTGGTTGCAGGGGTCGAGTCATAGCTCTGGCCCCGCCTCTTCGCTTGATTGCTACTAGGTTCCTCTCTCTCCCTTTGCCCCAATGAAGCTCATCATTACCTCGCCTTAAAAAACTATGTATGGTTCCCGCCTCTCCGCTACGTCCACTTTTCTAAGGGCTATTCCACGAGCCTGACTACTCTATGATTGAAGAAAATACTTCCTAACATCCCTTTGATTCACTGAGTCTTCAACTTCCAGTTGTGACCTCTTGTGTCTGTGTCCCTTCCCTAGAACATCCGTTTGTCACCTTGTCTATTCCGCGCAGTATTTTATATGTTCGTTATCATGTCTCCCTGACCCTCCTGTCCTCCAGTGTCGTCAGCCGATTTCCCTCAACCTTTTATTTGTAGACAATCCCCGTATCTCTGGCACTAGACTAGATGCCCCCAACCTTGCACTTTCTTCTAATTTCTTGAGTGCTTGACTAGGTGTGGATTCAATGGTGCTGCATACTCAGTATGGGCCTGGACGTAAATGGTATACAGAGTCTTAAAACGAATCTTACTGAGTTATCGGACGCTATCCTTAGGTTTGCCAGGAGCCGTCTGCAGGCAACAGTTATCTGATTGATGTGCGCCTCAGGAGATATGCGGTGTTATACTCACCCCTCGATCTTTTTCCTTGAGTGAGGTTTGCAGTCTTTGGTCATCTAAACTTTATAGTGTCTGCGGTCTTCTTTGCCCTTCCTCTATCTTCATGGACTTTGCATTTGGCAGGGTTAAATTCAAGGAGCCATTGCTGGACCAGGCTTGTAGCCTGTCCAGGTCTCGTTGTAGTCCTGTCATGTTCCTCACCCGATTTTATTTTCTCATTAACTTCGAATCATATGAAACAAGGACACTTCGGAGTCTATCCCTTCCGATTATGTGTTCACATAGACAAGAAAAACACATGTCCTAGGGACTGACCCCTGTGGAACCGCTGTCACAGGCGCCCACGCTGACACCTCGTCTCGTACCATGGACTCCGTTGTGGGCCTCCCGTCAGGTATTCTTTGATCCATTGCATGCTTTCTGTTATGGATTGCTGATCCTCTAGCTTTTGCAGTAACCTCTTGTGAGGAACTGTGTCGAAGGCCTTCTTGCAGTCCAAAAATATGCAGTCGATCCACCCCTCTCTCTCTTGTCTTACTTCTGTCACCTTGTCATAAAACTCTAGTAGGTTTGTGAGACAGGATTTTCCTTCCCTGAAACCATGCTGGTTGTTAATTATACACTTGTTTATAAATAACAAAAAGGCACAATACCGTGACTGGAACGATACACAAATAACCCACACATAAAAGAGAGAAGCTTACGACGACGTTTCGGTCCGACTTGGACCATTGACAAAGTCACTGGTCCAAGTCGGACCGAAACGTCGTCGTAAGCTTCTCTCTTTTATGTGCGGGTTATTTGTGTATACACTTGTTTCTTTCCAGGTGCTCCACCACTCTCCTCCTGATGATCTTCTCCATGACCTTGCATACTATACACGTTAGTGATACAGGTCTGTAGTTTAGTGCCTCATGTCTGTCTCCCTTTTTAAAAATTGGGACTACATTTGCCATTTTCCATACCTCAGGGAGTTGACCAGTTTCAAATGATGTGTTGAAGATCTTTGTTAATGGCTCACACAATATCTCTGCTCCCTCTTTAAGGACCCATGGAGAGATGTTGTCTGGTCCCACCGCATTTGAAGTGTCAAGTTCGCATAGCAGCTTCTTCATCTCCTCCTTGGTTATATGTACCTCATCCAGCACTTGCTAGTGTGCCCCCCGTGTTCTGGTTTCCTGGAGTCCTACTGGTTTCCACTGTAAATACCTCTTTAAATCTTGTGTTGAGCTCCTGACATACCTCTCGGTCGTTTCTTGTGAATTCCCCATCACCCTTCCTCAGTCTGATTACCTGGTCCTTGACTGTTGTTTTCCTCCTGATGTGGCTGTACAACAGCTTCGGATCAGTCTTTACTTTTGATGCTATGTCATTTTCATATTGTCTCGGAGCCTCCCTTCTTATCTGTGCATATTCGTTTCTGGTTCTTCGGCTAATTTCTTTATTTTCCTGAGTTCTCTGTCTTCTGTACCTTTTCCATTCTCTAGTACACCTAGTTTTTGCCTCCCTACACTTTGGGTGAACCAAGGACTCGTTCTGTTCTTCCCATTATTTCTGTTTCCCTTGGGAACAAACCTCTCCTCTGCCTCCTTGCATTTTGTTGCTACATAGTCCATCATTTCTTGTACTGGTTTTCCTGTCAGTTCCCTCTCCCACTGAATGTCTTGAAGGAAGTTCCTCATGCCTGAGTAGTTCCCCCTTTTGTAGTTTGGTTTTTTTCCCAGCCTATTCCTGCTACTCTCTCCACTTGGAGCTCAACTATGTAGTCGAAGCACAGAACCACATGATCACTAGCTCCCAGGGGCCTTTCATACATGATACCCTCGATGTCCGAACTACTCAAGGTGAATACAAGGTCCAGTCTTGCTGGTTCATCCTCTCCTCTCTCTCTGGTAGTGTCTCTAACATGTTGATTCATGAGGTTTTCCAGTAACACATCCATCATCTTGGCTCTCCATGTTTCGGGACCCCCATGGGGCTCCAGGTTTTCCCAGTCAACCTCCTTGTGATTGAAATCACCCATAACTAGTAACGGGGGCCCCCTGGGCTCTCCTGGCCCCCTCGGTTTATGTTCGACCCATTGCTCTTTTTCCCTCTCATCTTTTCCTTTTTTTTCCCTTTTCCTGCAGTTTCTGTGGGGGGTTGTACATTACGCAATTATCACCTTATTCCCTCAACGGATTTTTTACTACTAAGAAGCCCCTTTTTCCCCCTTTTGCCTTTCATTCCTTCCTTTTTTCTAAAAACCCCCACTGGTTTTTAATGGGCAGTGAAAACCCCTCCCCCCCCCCCTCTCCTCCCTCTGTCTTTCCTGGGGTTTTGGAATCCGGATGGAAAGTTTGCTGTTATTATTTTTGGGGATTTTTTTTTTCTTTGAGTGCAAATTATGTCTGGGGATGTCCCCTTTGACCCTTTCGTGCCACCCCCTAATACTTGTTTTTTATTCCATCTGCATTTTATACCAAAACCTTAAACCCCTTTTTTTCTAATACGGGGTCGGGGAGGAAAATTTTGGGGGTTGGGGGAAGTGTGGGGTGTGTGTGTTTGTTTTTGTGTTTGTGGGGGTGTGGTGTGTGTGTGTTGTGTGGGTGTATGTTTTGGGGTTTTGGTATGTGGGGTGTGGGGTTTTTTTTATGTGGGGGGTTGGGGGTGTGTGGTGTGTGTGTTTGGTGGGGGGGTTTTTGTGTTTTGTGTGTGTGTGGGGTTTTGTTTTGTTTTTGGTGTGTGTGTGTTGTGGGTGTTGTGTGTTTTGGTTGGGGGTGTTGTGTGTGTTTTGTTTTTGTGTGTTTTGGGGTGTGTGTTGTGTGTTGTGTGTGTGTGTGTTGGTGTGTGTGTGTTGGGGGTGGTGTGTTGTTGTTTTGTTGTGGGGTGTGTTGTGGGGGTTGTGTTGGTGTTTTGGTTTTAATAGTGTTTTGTGTGGGGTTTTGTGTGTGTGTGGTGGGGTGGGGGTGTTGTGTGTGTGGCGTTGTGTGGGGTGGTGTTTTGGTGTGTGTTTTGTGTGTTAGGGAAGTGTTTGTGTGTTTTGTTGTGTGTTTTGGGGTGTGTTTGTGGGTGTGGTGGGGGTTTGTATGTGTGTGTGTGTGGTGTGTGTGTATGTGGGTGTATGTGTTTGTGTGTTTTGTTTTTTTCGGTTGTGTGTATGTGTGTGCGTGTGTGTGTGTATGTGTGTGCGGGTTTTGGGGGGTATGTGTGTGTATTTTGTGTGTGGGTGGGGTTTTTGGGGTTTTTGTGTGTGTTTTTTTTGGGGGTGTTGTGTGTGTGTGTGTGTGGGGTTTGGGGTGAATGTGTACTCCCCTTTTTTTGTACTCACCTAGTTGAGGTTGGGGGGTCGATCCGGCTCCGGGCCCCCCGCCCTTCCCCGATCGCTACTGGGTTAAACCTCCCTGACCCGTGAGTTTTATCGTACCTTTTTGCTTAAAGCTATGAAAGGATCCTGCCCCACTACATCGTTTTCCCCAAAAAAACCATTTACTGACTACTCTGGGGCCCTGAAGAAATACTTCCTAACATCCCCTGTGATTCATTTGTCTTTAGTTTCCCAAACCCGGGTTCCCCTTGTTATTGTGTCCAATCTCTGGAACATCGGGTTTTTTGTCCCCCCTTGAATTTCCCCTCTCAGTATTTTGTATGTCTTTATCATGTCCCCCCTATCTCTCCTGTCCCCCCAGTGTCGTCAGGTTAAATTTTCCCTTAACCTCCCTCTGGGAAACATACCTTTTAGCTCGGGGACAGTCTTGTTGAAAACCTTTGCACTTTCTCTAGTTTCTTTTACTGCTTGGCTAGGTGGGGGTTCCAAACGTGCCGCAAACTCCAATAGGGGCCCTAACGTTTTCGGTGTAAAGGGTCCTAAACGTTTCCCTTATTAAGATGTGGGAATGCGGGTTTCTGAGGTTTGCTAGGCGCCCATATGCTGCAGCAGTTATTTGGTTGATGTGCGTTTCCCAGGAGATGTCCCGGGTTTTATCCCAAACCCAAGACCCCTTTTTTTTTTGGAGGTTTGTAGTCTCTGACCCCCTAGACTGTACTCCGTCTGGGGCCTTTTTTTCCCTTCCCCAATCTTAAAGATTTTGCACTTGGGGGGATTAACTCCGGGAGCCAATTGCGGGACCAGGCCCTGCAGCCTTCCAAAACCCCTTTGAAATTTCTGCCGGGTTTTCCCAAACGAGTGTTTTCTTCCCATAAACCTTCACGTCATCTGCAAACAGGGACCCTCAAAGGCCAAACCCTTTCCGTCATGTCTTTCAAAAATACCAGAAACACACTGGCCCTAGACTAAACCCCTGCGGGAACCCCCCCCTGGTACAGGTCCCCCTCTACCCTTTCGCCACTACCATACTCGCTGCGTCTTCCTGCAAGTTTTCCCCTGACCCCATTGTAGGCCTTCCCTGTTATCCCTGCTTGGTCCTCCATTTTTTTGCACCAATCTCTTGTGGGGAAAACCGTGTAAAAACGCCTTCTTGCAGTCCAAGAAAATGCAATCCACCCACCCCCTCTCTCTTTTCCCCCTTACTGCTGTCACCAGGGTCATAGAACCCCCAAGAAAGGGTTTGGGGACACAGGATTTCCCGTCCCGAAACCATGCGGGCTGCGTTGATGAGATCTTTCCCCTTCCTAGGTTTCCACCACTCTTCTCCTGATAATTTCCCCCAAAAGTTTTTTCATCCAAAAACTTTGTCATGACACTGGTCTGTATTTTAATTTTCATGTCTGTCCCCCTTTTTTTTAAAGTTTGGGGACTACATTTGCTTTTTCCATCCCTCGGGCAATCTCCCTGTTTCAAATAGATGTATTGTTTAATTTTTGTTGGGGGTAAAACCATAGCGCCTTTTGCACCCTCCCCAAACCCAGGGGAAATTTTTCGGGCCCCTTTCCCTTTTTTTGAGGTACTAGCCACTCAGAACCTTTTCATTTCTTCCTGGGGTTTGGGGCATTGGGGCCACACTTATTGGGTGTGCCCCCACCCTCCGCTTTCTGGACCCCCTTCTGTCTCCTCTGTAACATTTTTTTTTGGAATCTCTTGTGGGGTGTGTGTGTGTGTGTGTGTGTGTGGTGTTTGTGTTTTGTTGTGTGTTTTAGTGTGTGAAATTATGTGTGTTTTAGTGGTGTATGTTTTGTGTAGGGTGTGTACATGAGTTTGTGTGGTGTTGTGGTGTGTGTGTTTTGGTGTGTGAAAATGTGTGTGAGTGAGAAAAGACAGAGAAAAAGGGAAGAGGAGACAGAAAGCCCGCTCTGCGGGGAAAAAAGACAAATAAAAAAATGGGAGAGAAAAAAATAAAGCAAATATGAAAAAAAACGAACGAAAAAACAAATAAAAAAATTATACCAACAGCAAAATAAAACGAAATAAAAAAAAAATAATGAGAAACAAAAAATAAAAGAAAAAAACCCTTTTGACAATCTGATTAACCGGGTTTTTAAAACCATCGTCACAAGGGCATTAACAACGTCACTTCCCCTTTTCCACATATCTAAGATAGAAAAACAAAAACCCTAACACATACAAAAAATTTTTAAAAAACAGACGGGACAAAAACAACGCGGTGTATATACCTTTGGGGATGACTCACTCTCCTCATTCTAAAAAAATATACAAATAAAATCAGGCAACGACTTTTTCGCTCACACTTTTCAAAACACACACACACACAACCCCAAACACATGCGCACCGTCGCCGCACACAACACCCCCACACACACCACACACAGAAACCCAGTATAAAAAAGACTAGCATGGGAAAAATCAAGCCCCAGACCCAAACTTTTTGTTACCCACATCAGGGGGGAAGACAACAGTAAAAGACCAGGTGATCAGATTAAGGACAGGGGGTGGAGAACCAAAAAAAAATAAATCAGAGGTAGGGTGGGACTGAACGGGAGTTTTAAGGAATTTTTACGTAGAGACGGGAAGGGGCTGTGGGAAGACAGAACAAAAGGGAAAACATCAAGGGGGAATATACCAAAAATTTGGATAAACAAACAAAACAACTAGGAGGGGGTTAAGAACCCTTTTAAGTGCCTTTGACCCCTCAAAGGGGGGGGGGCCCGGGAAAAAAAACATCCCCCCAGGTCCAAAAGAAAAGGGAGCAGAGATGCTGTGTGTGCCCCCAACCCCAAAAAATTTTCAAAACATCCCTTGAAACTGGGCAACTCCCTGAAAAGGGAAAGACACAAATGAAATTTCCCCATATTTAAAAAAGGAAACAAAAACGGGCACAAAACTACAGCCCCTTGTCTCTGAAAAGAAATCGGGGTGAAAAGTCATGGGTTTTATCAGGGGAGAGAGGTCGAACACCAAAAAGGGAAACCCAAGATTAAAAATGAAAAACCAGCGGGGTTTCCGGGAAAGGGCCAAATCTGTATCAAAAAACCTCCGGGATTTTTAAATGAAAGGGTTTAACAAAAGTAAGCCCAAAAGAAAGGGGGGTTTTGGGTAATTGGGGGTTTTCCCTAGACTCCCGGGAAGGGCCCCTTTGACAAAAGTTCCCCACAAAAAGATTAGGCAGAAGCGGAGGATCGGGCCCAAAACGAAAAGGGGAAAGGGCATGCAAGGGTTTAAGGGGAAATACCTAGGGGGAGGCAGCAACGAGCCCAAGGTCCCGTGAAGGGGAAATCACAGGGGGGCGCCTGTTAAGGGGGGCCCCCACGGGGGGTCAGTTTCAAAGGACCAGTGCTATTTTTGATATAGGGAAAACGACATAAAAGGAAGGAAAAAGACTCTGAAGTGCCCCTGTTCGCAGATAAAACTTGAAGTTGATGAGAAAAAAAAATTTGGGCCGAGGATGAGGCAGGACGCAAAGAGACCGGGAAAGGCGGGCCCATGTGTCCAAACGGGCTTCCCCCCGAATTAAATCCACCCAAAAAAAGTCATGAAGTTTGGGGAGGGGCAAAGAAGACCGCAGACAAGTAAAGGCTAGGTGACAAAGACAACAGACCTCACTAAAGGAGAAAAAACCTTTGGGGTGACCAAAACCACCGAGCAAAATCCCCGGGAGGAAACCAATCAACCAAATAACTCTGAAAGCAAACGGGCCCGGAAAAAAACCTGAGAATAGCTTTTTCCGTACCTTAAAAAGGGAAAATCGTTCAAGACACTGAAAACCATGTGTTTGTTGGGCCCATACGGGAAAGTATCACCCCAGTCGGGAAAACCCAAACCCCGGGTAAAGCAGGGTCAAAAAGTTAGAGAAAGTACAAAGTTTGCAAGGTACAAAGGTTTGCAACCCCCCAGACTCAGGGGAATGTCGAAAACGGGGAAAAGGGTTTAAAGGGGAAATCGGACTGCGACACGGAAACAAAGGGTCGGGGGAAAACATGATCCCCGACATACAAGATCCTGGGGGGAAATAGAAAAGGGGGGACAGAGTTTAGTTGTTCCAAAAGGGGGGACACAGGGCCCAAGGGGTCACAACGGGAAGCGAAGACTCAAAAGAGTCACAGGACTTAGGAAATATTTCTTCAGTCATAGAGTTGTCACAAGTGGAATAGCCTACAAATGAAGTAGTGGGGGCAGAACCATAAAATAGTTTTTAAAAAGAGGGATGACAAAGCCAGGGAAACAGAGAGAAGAAAGGGTCCATAAGCGATCATGAAGAGGGGGCCCGGGGCTGAGCACGACCCCCGGGAAAACCCCAATTAGGGGAGTACAATTAGGTGGGGTACACACACACCCACACACAAAACACACAAAACACACGTTTTTAATCCACCCAACCCGTCCCCTTTAAACCACCCCCCTGTCCCTTAAACCATCCACCGCTTAATCCATCCACCCTTCCCTTAAACCCCCCACCTTATTTAAAAACCCCCCACCTGTCTAAACCATCCACCTGTTTTTTAATCCATCCACCTGTCCCTTAAAACCACCCACCTGTCTTAAAACCATCCACCTGTCTTAATCCACCTGTCTTAAACCCCTCCCCCTGCCCTTAAACCATCCCCCTTCTTTTAAACCCCCTCCACCTGTCTTAAAACCATCCCCCTGTCTTAAAACCATCCCCCGGCTTTAAACCCAAACCCCCCCCTGTCCTTAATCTCCCAAACCCGTTTAACCAACCACCCGTCCCTTTAATTTCCCTCCACCCCGTCTTAATCCCTCCCCTGTCTTTAAACCACCCACCTGTCCCTTTAAACCCTCCACCTGTCTTAATCCAACCCACCTGTCTTTAATCCCCCCACCTGTCTTAATTTCCAACCCCCTGTCTTAATCAAACCCCCCGTCCCCCAAACTACCACCTGCCCCTTTAATTTTTACCACCCGTCCCTTTAACCCAAACCCCCCCGTCTTTAAACCCTCCACCTGTCTTAATCCAACCCCCCCTGTCCCTTTAAACCATCCACCTGTCCTAATCCATCCACCTGTCTTTTAAACCACCCCCCTGTACCCCTTTTTAAAAACCCCCCCACCTTTCCCAAACCATCCCCCCTTCTTAACCATCCACCCCGTCCTTTAAACCACCCCACCTGTCTTAATCCACCCACCCCGGGTTTAACCCCCCCTCACCTGTCTTAAAACCACCCCCTTTAATCCACCTACCTTCTTAAACCCCCCCCCCCCCTGTCCCTTAAAAACCCCCCCACCTTTTTAATCCACCCACCTGGGGGTTAAACCCCCCCACCTGCCTTAATCCACCCACCTGTCTTAAATTTCCCCCCAAACCGAAATTTAAACCACCCACCTGTCTTAATCCACCCCCACCTGCCCCTTAAAACCACCCACCTGTCCTTAAATTTTCCCCCCACCTGCTTAATCCACATACCTGTCTTTTAAACCACCCACCTGTCTTAACCCACCCACCTGTCTTTAAACCCCCCACCCCGTCTTAAAACCACCCACCTGTCCCTTTAAACCCCCACCCGACTTAAACCACCCCCCCTTCTTTAAACCACCCCCCTGCCTTAATCCCCCCCACCGTCCTTTAAACCACCCACCTGTCCCTTTAAACCACATACCTGTCTTTAAACCACCCCCCGTCTTAACCCACCCACCTGTCTTAATCCACCCACCCGTTTTTAATCCACCCACCTGTCTTAATCCACCCACTTTCTTAAAAACCCCCCACCTGTCTTAATCCACCCACCTTCTTAATCCCCCTACCGGCTTAAACAAACCCACCTGTCTTAACCCCAAACGCCTGGGCTTAAAACCCCCCCCACCTGTCCCTTTAAACCCCCCCACCCGTTTTAAACCACCCCCCTGCCTTTAAACCACCCACCGGGCTTAAAACCACCCACCTGCCTTTAAACCACCCAAACCCTTTTAATCCACCTCCTGTCTTAATCCACTACCCCGTCTTAATCCACCCCCCTGCCTTAACCCCCCCCACCCCCCGTCCCTTTTCCAAACCCCCCTGCTTAATCACCCACCTGTCCCCAATCCACTCACTTGTCCTTAAAACCCCCCCACCTTCTTAATCCACCCAAACCGGCTTTAACCACCAAACCCGCTTTAAACCCCCCACCTGTCTAAACCCAATCGCCTGTCCCTTAAACCCACCCACCTGTCTTTAAACCCCCCCACCTGCGTTTTAAACCCCCCACCTGGCCCCTTTAAACCACCCACCTGCCCCTTTAATTCCCCTCCCCCCTGATTTAAAAACCACCCACCTGTCTTTAAACCCCCCCCTATCTTAACCCACCCACCCCGTCCCTTTAAACCCCCCCCCATTTTTAACCCCCCACCTTCTTTTAAACCCACCCCCCCCCTGTCTTAACCCCCCCCGTCTTAACCCCCCCACCCGTCTTAACCCCCCCAAACCCGTCCTTTAAAAACCCCCCACCTGTCTTTAACCCCCCCCACCATCTTAACTCACCCACCTTTTTAACCCCACCCACCTTCCCAAAACCCACCCACCTTTTCTTAACCCACCCACCTGTCTTAATCCACCCCCCCTGTCTTAACCCAAACCCCCCTGTCTTAACCCACCCCCCCTTCTTTTGCCCACCCACCTGGCTTAACCTACCCACCTTTTTCTTTTAAACCCCCCCCCTGTCCTTTAAACCCACCCACCTTCAAAAAAACCCCCCCCCCCCTTTCCTTTTAAACCCACCCACCGGGCTTAAACCCCCCCCACCTGTCTTAACCTGTCCTTTAACCCCCCACCTGTCCTTAAAACCCACCAACCTGTCTTAAAAACCCCCCCACCTGTCTTAACCCCCCCCACCGGGCTTAAAACCCCCCCACCTGTCCCTTAACCCCCCACCGTCCCAAAACCCACCCCACCTGTTTTTTAACCCACCCCCCTGTCTTAACCCACCCACCATCTTAACCCCCCCCTCTTAAAAAACCCGCCCACCTGTCCCTTTAAACCCCCCCACCCGTCTTAACTCACCCACCTTCCCCAACCCACCCACCTTTTTAACCTACCCCCCCCTGTCTTAAAAACCCCCACCCACCTGTCTTAATCCACCCCCCTGTCCCCCAACCCACCCACCTCTTAACCCACCCCCCTGTCTTAGCCCACCCCCCCCTTTTTAACCCCACCCACCCGTCCCTTTAAACCCCCCCCCCCTGCTTAACCCCACCCACCTTCTTAAAACCCCCCCCAAAACCCGTCTTAACCTACCCCCCTTTTTAACCCCCCACCGTCCCTTTAAACCCGTCCCTTTTTCCCCCCCACCTTCTTAACCACCCACCTGTCTTAACCCCCCCACCTGTCTAAAAACCCCCCCAAACCTTTTTTAAAAACCCCCCCCCTGTCTTTAAACCCCTTTCCCCCTGTCCCTTTAAACCCCCCCACCTGTCTTAATTAACCCAACCCGTCCCCTTTAAACCCCCCCACCTGTCCCTTTAACCCCCCCCACCTGTCTTAAAAAACCCCTCCACCGTCTTTTAAACCCCCCCACCTGTCTTAACCCCCCCACCCGTCTTTAAACCCACCCACCTGTCTTAACCCACCCACCTGCCCTTAAACCCCCCCAACCCCCGTCTTAACCCACCCCCTTCCCTTTAAACCCCCCCACCTGTCCCTTTAAAACCCCCCCCACCCTGTCCCCTTAAAACCCCCCCACCTGTCCCTTTAAACCCCCCCACCGTCTTTAAAAAATTTCCCCTTCTTAACCCCCCCCACCTGTCTTAACCCACCCACCTTTTTAACCCACCCACCTGTCTTTAACCCACCCACCGGGCTTAAAAAACCCCCCCACCTTTTCTTAAAACCCCTCCACCTGTCTTAAAACCCCCCCACCTGTCCCTTTAAACCCCCCCAAAACCGTCTTAAAACCCCCCCACCCCCGTCCCCTTTAAACCCCCCCCCCTGTCTTAAAAACCCCCCCACCTTCTTAAAAACCCCCCACCTGTCCTTTAACCCCCCCACCTGTCTTAATTTAAAACCCCACCCCTGTCCTTAAACCCACCCCCTTCCTTTAAAAAACCCCCCCCTTCTTAAATTAAACCCACCCACCCCCTTAACCCACCCCCCCGTCTTAAAACCCCTCCACCTTCTTAACCCAAACCCAAACCCAACTTTAACCCCCCCCCAACCCCGTCTTTAAACCCCCCCACCTGTCTTAACCCAACCACCTGTCCCTTAAAACCCCCCCCCTGTCTTTTAAACCCCCCCACCTGTCTTTTAACCCCCCCACCTTTTTAACCCCCCCCACCCCGTCCCTTTAAACCCCCCCACCTGTCTTAAACCCCCCCACCTTCTTTAACCCACCCACCTTCTTTAAAACCCCCCCCAAACCCGTCTTAAAAAACCCACCCCCCCTGTCTTAAACCCACCCACCTTCTTAAAACCCCCCCCCCTGTTTCCCTTTTTAACCCCCCCCACCTGTCCCTTAAAACCCCCCCACCGCTTAAACCCCCCCCACCGTCTTAAAATTTAACCCCCCCATCCCCTAGCTTTTCTTCTACTTTAAGTGCTCTATTTTTACCGTTTTCAGTCCTTTTAAAAAACTTAAATCCCATCATCACCATCTACCTTAAATCCCATCATCTACCCTCTATCTTACTCCCATCATCTACCCCTCTAACTTACTCCCATCATCTACCATCAAACCTAAATCCCATCAACTACCCTCTATCTTACCCCATATCTAACATCTACCTTACTTTCCCCTCATCTACCCTTTTACCTTACTCCCATCATCTAAACCCTCTAACCTTCCCCCATCATCCCACCACCTATCTTTCTCCCAACATCTACCATCTACCTTACCCCATCCTCTACCATCTATCTTACCCCATCATCTCCACTACCTTTCCCCATCATCTACCATTCTTTTCTTTCCCCATCACTACCATCTAAACCCTTTCCCCATCATTCCATCTACCTTTCCCCATCAACTACCATCTACCTTACCTCCCATCCCTCTACCTTTCTCCCATCATCTAACCCTCTATCTTACTCCCATCACTACCATCTACCTTTCCCCAAACACACCATCTATCTTACTCCCATCATCTACCATCTTTCTCCCATCATCTACCCTCAACCCTTTCTCCCATCAACTACCCTCTATCTTAAATCCCATCATCTACCACTATCCTTCTCCCCCTCATCCTTTCCACTTTCCCCAAACCTCTACCTTAAATCCCATCATCTACCAACTACTTACCCCATCAAACTACCACTACCTTACTCCCATCATCTACCATCTATCTTTCTCCCATCATCTAAACCCTCTACCTTTCTCCCATCACTACCCTCTACCTTTCTCCCCTCACCCACCCTCTACCTTACCCCCATCATCTACCTTACCCCATCATCTACCATCTATCTTTTTCCCCCCCCCTCTACCATCTATCTTACTCCCCTCATCCCACCATCTATTTTTATCCCCCCATCATCTACCATCTTACCCCATCATCCCACCATCTATCTTTCTCCCCATCATCTACCACTTACCCCATCATCACCATCCCACTTACTCCCATCAACTACCCCTCTTTTCCCCATCATCTACCATCTATCTTTCTCCCATCATCTACCATCACTTTCTTTCCCCATCATCTACCCCTTTCTTACCCCCCCATCATCTACCACACCTTACTTTCCCTTTTAACAAACCCTCTATCTTACTCCCAACCATCTATCTTTCTCCCATCATCTACCATCTATTTTTTACTCCCATCATCTAAACCCTCTAACCCTTTCCCCATCATCTACCATCTATCTTACTCCCATCAAACTACCATCTAACTTTCCCCCCATCAAACTACCAAACAAAATTTCTTTTTCCCTCATCAAACCTTTTACTTAAAACCCCTCATCTCCACTATCTTACTCCCAAAACATCTACCATCCCACCTTTCCCTCTTTTCTCTTGCTTTTCCCCTCTTTAATTTTTCCTTAGCTTAAAAATGGGGTCATCTCTCCCCCTCTTCTTCCTCTCTTCATTTTTTCCCCGTTCTCTATTTTTCCTCATTTCTCTCACCCCCCTTTTCCCCCATTTTCCCCCTCTCAAAAACTACCAATTTTCTGTATTTTCTTCCTCCCTTTCTCCCTCCCTTTCCCTTTTTACTGTGTTTTTTCTATTTTCTTTTCCTCCATTTCCCTTTTTCACTCTAAATTCCCCCTTTTATAAAAAATTCCTTTTTCTCCCCCTTTCTTTTTCCCCTTTTCCCCTTCCCCCTATCCCCCCCTTCCTACTCCCCCTCCAACAATTTTCCCCCCTCCCCCCCCCCAACATTCTCCTCCCCCCCCCTCCAAAATTCTCCCCCCTCCCCCCCCAACATTCTCCTCCCCCCCCTCCAACATTCTCCTCCTCCCCCCCCAACATTCCCCTCCTCCCCCCCTCCAACATTCCTCCTCCCCCCCCAACTTCTCCTCCTCCCCCCCCTGAACAGTGCACCCCTGGTAGGAAACTACACACAACCACTTCACAATCCTTACCCCAAACGGGATGGTGGTGACCCCGGAAGAGAAAGGGGCCGGGGATAATCCCACCCCGGCCCAAACCCCAATTTTGGTGAGTACACACACAAAACAGGGGGCCAAAATGTCCCACGAAAAATTTCCGTAAAAAACACACCCCACAAAAGCTGGAATCGGCCCTGCAACCACAAAAAGGTAGTACAAAACACACACACACACACACACCCCACAACACCAAAAACACACACAACACACACACCACACACACACTACAAAAAAAAAAATTTTCTGGGGGGGAATAGAACCCAAAGGGGGACAGAGACAGGATGCCAGAGATTGGGGCCCAGAACTAAGGGGGTCAAAAAAAAAATTGGGAAATTGAAGACCCCCAGATTTAATCACAGGGGGTTAGGAAGTATTTTTTTCAGCCAAAAAGAGTTGGGCAAAGGGAGTGGGCAGTCTAGCAAGTTAGGTAATGGGTGTGGGAAACCCTACACACTTTAAAATGATGTAAAATAAAGGTAATGGAAACAGGGGGAAGAGGAAAATAGTAGCACTCAGTGAAGAGGGGGGGCCCCCGGGGCTTTATTTTCCCCACCCCTGTAACCACAATTAGGGGATACAAAACAGAAAAAAGTAACAAAAAAAAAACATTTCACGACACAGAAAAAAAAAACCCAAAAAAAATAAAAAAAAATAAAAACCCCAACAAAATGAGACACTGATATTTACAATAATGTAATTAATTTAAACTAAAACGAACGAATTTTTAACAAATTAAACCTTTTGGGATAAAACCTAAAAAACGAGCATTAATCACCAGTAGTAATTAAATTACCTTTTAGCTCATTAAAAGCTAAAAAATTAAGCTTAGTAACCGAAGCTCCAGTCATGGTTGTACAGTAAGCTTAATAACCGAAGCTCCAGTCATGGTTGTACAATAAGCTTAATAACCGAAGCTCCAGTCATGGTTGTACAATAAGCTTAATAACCGAAGCTCCAGTCATGGTTGTACAGTAAGCTTAATAACCGAAGCTCCAGTCATGGTTGTACAGTAAGCTTAATAACCGAAGCTCCAGTCATGGTTGTACAGTAAGCTTAATAAACCGAAGCTCCAGTCATGGTTGTACAGTAAGCTTAATAACCGAAGCTCCAGTCATGGTTGTACAGTAAGCTTAATAACCGAAGCTCCAGTCATGGTTGTACAGTAAGCTTAATAACCGAAGCTCCAGTCATGGTTGTACAGTAAGCTTAATAACCGAAGCTCCAGTCATGGTTGTACAGTAAGCTTAATAACCGAAGCTCCAGTCATGGTTGTACAGTAAGCTTAATAACCGAAGCTCCAGTCATGGTTGTACAGTAAGCTTAATAACCGAAGCTCCAGTCATGGTTGTACAGTAAGCTTAATAACCGAAGCTCCAGTCATGGTTGTACAGTAAGCTTAATAACCGAAGCTCCAGTCATGGTTGTACAGTAAGCTTAATAACCGAAGCTCCAGTCATGGTTGTACAGTAAGATAATTTAAATGATAATATTGATAATTTAATAATTTAAATAATTTTATAATTTGCATAATAATTTAAATATTTAAATTATAATAATTACTAATTATCTAACTACTTAGAAGTTACTGTCTTTGATGTGACAGGAAGTTACAGAAATGATACAGTAAATCAGCCTGAAATTTGCTCTGAAAGACTTCAGCTACTTATTACCTTCTGGCAGTGACCCATTACCTTCTTACACCTGCCTTAATCACCCTTAGTTATCCTCTAATTGCCTTCAACTACCCCCTTGTTACATGTAAACTCCCACTGGGTAATTTTACCTACTTGGCCCTTTAAGTATCGTTAAGTGCGTTATCTGGCTTGTTTATACCTAATAATAATCAATCATTCTTCCTTGTGTCGCCTCTGTTCGATGGTAATTCTGTCGAATTATTTTAGTCTACCAGGAAATACCTTAATATACTGGTTATTACGTTAATCTACGTATATGTAACTCTGTTTTCACGTAACTACTGTAATATACCTCTTCCTTCATCGTCTTGTAGGTACATCTACCTGTAAGTACTGTGACCTACCTGTAATCACCTTGTCTTGTAGGTACCTCCTACCTGTAACTACTGTGACCTACCTGTAATCACCTTCATTGTCTTATAGGTACCTCCTACCTGTAACTACTGTGACCTACCTGTGATCACCTTCATTGTCTTATAGGTACCTCCTACCTGTAACTACTGTGACCTACCTGTAATCACCTTCATTGTCTTATAGGTACCTCCTACCTGTAACTACTGTGACCTACCTGTAATCACCTTCATTGTCTTATAGGTACCTCCTACCTGTAACTACTGTGACCTACCTGTAATCACCTTCATTGTCTTGTAGGTACCTCCTACCTGTAACTACTGTGACCTACCTACAATCACCCTCTAACATTTACCTTTATTGTTATCTACCTGTTTACTCTCATCAGTCTTGTAGCTACCTTAATCTACCTAGCCAACGTTCTTCCGTGAACGAGAAGGTACCTAGCCAACGTTCTTCCGTGAACGACAAGGTACCTAGCCAACGTTCTACCAGGAACGGGAAGCTTGAGTACGGGCGTGTAATGTTTACATAGAGGGCGCTGGAAGGGATGGAGAGAATTAGCACATAGCGCTGGTCTGGTTGCAACAACCCACAGTGTACCACCTACCCACCCGCTCTTTCACACCTGCGCTATCATGATACCAGCGCTCGCCACCTCCTTCTCCTCTCTCCCCAGGTGATAAGAGATAAGAGTATCGCCTCAGGTGATGCTGCTCCACCTCGAGATGTACAGATAACGATATAAGCGATCACCTACATTGTCATGTCAAGCTCTGGGTATCTCTTCTAATCTTGCTTGCTAGGATGTCTACCACTTGTATTAATTCTTTCCTCTCTCTCTCTTTCTCTCTCTCACTCTCTCTCTCTCTCTCTCGGGTTAATAAGCTAATTCGTAATTCAAAGATTACTCCATCGTTAAATACGTCAGGCAAAACAGAGTGGCAGACTGGCAGGTAATGGCAGATATATAAACATTTTTAACCAACAAGCACAGTGAAGGCAGCTCACTCCCTGCCAGTCCCCTGCCAGGGTTATAATTTAGCCAGACAGAGGAGAATCCCTGCTTGCATCATTCGCCTCAAGGAACGAAAACAGGAATCTCCGGGTAAACCAAACACTTGCTTGACCCCCCAGTGTTTGTTTAGGCAAACAAGTGTGTGTTTGCTGACTTGAAGTTTCGTGTTTTAATTCCACCTCCCTCAGCGCCGTCTTCAAGTGTCTTGCTAGGCAGAGAAAAATTATAAATAAAAAAAAACGAATACGCAAGACAACGGCAATGAGAAATTACTTAACATATGTGTGATTAATGCCTCGCTTCTGTATTTGTTCCTTGTTTAATGTTCAGTTAGTGACTTATTTGTCGTTCGTCTGATGAGTTATTTCTTTGGTTTGATGCTTAGTTCGTTTAGTTTGAAGCTTAGCTAATGAGTCGTTTCTCTGGTGTGATGTTGACTTAGTCTGTTCCTTGGTTCGATGTTCAGTTAGTCTGTTCCTTGGTTTGACGTTCAGTTAGTCTGTTCCTTGGTTTGACGTTCAGTTAGTCTGTTCCTTGGTTCGATGTTCAGTTAGTCTGTTCCTTGGTTTGACGTTCAGTTAGTCTGTTCCTTGGTTTGACGTTCAGTTAGTCTGTTCCTTGGTTCGATGTTCAGTTAGTCTGTTCCTTGGTTTGACGCTCAGTTAGTCTGTTCCTTGGTTCGATGTTCAGTTAGTCTGTTCCTTGGTTCGATGTTCAGTTAGTCTGTTCCTTGGTTTGACGTTCAGTTAGTTTGTTCCTTGGTTCGATGTTCAGTTAGTCTGTTCCTTGGTTCGATGTTAAGTTAGTCTGTTTCTTGGTTCGATGTTCAGTTAGTCTGTTCCTTGGTTTGACGTTAGCTTAGTTAGTTCACCTTGCATAAATAACCCTTACATAGAAGAGAGGAGTTTACGACGACGTTTCGGTCCGACTTGGACCATTTACAGTCACTTTGTAAATGGGACCGAAACGTAGTCATAAGCTCTTCTCTCCTACGTGCAAGTTATTTGTATATGGTTTCAGTCACTTTATTGTGCCTTTTTGGCCACTTCCCTACAAGAGAACTACCTCCTAAAATTTTACGGTGTTTTCTAAGCGTTCAGAAGTGGGACTGAATCCTTAACATTCAGTGCTCACTTAAGCATTCCATGAGTGGGATTGACCCTTAACGAGAGGGATTCCCATTCCTTTCAGTGACAAGATTCGATCCCCACCTTACAAGAAGAAACCAGGGAACGGATAGGGTTTTTAACCTGTGGTAAGTAAATCCTAAAACTCACAGGACAGTGCGTTAACCACGGGGCCAGCTGCCTCTAATAACACTGGTTTAAAAAGACACGGAAAAACTCTTAGGTTTATATTGGGGGGGATCGACACCATGCCCAGCCCTTCTAGGGAAGAGTAGGTGCCTGAGCCAGAGCTTGCAGCTCACAAGACTGCCATTCTCATTAGCCCCCTTCGGGCGGGGATGGCAGACCAGAGAGGCTTGTGGCTAGGCCTGGGGACAGTTGGTCCCAAAGATGAGGAGGTACTTGTGCCTCCTCACATGGGAGACTTAGGTCTCAGACACTCCCTAAAGAGGGAGCCAAAGCCGGGCCACCACTTGGAAAAGGCCCGGGCCTGGAGAATACCGGCGAATCTTTAATAAGTAAATAATAATAATCATACTAAGGTATTTCTATATACCATCCTCTCCTGGATATTCCTCTGACAGGACGTGTCAAATACATGACCAAAGAGAGCATCTAGCCTCCTAACTTACAATAAACAATTACCGCCAATTAGAATTAGCGATGGACCTAACGAGGGGTTAATTAGAGGTATTGATCCCTTACCTGCCGCCCGGTTGTAATTCTTCACGCATCAATGAACGCACGATTACATCTATTGATATTACAACAGGTACATAATTAGCATTCATTGAGGCATTCATAATATGCAAATTAGGGATATAAATCACTTTACATCTACATGACGAAAATCTAATAAGTCACTTAATGCGTATTGTAATTTATACAAGTTTATACAAGCAATATTAATCGTTATACTGGAAATATTAAATCGATTATACAATACTTTTCAATGCATCGTGTATATAGAAAAAAAATATTTTTGTTTAGTAACAATCGTAAGAATTATTACAGTAATTACGTTGCAATTAACTATTAACTGGTAATTAGGGATGAAATGTTTAGACAACGTTTCGATCCATCCAAAATCAATGGTGGGTCAGAATCAGGCCCAGTCGTGGCTCAACAAAAGCCCAGGACTGATCGAAACGTTAACAGTTTTCTCTCTCTCGTGCTGTGTTGACAGTAATGTGTCTCATCATACAATACCAGAAGGGCAAAATGTTGCCACTGAGAAACTATAACCCTACCTCCACTGTGAACTATGCAACAAAAATATTATGCACCTCTACCTGCGGCCAGCAGTAACAGCCTGGTTGACCAGGCCCTGATTGGCCGGGAGGCCTGGTCAAGGACTGGACCCCGGGGGCGTTGGCCCCCGAGACACCCTCCTGGTAGACTCATACCCATCACGCGTTCTCCTGTGGGCAGCAGTCAATTCTACAGATGTACAAAATGGGTCCCGGAGCTAGGCTCTAACATTTATGTTTGTTAGGCAAGGCACAGAACCAATGCACTACTTACAAATGTATTGATTACACGGTTGTTTGAGAGAGAGAGAGAGAGAGAGAGAGAGAGAGAGAGAGAGAGAGAGATTTACTACACAGTATTCAGTATAAACTAAGTAATATGACTCACGAAATCGTAATGACACGATTTCAAACAAACCATACCACGGGTGGGGTTAGAACCCGCGGTCAGAGTCTCTCAAAAACTCCAGACCGTCGCGTTAGCCACTGGGACACTGACCGCGGGCTCAAACCCCACCGCTTAAATGGAAATAAAACCTAACATCTTGACTCAGCTCACGATAGTTCATAATCTAGGTAGAAGTAGACAGCTGTTCCCAACAGACAGCCTCAGTGTGGACTTCTCAGTCCTTTGTATATGTATTTTTCCACGAAATAATTCGCTAAACACAGCCATAACATCACTGTTCATTAAGCGCCTGTCTGCCAGACTTGTCTTGGCTTTCACTTGCCCGAAATGCTCTGCATAACCATGGGGTTTCTGCATGTATACCTACTGGATTTGTATGGGCCAGTAGGCCTTCTGCAGTGTTCCTCCATTCTTATATGTTCTTATCTCTGTACAAATCTTGTCTTGGCCTGCTTGGCTAGCTTTCTCATTCGTCTAACTAGCTAGACTATCTCCTATTTGGATTCCTATCATGGTCTGACTATTGCTTGCTTGATTAGACATGTGTAGAAGTTAGGTGAAACGTTTCGTCTACACAGTAGGTTTCTTCTGTCGAGTACATCCTTCTTGCAAGGTTTACCCTCTACCCTCTACCACCCCCTCACCACCTGGAGTTTACCTGGAGAGAGTTCCGGGGGTCAACGCCCCCGCGGCCCGGTCTGTGACCAGGCCTATTGGTGGATCAGAGCCTGATCAACCAGACGTGTACTTAGCTCAGTGGTGACGTGTACTTAGCTCTGTAAAGACCTGTTTGTGTGCTCTCTGTGAATCTGAACCAGGATGCCCTCTCTTGAGCAGCTTTACCAGCAGCTGAGAGAAGAGCTCAGAGTTGCTAAACTGGAGATACGGCGATTAACGGAGGAGAACAAGAGGATTCGTAGTAATCCTCCTGTTGTGAGTCCCCAGGTTAAGAGGGGAGCTTGGTCCCGTGGCCGGGCAACATGGAACCAAGCTGAAGTTTAAGAAAACGGTTTGGAGAGGCAGAAAAAAACGAGAAACCAGAAGACTGCCGTGGAAACTTCCAACTCATTCTCGGTGCTACCTGACGAATGTGATGTTTCTACTGGGAAATGCCACAACGAGGACCAAGGAAGCATTGGCAACGTGAGTGAAGACATCCCTAGAAACCCCAACGAAGACCATCGAGAACGTCATGACGAAATTTTACAAGTGGTGTAATGCTACCTGGCGAATGTGAGTCGACTACTCGGAGCATCACGACGGACGACGCAAAGGAAGGTAAAAACATTGTTGTTGTTGGGGGATAGCCAAATAGGTACATGGATAGGGCATTCTGCTTGAAGGACAGGAGTAGGAGGCAGAGACTGTGTTTTCCTGGGGCAGGGATGAAGGATATTGTTAGCCGTCGGGAAGACATCATGAAGGTAATGGGAGCAATCCTTTTAAATCTGTCCAGTGCGGAGGCAACGATGTTGGCAGACGTGGGAGTGAGGACCTGATTAGCAAGTATAGGTCCAGCAATAGAATAATTGGGAGGAAGGGTGGGAAACCGTCATATGTGGCATTTGCCAAGGAGAGGAAGTTGGAAATAAATTTGGTTTGTCCCAGAGCAATTGGTTCAATTGCGGGCTGGACAAATACTGTAAGGAAAAGCGGAAACCCATTCATTGACAACTGGGACCTCTTCTATGGCAGAAATGAAAAGTATGCCGGGGATGGGGTTCACTTATCTGGGTGTGGGGTGGGAGCACTGGCCAACGCAGTGGAGGGAGCTGTCGGGTCTTTAAACTAGGAATAGTTATGGTATGGGTTTCGGGCGGGAAAACTGTGAAGTCTCAGGGTAGTAATATGAGTACTGGGAGAACTAGAAATAGGAAAAATGAGGTGGATATCGGAAAGCCAGTGGCACTAATTGACAAGGACAGTAATGGGTTTTATAGTGGAATAACAGAAAGGAGCAGGAATGATAAAGAAAAGGAGGGTCCTAAGTATATATTACACAAATAGTCGCAGTGCTAGGAATAAGATGGACGAGTGAACTAGTTGCTAGTGCAGGTAACATAGATGTATTTGCCATTACTGAGACGTGGTTTAATTCAAAAAGTCGGACATGCCTGCAGAATGTCACATTCAGGGTTTCAAAATTGTTCCAAGTAGATAGAATATCGGGAAGGGGGGTGGGGTGGCATTGTAAAGTCCGAGATCGCTTGAACTGTTGCATTAAAACGGGTATTAGTCTGAAGTAACACATACAGAGTCTGTTTGGATAGAATTTTCAGAGGGGCAGAAAAATTAACTTTAGGTTGATAAAACCATCCCCCAAATTTAGATAGGGACCAGGGAAGACTACTATGGAGGAAATTGTTAGGGCCACAAGGCACGATAATGTAGTAATTCTAGGAGACTTTAACTTTAGTCATATTGATTGGAATTTCTTGACTGGGAATTTAGAATCATAACACTTCTTAAAGTAGTTCAGGATTTTTTTCTGAAGCAGTTTTGTGACGAACCTACAAGGGGTAATAACCTGCTTGACTTAGTTTCTGGCAAACAATGAATCCCTTGTTAATAATTTAGAAGTTTCAGAAGAACTGGGGGCTAGCGACCCACAAAAACAATTACAAATTTTGAATTGAATGGAAGTATGATAGTAGGGATAACTCAGTAACAGCCCAATTTTCGCTTAGCAGATTTCGATGGCTTAGAGAACACTTATCATCTGTTGACTGGGGTAACGAAGAGAGCTATCAATATGACATTTTCTGAACACAATACATGCTGCCAAAGAACATTTATCCCTTATAAAGAAATTAATCAAATAGAAATGACCCAAAATGGATGAATAAAGGCTGAAATATCTACTAGGCATAAGAAAGGAATTTATTTGGCGTATCAAAAGAGGCGAGGGTCATCTTATGAATCATATATTGACACTAAGAGGGACCATTAAAAAGGGGATAAAAAAGCTTTAAAAAGGGGCTATGAAATTAAAGTTGCTAGGGATTCTAAAAATAACCCAAAAAGTTTTTTTCCCGGTATAATAGAACAAAAGTCAGAGATAAGATAGGTCCCCTTAAAAATAACTATGGGCATCTTACTGACAAAGAGAATGAAATGTGCTCGATTTTTAAAAAATTATTTTCTCTCGGTTTTTTACACAGAAGACACTAATAATATTCCGGTAATTAATTTTTAAGTGGGCCAGAAGAAGATAAATTTTGTAACATCATAGTCACTAGTGAAATTTGGTTGTGAAGCAGATAGACAGACTGAGCAAAATAAGTCACCCGGGTCCTGATGAGGTTTTTTCAAGGGTTCTAAAGGAAAGCAAAATGGAAGTCTGTGAACCATTAACTAATATTTTAATTTTTTCTCTTCAAACAGGTGTAGTGTCTGATATGTGGAAGATGGCTAATGTAATTCCAATTTTTAAAAAAGGGGACAAGTCGTTTACCGTCAAATTACCGGCCCAATAAGCCTGACCTCAATTGTAGCAAATTACTAGAGTCAATTATAGCCCCAATTAAAAGAAGCCATCTCGATAAGCATAGCTTAAATTAATGATACTCAGCATGGATTCACAAAGGCCGGTCTTGTCTAACTAATTTTATTAACTTTTTCAGTAAAGCTTTTGAGGCTGTTGACCACGAAAAAAAGAATTTGATATTATTTACTTAGATTTTAGTAAGGCATTTTGATAGAGTTCCGCACCAAAGACTGTTGAAGAAAGTAGCAGCTCATGGCATTGGGGAAGAGTGCTCTCGTGGATCAACATAGCTCACAGACAGGAAGCAGAGAGTGTCCATAAATGGGGTTAAATCCGAGTGGGGATCAGTAACAAGTGGCGTTCCACGGGGATCAGTCTTGGGCCCGTTTTTTTTTATAATATATATCAATGATCTTTGATGAAGGAATTACTAGTGATATGAGCAAATTCGCCGATGACAAAGAAGATAGGTAGGATAATTGATTCAAACGTAGATGTTAGGGAACTTTAGGAGGATTTAGACAAACTCTACTCTTGGTCAGAAAAGTGGCAGATGCAGTTCAATGTAGATAAATGCAAGGTTCTGAAGCTTGGGAGTGCCCATAACCCTAGCACTTATAAGTTAAATGATGTAGAACTTAGCCATACAGATTGCGAAAAGGACTTGGGGGTTATGGTAAGCAGCAACCTTAAACCAAGACAGCAATGCCTAAGCGTACGTAATAAGGCAAATAGATTACTGGGATTTATATCAAGAAGTGTAAGCAACAGAAGTCCAGAGGTCATACTGCAGCTTTATACATCATTAGTAAGGCCTCACCTAGATTATGCAGCTCAATTCTGGTCTCCATATTACAGAATGGACATAAATTCGTTAGAAAACATTCAGCGTAGGATGACTAAATTAATACATAGCATTAGAAATCTTCCTTATGAAGAAAGATTGAAGACTCTTAAGTTACATTCACTTGTTAGACGAAGAATGAGGGGAGACCTGATCGAAGTGTATAAGTGGAAGATAGGTATTAATAAAGGGATATTAACAAGGTCTTGAGGATATCTCTCCAAGAGAGAACCCGCAGTAATGGATTTAAATTAGATAAGTTTAGATTTAGAAAGGACATAGGAAAGTATTGGTTTGGAAATAGGGTAGTTGATGAGTGGAACAGTCTACCTAGTCGGGTTATTGAGGCTAGGACTTTGGGTAGTTTCAAATTTAGGTTGGATAAGTACATGAGTGGGAGGGGTTGGATTTGAGTGGGACTTGCACATCAGAGCTTATTTCTTGGGTAGCATTGAAAATTGGGTTGGTCAAATGTTTGTTAGTGGGATGAATTGTAAAGGACTTGCCTAGTATGGGCCAACAGGCCTGCTGCAGTGTTCCTCCTTTCTTATGTTCTTATGTTCTTATGCTGGCTGCACGCAATCCAACGTACGAGCCACAGCCATCAACCCCCCGTCACCTCCACCACCCCTCAACCACCCCCTCCACAACCATACCCTCTACCACCCCCTCACCTTGATACCCACCACCACCCCCCCTACCTCCACCTCACCCCAATACCCCTTTATACCTCCGTCACCGCTGTTTGATTCCGTGATTACTCCGGAAATAACATCTAAATATTAATACTATTGACGAGAAAAGTGATTTTCAAAACTGTGTATAGAAACATTAATCTCCGGGGAGGTTGAGAGGAGTGTGTGTGGTACAAGCTGGTCAGGGCAAGTTTATCTTGGGTTTCGGAGGTAATTTTCTTTTGTGGGCGATTTTGAGTGTTCTGGTGGTGATTTTTAGTGTTATGTGGCGATTTTTAGTGTTTTGTGGCGATTTTTAGTGTTCTGTGGCGATTTTTAGTGTTCTGTGGCGACTTTTAGTGTTTTGTGGGCTATTTTTAGTGTTTTGTGGCGATTTTTTAGTGTTTTGTGGGCGATTTTAGTGTTTTGTGGCGATTTTTAGTGTTCTGGGGGCGATTTTTAGTGTTTTGTGGGCGATTTTTAGGGTTCTGTGGCAATTTTTAGTGTTCTATGGCGATTTTTAGTGTTTTGTGGGCGATTTTTAGTGTTTTGTGGCGATTTTTTGTTTTGTGGCGATTTTTAGTGTTTTGAGGGAGATTTCTAGTGTTTTTGGGGCGATTTTTGTTATTTTGGAGCAAATTTTTATTTTGGAGCAATTTTTAATGTTGAGAATATCTGGGACTCTAGTGTAAAGCTAGTGCATTGTAAAGCCCGTCTAGTGTATTGTAAAGCTAGTGTATTGTAAAGCCCGTCTAGTGTATTGTAAAGCTAGTGTATTGTAAAGCCCGTCTAGTGTATTGTAAAGCTAGTGTATTGTAAAGCCCGTCTAGTGTATTGTAAAGCTAGTGTATTGTAAAGCCCGTCTAGTGTAAAGCTAGTGTATTGTAAAGCCCGTCTAGTGTATTGTAAAGTTAGTGTATTGTAAAGCCCGTCTAGTGTATTGTAAAGCCCGTCTAGTGTATTGTAAAGCTAGTGTATTGTAAAGCCCGTCTAGTACATGGCTAGTGAATTGTAAAGCCTGTTTTAGAAAGACAGGTAAGCAAACACTAGGACATATTTATGGGAAAACATTTCGGTCCTGGGACCTTGATCACTTCTAATATACAGAGGTTAAAAATGACAGTATATACTTGCGGAGAGTGAGGTGAGTGACGCACTGACAAGTTACATTGAGATGACGACAGGTAATTAATTTGATCATGTGACTCCTGTGTTGTTGGGTGGATCGTAGACCTTATCGTAGACACACGCATACTACCGTAGAGACTGTATCGTAGACACACAGTATCGTAGAGAGACACAGACTGCACCGTAGACACAGTATCGTAGAGAGACACAGACTGCACCGTAGACACAGTATCGTAGAGACACAGACTGCACCGTAGACACAGTATCGTAGAGAGACACAGACTGCACCGTAGACACAGTATCGTAGAGACACACAGACTGCACCGTAGACACAGTATCGTAGAGACACAGACTGCACCGTAGACACACAGTATCGTAGAGAGACACAGACTGCACCGTAGACACAGTATCGTAGAGACACAGACTGCACCGTAGACACAGTATCGTAGAGAGACACAGACTGCACCGTAGACACAGTATCGTAGAGAGACACAGACTGCACCGTAGACGCACAGTATCGTAGAGAGACACAGACTGCACCGTAGACACAGTATCGTAGAGAGAGACAGACTGCACCGTAGACACAGTATCGTAGAGAGAGACAGACTGCACCGTAGACACACAGTATCGTAGAGAGACACAGACTGCACCGTAGACACACAGTATCGTAGAGAGAGACAGACTGCACCGTAGACACATGCTATCATAGAGACACTGACAAAGACTGTATCGTAGACACACAGATACAAACTGTATCGTAGACACACAGACTGCATTGTACCCTAAGCCAAAGACACTAGTGTACATAGTACGAGTGATACAGTCATATCGTAAACACAGAAATACAGAAACGTTATCAAAACAAGAATACGTCCTGTCAGTCTTGATTTTCAAGACAGACTTTGATAATGCATTCAGTAGGGCGCTCCCACCCCCTCATACAAGAGAAAGTGCGCCACTACTCGGTATTATATTGTGCGAAATATATTTTTTGCCTCTCCCCTTGAGAAAGGGGAGTGTAGGAGGGCGTCTTCCCCTCATTCTCACGCCTCATGATGTTATCTCATTGATGCCACGCTTTTCCCCTTCCCATAATTGTTCACTCAAGAACTGCAGATTTAAAGGGTTGGAATATCTCGCGGATTTTCTCGCGTGTAACGAAATTATGTTTAAACACTCTCCTGACCCCCGTCTCTGATCACTCCTTCGATTTACGCTTCCTCGAGTTATATCTTCCAGATTTAAACATTTTTCAGGTCACCATGTTCAAGTTTGTACTTTCATAACGTCATTCTTGATCTCGTGCGCTTTCTACATCTTCCTTCTTCAGATAACCAAGAAAAAAAAAGAGAAATGTACTATCTAGAATTTTTTTCCCGTATCTCGGAAGTCTGACACACAGACTGACTTATGTTGTAGTAGCCAGGGTTATGTTTGGTCACAAGTACTTCTGGCAGTTTTACAGAGACAATGATGATTAAACTAACTGCAAACTATGTGGTCAGCCCCATGGTACACAATAAACTAGCCATTACCATCCACAGGATGGACATGATGTACACAATAAACTAGCCACTACCATCCACAGGATGGATATGAGGTACACAATAAACTAGCCACTACCATCCACAGGATGGATATGAGGTACACAATAAACTAGCCACTACCATCCACAGGATGGATATGAGGTACACAATAAACTAGCCACTACCATCCACAGGATGGATATGAGGTACACAATAAACTAGCCACTACCATCCACAGGATGGACATGAGGTACACAATAAACTAGCCACTACCATCCACAGGATGGACATGAGGTACACAATAAACTAGCCACTACCATCCACAGGATGGACATGAGGTACACAATAAACTAGCCACTACCATCCACAGGATGGATATGAGGTACACAATAAACTAGCCACTACCATCCACAGGATGGATATGAGGTACACAAACTAGCCACTACCATCCACAGGATGGACATGATGTACACAATAAACTAGCCACTACCATCCACAGGATGGATATGAGGTACACAATAAACTAGCCACTACCATCCACAGGATGGATATGAGGTACACAATAAACTAGCCACTACCATCCACAGGATGGATATGAGGTACACAATAAACTAGCCACTACCATCCACAGGATGGATATGAGGTACACAATAAACTAGCCACTACCATCCACAGGATGGATATGAGGTACACAATAAACTAGCCACTACCATCCACAGGATGGATATGAGGTACACAATAAACTAGCCACTACCATACACAGGATGGATATGAGGTACACAATAAACTAGCCACTACCATCCACAGGATGGATATGAGGTACACAAACTAGCCACTACCATTCACAGGATGGATATGAGGTACACAATAAACTAGCCACTACCATCCACAGGATGGATATGAGGTACACAATAAACTAGCCACTACCATCCACAGGATGGATATGAGGTACACAATAAACTAGCCACTACCATCCACAGGATGGATATGAGGTACACAATAAACTAGCCACTACCATCCACAGGATGGATATGAGGTACACAATAAACTAGCCACTACCATCCACAGGATGGATATGAGGTACACAATAAACTAGCCACTACCATCCACAGGATGGATATGAGGTACACAATAAACTAGCCACTACCATCCACAGGATGGATATGAGGTACACAATAAACTAGCCACTACCATCCACAGGATGGATATGAGGTACACAATAAACTAGCCACTACCATCCACAGGATGGATATGAGGTACACAAACTAGCCACCACCATCCACAGGATGGATATGAGGTACACAATAAACTAGCCACTACCATCCACAGGATGGATATGAGGTACACAATAAACTAGCCACTACCATCCACAGGATGGACATGAGGTACACAATAAACTAGCCACTACCATCCACAGGATGGACATGAGGTACACAATAAACTAGCCACTTCGGTGACAAAATCTAAAATCTTCGTGTATCTCTTGCCCCCTGACTCTCGTTCTTGCCCTTGCTACATACATATACATAAACCATATACGCACATACTGATTTCGTTCTCTAAGTGATGTAGACAACACTTATCAGGTAGGAAACAGTTTTTTAAAATACACTTGAGTTTGCTCAGAATGACGAAAAAAACTTAAATAGTGGTCAGATATACTTTTTTTTAATCTTAATCAAGGGGCAGGGCTAATCCCGGAGGCGTTACGTACTGCCAGGGCAATTTGGAGCATTAATTTTCGCCACTAGGAAGACAAGGGTCAAAACAGTTTACCTGATCAACAAACTCTCATTATAATCAAGGAAAACCTTCTTTGGGAGGTTGGATGTGCAAGTTTACGGAAAACTACGATTTGTAAGAACTGGTGTAGGTAACAGCTCTTAGCATGTAAATAAAGTTAGAAAGCTTAACCAAACCTTACAAAGCTCTCTGTAGGAAAAATAAATCGATGAGAGTTGGCTACCCATATTTCATTAATATTTCTGGCGAAAGAATGCGATGGTTGACTCAAAGAATGAGAGAGAGGAGAGAGAGAGAGAGAGAGAGAGAGAGAGAGAGAGAGAGAGAGAGAGAGAGAGAGAGAGAGAGAGAGAGAGAGAGAGAGAGAGAGAGAGAGAGAGTGTGTGTGTGTGTACTCACCTAGTTGAGGTTGCAGGGGTCGAGTCATAGCTCCTGCCCCGTGTGTGTGTGTGTGTGTGTGTGTGTGTGTGTGTACTCACCTATTTGTGGTTGCAGGGGTCGAGTCATAGCTCCTGGCCCCGCCTCTTCGCTGATTGCTACTAGGTCCTCTCTCTCCCTGCTCCATGAGCTTCATCATACCTCGCCTTAAAACTATGTATGGTTCCCGCCTCCACTACGTCACTTTCTAGGCTATTCCACAGCCTGACTACTCTATGACTGAAGAAATACTTCCTAACATCCCTTTGATTTATCTGAGTCTTTAACTTCCAATTGTGACCTCTTGTGTGTGTCCCTTCTGTGGAACATCCCGTCTTTGTCCACCTTGTCTATTCCGCGCAGTATTTTATATGTCGTTATCATGTCTCCCCTGACCCTCCTGTCCTCCAGTGTCGTCAGGCCGATTTCCCTCAACCTTTCGTAGGACAATCCCCGTAGCTCTGGGACTAGTCTTGTTGCAAACCTTTGCACTTTCTCTAATTTCTTGACGTGCTTGACTAGGTGTGGATTCCAAACTGGTGCTGCATACTCCAGTATGGGCCTGACGTAAATGGTATACAGAGTCTTAAACGAATCCTTACTGAGGTATCGGAACGCTATCCGTAGGTTTGCCAGGCGCCCGTATGCTGCAGCAGTTATCTGATTGATGTGCGCCTCAGGAGATATGCTCGGTGTTATACTCACCCCCAGATCTTTTTCCTTGAGTGAGGTTTGCAGTCTTTGGCCATCT
This sequence comes from Cherax quadricarinatus, assembly GCF_026875155.1. NCBI lineage: Eukaryota > Metazoa > Arthropoda > Malacostraca > Decapoda > Parastacidae > Cherax > Cherax quadricarinatus. Next base: position 9,576,678 of record NC_069496.1, read on the forward strand.
AAACTATATTGTGTCTGCGGTCTTCTTTGCCCTTCCCCAATCTTCATGACTTTGCATTTGGCAGGATTAAACTCAAGGAGCCAGTTGCTGGACCAGGCTTCCAGCCTGTCCAGGTCTCTTTGTAGTCCTGCCTGATCCTCATCCGATTTGATTCTTCTCATTAACTTCACATCATCTGCAAACAAGGACACTTCTGAGTCTATCCCTTCCGTTATGTCGTTCACATATACCAAGAACAACACAGGTCCTAGGACTGACCCCTGTGGAACCCCGCTTGTCACAGGCGCCCACTCTGACACCTCGTCACGTACCATGACTCGTTGTTGCCTCCCTGTCAGATATTCTCTGATCCATTGCAGTGCCTTTCCTGTTATGATTGCCTGATCCTCTAGCTTTTGCAGTAACCTCTTATGAGGAACTGTGTCGAAGGCCTTCTTGCAGTCCAAAAAAATGCAGTCGATCCACCCCTCTCTCTCTTGTCTTACTTCTTGTCATAAAACTCTAGTAGGTTTGTGACACAGGATTTTCCCTCCTTGAAACCATGCTGGTTGTCAATTATACACTTGTTTCTTTCCAGGTGCTCCACCACTCTCCTCCTGATGATCTTCTCCATGACCTTGCATACTATACACGTTAGTGATACAGGTCTGTAGTTTAGTGCCTCATGTCTGTCTCCCTTTTGTGTGTGAGTGTGTGTGAGTGTGTGTGTGTGTGTGTGTGTGTGTGTGTGTGTGTGTGTGTGTGTGTGTGTGTGTGTACTCACCTATTTGTGGTTGCTGGGGTTGAGTCTTAGCTCCTGGCCCCGCCTCTTCACTGGTTGCTACTGTGTCCTCTCTCTCCCTGCTCCATGAGCTTTATCAAACCTCGTCTTAAAATTATGTATGGTTCCTGCATCCACTACGTCACTTTCTAGGCTATTCCATGTCCTGACAACTCTGTGACTGAAGAAATACTTCCTAACATCCCTGTGACTCATCTGACCTCTTGTTTCTGTGTCCCCTCCCTGGAACATCCTGTCTTTGTCCACCTTGTCTATTCCGCGAAGTATTTTATATGTCGTTATCATGTCTCCCCTGACCCTCCTGTCCTCCAGTGTCGTCAGGCCGATTTCCCTTAACCATTCTTGATAGGACATTCCCCTGAGCTCTGGAACTAACCTTGTCGCAAACCTTTGCATTTTCTAATTTCTTGACGTGCTTGACTAGGTGTGGGTTCCAAACTGGTGCTGCATACTCCAGTATGGGCCTGACGTACACGGTGTACAGTGTCTTGAATGATTCCTTACTAAGGTATCGGAACGCTGTTCTTAGGTGTGTGTGTGTGTGTGTGTGTGTGTGTGTGTGTGTGTGTGTGTGTGTGTGTGTGTGTGTGTGTGTGTGTATTCACCTAACTGTGGTTGCAGGGATCGATACTCAGCTCCTGGCCCCGTGTGTGTGTGTGTGTGTGTATTCACCTAACTGTGGTTGCAGGGGTCGACTCAGCTCCTGGCCCCGAGACTCAGCTTCTGGCCCCGTGTGTGTGTGTGTGTGTGTGTGTATTCACCTAACTGTGGTTGCAGGGGTCGAGACTCAGCTCCTGGCCCCGAGACTCAGCTTCTGGCCCCGTGTGTGTGTGTGTGTGTGTGTGTGTGTGTGTGTGTGTGGTATTCACCTAACTGTGGTTGCAGGGATCGAGACTCAGCTCCTGGCCCCGAGACTCAGCTTCTGGCCCCGTGTGTGTGTGTGTATTCACCTGTGGTTGCAGGGGTCGAGACTCAGCTCCTGGCCCCGAGACTCAGCTTCTGGCCCCGTGTGTGTGTGTGTGTGTGTGTGTGTGTGTGTGTATTCACCTAACTGTGGTTGCAGGGATCGAGACTCAGCTCCTGGCCCCGAGACTCAGCTTCTGGCCCCGTGTGTGTGTGTGTGTGTGTGTGTGTGTGTGTGTGTGTGTGTGTGTGACTATGCAAGTCGACGTCTCATTTCTGCTCAGAGGAGCTGACAGTCATCAACACAGGGGGGTGATAGCTATATTTAATGTTAATTATGAGCTGTCAGATCCAGTCGAGGGTGTTAATGGGCAATTATCACAGCTTAATTTCCGTCTCTGAGATCATTACCGATTTTCTGGGAGTGTCGCTTGGCAAACTGGCCTGCTCGCTAGCGCTCTTGATCCAAGAAAATGAAGCTAACCTACCCCCCTGCTCCTTGGATCTAACCTGATTGCTTGTCCTTCCAGGAAGCTGCACGACCCCTACGTTTATAATAACAATAATAATAATAATAATAATAATAATAATAATAATAATAATAATAATAATTAATAATAATTAATAATAATAATTAATATAATAATAATAATAATAATAATAATAATAATAATAATTAATAATAATAATAATAATAATAATAATAATAATAATAATAATTAATTAATAATAATAATAATAATAATAATAATAATAGCATATTACCATAAAATATTAAAAATAAAAAAGACGTAGATGAAGATAAGTTGGAAGAAGAAGAAGAAGAAGAAGAAGAGAAGAAGAGAAGAAGAAGAAGAAGAAGAAGAAGAGAGAAGAAGAAGAGAAGAAGAAGAAGAAGAAGAGAAGAAGAAGAAAGAAGAAAGAAGAAGAAGAAGGAAGAAGAAGAAGAGGAAGAAGAGAAAAGAAGAAGAAGAAGAAGAAGAAGAGAAGAAGAAGAGGAAGAAAGAAGAAGAAGAAGAAGAAGAAGAAGAAGAAGAGAAGAAGAAGAAGAAGAAGAAGAAGAAGAAGAAGAAGAAGAAGAAAAGAGAAGAAGAAGAAAAGAGAAGAAGAAGAAGAAGAAGAAGAAGAAGAGAAGAAGAAGAAGGAAAGAGAAGAAGAAGAAGAAGAAGAAAGAAGAAGAAGAAGAAGAGAGAAGAAGAAGAAGAAGAAGAAGAAGAGAAGAAGAAGAAGAAGAAAGAAGGAAGAAGAAGAAGGAAGAAGAAGAAGAAGAAGAAGAGGAAGAAGAAAGAAGAAGAAGAGGAAGAAGAAGAAGGAAGAAGAAGAAGAAGAAGAAGAAAGAAGAAGAAGAAAGAAGAAGAAGAGAAGAAGAAGAAGAAGAAGAAGAAGAAGAAGAGAAGAAGAAGAAGAAGAAGAAGAAGAAGAAGAAGAAGAAGAGAGAAGAAGAAGAGAAGAAGAAGAAGAAGAGAAGAAGAGAGAAGAAAGAAGAAGAAGGAAGAAGAAGAGAAGAAGAAGAAGAGAAGAAGAAGAAGAGAAAGAAAAGAGGAGAATATGAGGAAAAAAGAAGAAGAAGAGATGAAGAAGAGAGAAGAGAAAAGAGGAACGAAGCATCACAAGATGACTGAAGCTGATCATTGAGGTAACACACTAATGTCAAAGGAAATAAGGATGATAGAGTGAGGAGTGACATGGAAAAACGTGTCATCAGCAACAGACTGATTTCACGTGTAGATAATATGAGCATAACACTTGACTAATGTCCCCGTTACATATAAAAGTGTGAGCACTATGCGGTGTCTGTGAAAACAATGTTGGCATTCACTACGAGTCTCCCAGCTCAGCTGATACATATACTTGTACAAATGTTCATGGTGTAATATTTACAGGAATAACACTGTGTTCCCACTGTGTAACTATATATAGTGTAGCAGCACATTGCTGGTGTTCCCACTGTGTAACTATCATATAGTGTAGCAGCACATTGCTGGTGTTCCCACTGTGTAACTATCATATAGTGTAGCAGCACACTGCTGGTGTTCCCACTGTGTAACTATCATATAGTGTAGCAGCACACTGCTGGTGTTCCCACTGTGTAACTATCATATAGTGTAGCAGCACACTGCTGGTGTTCCCACTGTGTAACTATCATATAGTGTAGCAGCACACTGCTGGTGTTCCCACTGTGTAACTATCATATAGAATAGTTTAGCAACACACTGCTGGTGTTCCCACTGTGTAACTATCATACAGAATAGTGTAGCAACACTGCTGGTGTTCCCACTGTGTAACTATCATATAGAATAGTGTAGCAACACTGCTGGTGTTCCCACTGTGTAACTATCATACAGAATAGTGTAGCAACACTGCTGGTGTTCCCACTGTGTAACTATCATATAGAATAGTGTAGCAACACTGCTGGTGTTACCACTGTGTAACTATCATATAGAATAGTTTAGCAACACACTGCTGGTGTTCCCACAATGTAACTACCATATAGAATAGTGTAGCAACACTGCTGGTGTTCCCACAATGTAACTATCATATAGAATAGTGTAGCAACACTGCTGGTGTTACCACTGTGTAACTATCATACAGAATAGTGTAGCAACACTGCTGGTGTTACCACTGTGTAACTATCATATAGAATAGTGTAGCAACACTGCTGGTGCTACCACTGTGTAACTATCATACAGAATAGTGTAGCAACACTGCTGGTGTTACCACTGTGTAACTATCATATAGAATAGTGTAGCAACACTGCTGGTGTTCCCACAATGTAACTATCATATAGAATAGTGTAGCAACACTGCTGGTGCTACCACTGTGTAACTATCATATAGAATAGTGTAGCAACACTGCTAGTGTTCCCACAATGTAACTATCATATAGAATAGTGTAGCAACACTGCTGGTGCTACCACTGTGTAACTATCATATAGAATAGTGTAGCAACACTGCTGGTGTTACCACTGTGTAACTATCATATAGAATAGTGTAGCAACACTGCTGGTGTTCCCACTGTGTAACTATCATATAGAATAGTGTAGCAACACTGCTGGTGTTACCACTGTGTAACTATCATATAGAATAGTGTAGCAACACTGTGGTGTTCCCACTGTGTAACTATCATATAGAATGTGTAGCAACACTGCTGGTGCTACCACTGTGTAACTATCATATAGAATAGTGTAGCAACACTGTTGGTGTTACCACTGTGTAACTATCATATAGAATAGTGTAGCAACACTGCTGGTGTTACCACTGTGTAACTATCATATAGAATAGTGTAGCAACACTGCTGGTGCTACCACTGTGTAACTATCATATAGAATAGTGTAGCAACACTGTTGGTGTTACCACTGTGTAACTATCATATAGAATAGTGTAGCAACACTGCTGGTGTTACCACTGTGTAACTATCATATAGAATAGTGTAGCAACACTGCTGGTGTTCCCACAATGTAACTATCATACAGAATAGTGTAGCAACACTGCTGGTGTTCCCACAATGTATCACACAAATAAGGTAGAAGCACAGAACGGTTGAATCTACCACCATTATCTACCACAATTCTCACTACCAGCACTGCTGCGACTGTCACCCACCACAACTTTCTTCCACCTCCTCCTCCTCCTCCTACCAGTTTATATTTTCCACAAATTACACTTAATGAAGATTCATTTCACGCATAACTTATGATGATACAGAGACTGAATTTCTTACCTGCTATGCGGTGACACCTATAATTGAGGAGTTATCCCTCTATAATTACATCCAACCGCAGTTATTCGTTAAGCAAACTCACGAATACTACGACTGCTGTATTGTAGAACGTTTATATACGAAATCATCGAGAGACACTACTGTAGCCTCTCTTAAAAGGCAATTCTGATTACAAATAACCAGCACATGGGAGAAAGCCACTAATAATGACGCTTCGGTACAGACTTGACCAGTTAACTATTCACGCTAAGACACGAAGGTGAAGGAGCCAGTACATTTACATATTTTTGCTAGTGCAAGCGAACGGATGTATTAAAACTAAATAGCATCAGAGGAATTTCATGGCAATATGAACACAAACGAAGACATGTCGAAGTGGTAGAGGAAGGATCCATACACAGCTTTAAGAGTAGGTATGGTAGGAAGGAGACACTTGTGCAACATTTTGGAATCTTTATTGCGGAAACGTTTCACCAGCCAGTGACTTCTTTAGTTCAAAATAGAGAAGAACGGTGGAACGTGAGGAGACGTTTGAGGTGATCAGTCCCTCAGTGTGAATGAACTGAACTTCCAGGCTGAGGGACTGACTGTCTCAAAATTCACATTTCCCACCGTTCTTTGGACTGAAGAAGCCACTGGCTGGCGAAATGTTTCCTCAACAGAGATGTTGCACAAGTGTCTCATTACATCAGATACGACAAGGTTCACGAGGCCACTTGAAAACAGGGGCCAGGAGCTGTGACTCCACCCCTACAACTACAAACAGGTGAAAACTAAAGCACACACACAGCAACAAGGGGTCACAACTGGAGGTTGAAGACACAGATGAGTCACAGGGATGTTAGAAAGTATTTCTTCAGTCAGAGAGTTGTCAGGAAGTGGAACAATCTGTAGAGTGATGTAGTGGAGGCAGGATGCATACATTGCTTTAAGAAGTGGTATGATAAAGCTAATGTAGCACCCAGTGGACCTAGTAGTGACCAGCGGAAAGGAGGGACCAAGAGCTATGATTCGACCCCTTCAATCAAAAATAGGTGAAAACATACACACACACACACACACGTCAAGAAGTTAGAGAAAGTACAAAGGTTTGCAACAAGGCTAGTCCCAGAGCTCAGGGGAATGTCGTACGAGGAAAGGTTAAGGGAAATCGGACTGACGACACTGGAGGACAGAAGGGTCAGGGGAGACATGATAACGACATACAAGATACTGCGGGGAATAGACAAGGTGGACAGAGACAGGATGTTCCAGAGAGGGGACACAGAAACAAGGGGTCACAACTGGAAGCTGAAGACTCAGACGAGTCACAGGGACGTTAGGAAGTATTTCTTCAGTCATAGAGTCGTCAGGAAGTGGAATAGCCTAGCAAGTGAAGTAGTGGAGGCAGGAACCATACATAGTTTTAAGAGGAGGTATGACAAAGCTCAGGAAGCAGAGAGGGAGAGGACCTAGTAGCGATCAGTGAAGAGGCGGGGCCAGGAGGTGAGTTTCGACCCCTGCAACCACAATTAGGCGAGTACAATTAGGTGAGAACACACAGTTTTAAGATGAGGTATGATAAAGCTCTTGGAGCAGGGAGAGGGAGGACCCAGCAGCGGTCAGTGAAGAGGCGGGGCCAGGAGCTGAGTATCGACTCCTGCAACCACAATTAGGTGAGTACAAAGATCTTGGAGCAGGGAGAAAGTGAACCTGGTAGCGACCAGCAAAGAGTCAGGGCCAGGAGCTGTGAATCGACCCCTGCAATCAAAATAGGTGAAAAAAAACACACACACTGGTGTTCGGGCAACACCCCAGGACGGATCTCCCTCCAGCAGGCAACAGTCCTTTACCTAAGCTCAAATCACCGTGTAATTTCCTTATTTTGTCAATATGTTCTCTATTTTCGATTTCATGTTCCAGCGGACATGATGAATTGTGATGGAAATGAAGAATATACCCATCAGGGAGGGAGGGAAGAGGGAGGCAGGAAGAATGGGTGGAAGAGAGGTAGGGAGGAAATGACGAAAGGAAGAGGAAGAGAAGAAAGAACGAAGGGAAGGGGGTAGATGGAACACCAGGGAAAGAAAGGAGAGGGAACACCAATGTAAGGAGAGAGGAATGACAAGACATTCCCTGGGATCATCAAGGTAGAGAGAGGAATGACAAGACATTCCCTGGGATCATCAAGGTAGGGAGAGGAATGACAAGACATTCCCTGGGATCATCAAGGTAGGGAGAGGAATGACAAGACATTCCCTGGGATCATCAAGGTAGGGAGAGGAATGACAAGACATTCCCTGGGATCATCAAGGTAGAGAGAGGAATGACAAGACATTCCCTGGGATCATCAAGGTAGAGAGAGGAATGACAAGACATTCCCTGGGATCATCAAGGTAGGGAGAGGAATGACAAGACATTCCCTGGGATCATCAAGGTAGAGAGAGGAATGACAAGACATTCCCTGGGATCATCAAGGTAGAGAGAGGAATGACAAGACATTCCCTGGGATCATCAAGGTAGGGAGAGGAATGACAAGACATTCCCTGGGATCATCAAGGTAGGGAGAGGAATGACAAGACATTCCCTGGGATCATTCAAGGTAGGGAGAGGAATGACAAGACATTCCCTGGGATCATCAAGGTAGGGAGAGGAATGACAAGACATTCCCTGGGATCATCAAGGTAGAGAGAGGAATGACAAGACATTCCTGGGATCATCAAGGTAGAGAGAGGAATGACAAGACATTCCCTGGGATCATCAAGGTAGGGAGAGGAATGACAAGACATTCCCTGGGATCATCAAGGTAGAGAGAGGAATGACAAGACATTCCCTGGGATCATCAAGGTAGGGAGAGGAATGACAAGACATTCCCTGGGATCATCAAGGTAGAGAGAGGAATGACAAGACATTCCCTGGGATCATCAAGGTAGGGAGAGGAATGACAAGACATTCCCTGGGATCATCAAGGTAGGGAGAGGAATGACAAGACATTCCCTGGGATCATCAAGGTAGAGAGAGGAATGACAAGACATTCCCTGGGATCATCAAGGTAGGGAGAGGAATGACAAGACATTCCCTGGGATCATCAAGGTAGGGAGAGGAATGACAAGACATTCCCTGGGATCATCAAGGTAGGGAGAGGAATGACAAGACATTCCCTGGGATCATC
>NC_069496.1:9592732-9613392 GCF_026875155.1 Cherax quadricarinatus
GTCAGAGGCAGCGATCAGCAAATATACCTGACAAGCACACAGGCAGCCATATGTTTGTGCACACACACACACACACACACACACACACACACACACACACACACACACACACACACACACACACAGGAGAGATAGGGGGCGATATGATAACGACATATAAAATACTGAGAGGAATCGACAAGGTGGACAGAGACAGGATATTCCAGAGATGTGACACAGCAACAAGGTGTCACAGTTGGAAGTTGAAGACTCAGATGAATCACAGGGATGTTAGGAAGAATTTCTTCAGTCACAGAGTTGTCAGGAAGTGGAATAGTCTGGGTAGTGATGTAGTGGAGGCAGGATCCATACGTAGCTTTACGAAGAGGTATGATAACGCTCATGGAGAGGGAAGAGTGACCGAGAAGCGGCCAGCGAAGAGGCGGGGCCAGGAGCTATGAACCGACTCCTGCAACCACAATTAGGCGAGTACAATTAGGTGAGTACACACGCAGAAGCAGAAACCAGGAGCTTAGACTCGACCCCTGTAACTACATACAGATGAGAACGTACACACACACACACTACACATAACAAGCTAGGTGTCTATCGACAAGTGCCTCTGACAGCCGGTAATCACTACAAGACACACAGTACTAGAGAATCACAGAGGTCAAACAGGAAGCCTGGTAGACCAGGCGACTGTGAAAGCTTCACAAAGACCAAAATACTGACCTAACCCAGTGCGACGTGACCCCAAAACCCTCCGCCTCAACCCACCATGACCCGGTGTACCACAGGAAGGTCGAACCTAACACACAACAACATTGAGGTTTAGACCTAATGGGTGCCCTATCCCTCTCGTCCATCAACAGGTCACGTTTGGCCATTTTCCCCTCGCTTCCCCCTCTCCCTCTTCCCTCTCGACGACTTCCCTTTCCTTCCCTTATCCTCCCTCACTTCCTGTGACATTATTTCACCGGGAGCGCTAAATCCATAGGGGCCAGACCAAGAACCTTACCTGGAGTTTACCTGGAGAGAGTTCCGGGGGTCAACGCCCCCGCGGCCCGGTCTGTGACCAGGCCTCCTGGTGGATCAGAGCCTGATCAACCAGGCTGTTACTGCTGGCTGCACGCAAACCAACGTACGAGCCACAGCCCGGTTGGTCAGGAACCGACTTTAGGTGCCTGTCCAGTGCCAGCTTGAAGACTGCCAGGGGTCTGTTGGTAATCCCCCTTATGTATGCTGGGAGGCAGTTGAACAGTCTTGGGCCCCTGACACTTATTGTATGGTCTCTTAACGTGCTAGTGACACCCCTGCTTTTCATTGGGGGGATGTTGCATCGTCTGCCAAGTCTTTTGCTTTCGTAGTGAGTTTGGCAAGGGGAAGGAAATTAAACATGAACCGAGAAAGATGGGATTAGCTTCAATTCCTTAGATCAAAAGCCTTTCGCCATCATGAAGTTACCTCCTTTGAGATGTCATTTTTGGAATATTCAAAATTTGTGATTTGAACTTGCCTAGCGTGGGCCAGTAGGCCTCCTGCAGTGCTCCTTCTTATACTATGTTACTCGAAAGTTGCAGGAAGTTGCAAAATTACGGATTAGAGTACTGTTTGGAGTTTCCTGCCTGGTGGCACCGTAAATGAGACTGACCACCTCAAAACTACGTCTTCAAGGGTGGTGGACTGATGACATCGTTTTTACATTCCTACTGCCACCTCTGTACTCAACTAAAGAAACCTTCTATATAGGCGAAACGTTTCGGAATATAATTACCTATCGCACGTCTCTTTTCTTAGCAGGGTCCTTGTGTAGGATGCAAGTCCCAACAGTGACTAAACCCCAGGTACCTGTTTACTGCTGGTTGAATATGGGTTTAGAGAGAGACATGGTATAAACCTTGGTAATAAATACCGACAAGTTGGTTTAGAAAGACACGTAAGCAAACACTATAACATATTTATTAGAAAACGTTTCGGTCCTGGGACCTTGATCAAGTGATCAAGGTCCCAGGACCGAAACGTTTTCTAATAAATATGTTATAGTGTTTGCTTACGTGTCTTTCTAAACCAGAGAGAGACATGCACACACGTCTCGCTTCGCCAGAAATCAAACCCAAATCCTTTTGATTGTGAGCAGAACATTCTACTTTTGAGTGATTAAGCAAGTCAGCGAGTGTGCAAGTTAGGTCAGGTTTGTCAGGAAACAAGATAAATGTTTCCTGACGCTGGTCTTAGGCATATGACGACCCACAGCTGGAGGTTTTGGACATCTTACCGAGGCCTTTCACTGGCTTACTCTTAAACCCTTTTAAAAATTATGCTTATGATTATAACCGATGGATTGTTAGCAAGTTAGTGAATGAGCAAGACAGTGAGTTAGTAAGCTATTAACTGAAGAAATGCTGAGTTATAACAGATGGTTGTACAGAGCTCAGGGTACTAAAACTATCCTATCGTGTATAATAATAGCAAAAATATTACCCTCTCACTTTTGTACCTCCTCGCTTTTGTTGACCTGACTTTTGTCTGGTGCACATGTAACCAACCGAGCTAATACTGGGTATCCCCGTGCACACACACACACACACACACACACACGTGTGTGTGTGTATAGAATAGACAAGGAATAGACAAGGTGGAATAGACAAGGTGGACAAAGACAGGATGTTCCAGGGAGGGGACACAGAAACAAGAGGCCACAATTGGAAGTTGAAGACACAAATGAGTCAGAGAGATAGTAGGAAGTATTTCTTCAGTCATAGAGTTGTAAGGCAGTGGAATAGCCTAGAAAATGACGTAGTGGAGGCAGGAACCATACACAGTTTTAAGACGAGGTTTGATAAAGCTCATGGAGCGGGGAGAGAGAGGGCCCAGTAGCAACCGGTGAAGAGGCGGGGCCAGGAGCTAAGACTCGACCCCTGCAACCACAAATAGGTGAGTACAACTAGGTGAGTACACACACACACACACACACACACACACACACACACACACACACACACACACACACACACACACACACACACACACACACAAAGTTACGTCAAGACTCTTGGAGCAGGGAGTGTGTGGACCTAGTAGTGATCAGGGAAAGGGCGGGGCCAGGAGCTACGAATCGACCTCTGCAACCACAATTGGGTAAATACACACTGCACGAGGAAGCAGTGGCAGCAAACCTATACACAGTTTCAAGAGTAGGTTCGACAGAGCCTGAGAGGGAGAGAATACATAACTCTGTTGCTGAAAATAGTATAAAATACCGACAACCTGATGATTACCTGACCTGACCTGACTAGGTTGGGGCATTGGCTTAAGCCGGTAGGAGACTTGGACTTGCCTCGCATGGGCCAGTAGGCCTGCTGCAGTGTTCCTTCTTTCTTCTGTTCTTAATACATGTGCAACAGTTGGTTATCTTCATTGATGAAACGTTTCGCCCAAACAGTAGTCGCTTTCGTTAACAGGATAAGTGCTGTTATCCTAACATTTCCCAGCCCACCACCACGTGACTGGTACCCAGATATACTGCTACATCAACATTACCAATGTACACAAAAACCCACATATAGGACACAAACTTATGATGTTTCGGTCTGACCATTAACTAGACAGACTGACACACGAAGGTAAGGCAGCCAGTATATATAGGAGAGGAGGACAGGGACGGGACAAAGTTAGAAAGCAGTGGAGAAGTAGTAGTAGTAGTAGTAGTAGTAGTAGTAGTAGTAGTAGTAGTAGTAGCAGCAGTTGTAGTAGTAGTACTAGTAGTAGCAGTCGTAGTAGTAGTAGTAGCAGCAGTCGTAGTAGTAGTAGGGAGGGGAAATAGTGGTCGTAGCACAAGAGACAAAGTGGAACGAAGCGAGGCAATAGTGGCAGTAATAGTAGCAGTAGTAGCAGTCGTAGTAGTAGTAGTAGTAGCAGTCGTAGTAGTAGTAGTAGTAGTAGCAGTCGTAATAGTAGTAGTAGTAGCGAGTTATTAGTGTATTATTCCAGTCATTATCTTGTGCCTTTTAATTCTTTATTCGCAATATACAATACAAACATGTAGATACAGTAAATTCCCTTTGCTTGGTCATGCTGCTGGATGCGTATCCTCAAAACAGTGCAGACGGCAGAGGGCAGACGGCAGAGGGCAGGCGGCAGAGGGCACAGGGCAGACGGCAGAGTACAAACGGCACAGGGCAGAGGGCAGACGGCAGAGTACAGACGGCACAGGGCAGAGGGCAGACGGCAGAGGGCAGGCGACAGAGGGCAGGCGGCAGAGGGCACAGGGCAGACGGCAGAGTACAAACGGCAGAGGGCAGACGGCAGAGTACAGACGGCACAGGGCAGAGGGCAGACGGCAGAGTACAGACGGCACAGGGCAGAGGGCAGAGTACAGACGGCAGAGGGCAGAGTACGGACGGCAGAGGGCAGACGGCAGAGGGCAGGCGGCAGAGGGCAGACGGCAGAGTACAGACGGCACAGGGCAGAGGGCAGACGGCAGAGTACAGACGGCACAGGGCAGAGGGCAGAGTACGGACGGCAGAGGGCAGACGGCAGAGGGCAGACGGCAGAGGGCAGGCGGCAGGCGGCAGGCGGCAGAGGGCAGAGGGCAGACGGCAGAGTACAGACGGCACAGGGCAGACGGTGGAGTACAGACGGCACAGGGCAGAGGGCAGAGTACGGACGGCAGAGGGCAGACGGCAGAGGGCAGAGGCCAGATTTTCATAATCTGACAAAGCGGATTTTGGTTCAGAGTGTGAAAAATCTTCCTCCCATATTTTTTTTTCTCTTTCAATGGAATTTACGTTTTATCATCAGTTCTTTTTAATACTGGGCCAAAATAATTTTGTTTTTTTTTATATATGCGTTGTGGGTTGTGTTGTGTTCGCCTTAACCGGCATATGGTATACAAGTTTTCCTGTTAATGGATCCATCTGATATAACTGGCGTTTCGTATACTAGGAGATTCTCTTAGTAGAGCTTTCGCTTACAAATCAATTTTAAAGGCCAAGAGCTATTATCCAACCTCGGCTCATTTCAAATCCCAGCCTGTCTGAGGTATACAGCCAACCCCCGGGATGCCACCCACACCAACTGACTAACCCCTTAGGCATCTACTTTCTGCTAGGTGAACAGAGACAGTATAAAGTGACTAACACCCAGGTACCTACTTTCTACTAGGTGAACAGACAGTATAAAGGGGACTAACACCCAGGTACCTACTTTCTGCTAGGAGAACAGAGACAGTATAAGGTGACTAACACCCAGGTACCTACTTTCTGCTAGGAGAACAGAGACAGTATAAGGTGACTAACACCCAGGTACCTACTTTCTGCTAGGTGAACAGAGACAGTATAAGGTGACTAACACCCAGGTACCTACTTTCTGCTAGGTGAACAGAGACAGTATAAAGTGACTAACACCCAGGTACCTACTTTCTGCTAGGAGAAAAGAGACAGTATAAGCTGACTAACACCCAGGTACCTACTTTCTGCTAGGTGAACAGACACAGTATAAGGTGACTAACACCCAGGTACCTACTTTCTGCTAGGTGAACAGAGACAGTATAAAGTGACTAACACCCAGGTACCTACTTTCTACTAGGTGAACAGACAGTATAAGGTGACTAACACCCAGGTACCTACTTTCTGCTAGGAGAACAGAGACAGTATAAGGTGACTAACACCCAGGTACCTACTTTCTGCTAGGAGAACAGAGACAGTATAAGGTGACTAACACCCAGGTACCTACTTTCTGCTAGGTGAACAGAGACAGTATAAGGTGACTAACACCCAGGTACCTACATTCTGCTAGGTGAACAGAGACAGTATAAGGTGACTAACACCCAGGTACCTACTTTCTGCTAGAACAGAGACAGTATAAGGTGACTAACACCCAGGTACCTACTTTCTGCTAGGTGAACAGAGACAGTATAAAGTGACTAACACCCAGGTACCTACTTTCTGCTAGGTGAACATAGACAGTATAAGGTGACTAACACCCAGGTACCTACTTTCTGCTAGGTGAACAGACACAGTATAAGGTGACTAACACCCAGGTACCTACTTTCTGCTAGGAGAACAGAGACAGTATAAGCTGACTAACACCCAGGTACCTACTTTCTGTTAGGTGAACAGAGACAGTATAAGGTGACTAACACCCAGGTACCTACTTTCTGCTAGAACAGAGACAGTATAAGGTGACTAACACCCAGGTACCTACTTTCTGCTAGAACAGAGACAGTATAAGGTGACTAACACCCAGGTACCTACTTTCTGCTAGGTGAACAGAGACAGTATAAGGTGACTAACACCCAGGTACCTACTTTCTGCTAGGTGAACATGGACAACAGGCGTAAGGAAATATACCCAACATTTCTACTCATGCCGGGGATTGAACCACGGACACTGAGCATGTGAGCTGGGTGTCCTGCCACCCGAGAGAAACACTACCATACTAAAAACTTAGCCAATAACCTGTGTTTCTCAACACCGTAGTCAGTACGGCATTCTGGCCCATACATCACCTGCCGAGTTGTGGTTCGTACGTTGGATTGCGTGCGGCCAGCAGTAACAGCCTCGTTCATCAGGCTTTGATCCACCGGGAGGCCTGGTCGTGGACCGGGATGCGGGGGCGTTGATCCCCGGAATGCCCTCCAGGTAGACTCCAGGTAGGTAGCGTCGTGCCCATGGTTAGAATTATCAAATAATTTTAATTACCAAGATTATAATGTTAATTACCAAGATTATAATGTTAATTACCAAGATTATAATGTTAATTACCAAGATTAATGTTAATTACCAAGATTATAATGTTAATTACCAAGATTATAATGTTAATTACCAAGATTATAATGTTAATTACCAAGATTATAATGTTAATTACCAAAATTATAATGTTAATTACCAAGATTATAATGTTAATTACCAAGATTATAATGTTAATTACCAAGATTATAATGTTAATTACCAAGATTCCACTGTTGGATCATTAATATTTATGCTAATTTGCAATTAAGTGCCGTTCTTAATTATATATTTGCTGTATTAATTACATATCTACCTACTAATAACATTTATATCTACCAGTACATGATACAACTTATACAGACCATAGCTGACATCAATGACATTCTATATAGAAAGTCCCTGGTTATGTAGAGCATTTCTCGTAAATTAGGTCACTTTTGTCCCAGGATGCGACCCACACCAGTCGACTAACACTCGGGTACCTATTTTACTGATTGGGAAACAGGGACAGCAGGTGCCTTAAGGAAACACACCGTAATGTTTCTATCCGTACCGGAGATCGAACCACGGACCTCAGTGTGTGAGGCGAGTGCGCTAACAGTCGAGCTACGGTCAACTGCAGATATTACTGCCTCGTCACCAAGGTCCTAATTACCATGAATAATTATAGACAGTACTAATATTGGCGCCTCAAACAGTGTGATGTGTCCTGGTGGTGTCACCGCCACAGTGTGATGTGTCCCGGTGGTATCATCGCCACAGTGTGATGTGTCCCGGTGGTATTGCCGCCACAGTGTGACGTGTCCCGGTGGTATCACCGCCACAGTGTGATGTGCCCCGGTGGTATCACCGCCACAGTGTGATGTGTCCCGGTGGTATTACCGCCACAGTGTGATGTGTTCCGGTGGTATCACCGCCACAGTGTGATGTGTTTCGGTGGTTCACGCCACGTGTGGATGTGTTGGTGGGGGGTTTACGACAGTGTGATGTGTCCCGGTGGGTTTTTCACGCCCCAGTGTGATGTGTCCGGTTGGGATCACGCATAGTGTGATGTGTTCCCCGGGGGTATCACCGCCACAGTGTGATGTGTCCCGGTTTGGTTATCACCGCCACAGTGTGATGTGTCCGGTGGTATTTACCGCCCCCAGTGTGATATGTCCCGGTGTTTCACGCCACAGTGTGATGTGTCCGGTGGTATTCCGCCACAGTGTGATGTGTCCCGGTGGTATCACCGCCACAGTGTGATATGTCCCGGTGGTATCACCGCCACAGTGTGATATGTCCCGGTGGTATCACCGCCACAGTGTGATATGTCCCGGTGGTATTAATGATATATTATATTATAATTATATATATATTATATATATATTTATATATATATTATTTTTATATATATATATATATATATAAAAATATATATATATATAGAGAGAGAGAGAGAGAGAGAGGAGAGAGAGAGAGAGAGTGAGAGGAGAGTGCAGATAAGTACAATTTTTCAATATCAAGAATCGTTTAAATTAAATCCTTTCTAAAATTTTCTCTTATACGTTTAAAAAACGTATATTTTTTTCATTTATGTAAAAGTAAAAAAATTTAAAAATTTTTACCGTCCTTAGAAAACTTATGACCTTATTTTAAAAAGCCCCAAATTTTTTTAGTTAAACCAACTATAAATAATTTTAGATAAATTTAAATAATTAATAAAAAACAAAGAAATGTTCTTTTTCATTGGTTCAGAATGTTTTTGGTTATTTTGATACTCAAATTTTCGCTTGTCTTATTCGGCCAAGAAGAGGTTTCTATTTAAGCAAAAGAGCAAGTTTTTTATTCGGTGCGAAACCCCACATATATATATTATATATATAATTAAAATAATTTTATATATTATATAATATATTTAAAATTATTTTCATTTATTTTATATATATACACACACACCACAACACACACAACAACACACACAAAAAACACAACACACCACACACAACAAAACAAAACACACACCCCCACACACCCAAAAAACACACACAAAAAAAAACACACACCAACCCCCACACACACACACAAAAAAACACCCAAAAAACACACACACACACACACAACACACACACACACACACCACACACCAACACAAACACACACCAACCCCAATACACACCAACCCAAACCAAACACCACACCACACAACACACACAAACACCAACACAAACACACACCAACACACACACAAACACACACAACAAACACACACACACACACACACACCACACACACACACACACACACGAGTATATGGCAGTGTGAGTGCCAGGGCCACCAGTATTTCATGCATCCCAGTGTCAGGCGTGAAATTGTAAAAACATGCTCTGAATATTTTTTACGATATAAATTGGAGTGGGAACTACGTTCCAGTTTTTGAGTCACGTATAACGAGTCGTTCCTCAGCAAAAACTGGATCATACAATTAATCAGCGCCTCTCGTGGTGATTTATAATTGATGCGGAGAGAGGACCAGCGTACGGCAGGGGATATAGTTTGGTCAGGAATGGGGGCTACTGTTTGGTGACGGGTAGGGGCTACTGTTTGGTGAGGGGTAGGGGCTACTGTTAAATGTGGGGTAGGGGCTACTGTTGGGTGAGGGATAGGGGCTACTGTTGGGTGAGGGGTAGGGGCTATTGTTGGATGAGAAATAGGGGCTACTCTCATGTGAGGGAAAGGGGCTACTGTTTGGTGACGGGTAGGGGTACTGTTTGGTGAGGGGTAGGGGATACTGTTAGATGTGGGGTAGGGGCTACTGTTTGCTGAGGGGTGGGGGTACTGTTTGGTGGGTTTTAGGGGATACTGGGTTTTTTGAGGTTTTAGGGGATACTGTTTTTGGGGAGGGGTAGGGGATACTGTTTTGGGGAGGGGTAGGGGATACTGTTGGTGAGGGGTAGAGGCTACTGTTAGGTGTGGGGTAGGGACTATGTTGGGTGAGGGGTAGGGGTACTGTTTGGTGAGGGGTTTGGGGCTACTGTTAGGTGTGGGGTAGGGGCTACTGTTGGGTGAGGGGTTTGGGGCTAATGTTAGGTGTGGGGTAGGGGCTACTGTTTGGTGAGGGGTTTGGGGCTACTGTTTTGGTGAGGATTAGGGGCTACTTTGGTGAGGGATAGGGGTACGTTGGGTGAGGGATGGGGCTATTGTTGGGGTGAGGGATAGGGGCTATGTTGGGTGAGGGATAGGGGTACTGTTGGGTGAGGGATAGGGGCTACTGTTTGGGGGGAGGGGTAGGAGCTACTGTTGGGTGAGGGATAGGGGCTACTGTTGGGTGAGGGATAGGGGCTACTGTTGGGTGAGGGATAGGAGCTACTGTTGGGTGAGGGATAGGGGCTACTGTTGAGTGAGGGATAGGTGCTACTGTTGGGTGAGGGGTAGGGGCTATGTTGGGTGAGGGGTAGGGGCTTTCTGTTGGGTGAGGGGGAGGGGCTACTGTTTGGTGAGGGGTAGGAGCTACTGTTGGGTGAGGGATAGGTGCTACTTTTGGGTGAGGGGTAGGGGCAACTGTTGGGTGAGGGATAGGGGTACTGTTGGGTGAGGGATAGGGGCTATTATTGGCTGAGGGATAGGGGCTACTGTTGGGGTGGGGGTAGGGGTACTGTTTGGGTGAGGGATAAGGGCTATTGTTGGTGAGGGATAGGGGCTACTGTTGGGGTGAGGGATAGGGGCTACTGTTGGGTGGGGATAGGGGTTCCGTTGGGTGAGGGATAGGGGCTAACTGTTGGGTGAGGGATAGGGGTACCGTTGGGTGGGGGATAGGGGTTTACTGTTGGCTGAGGGATAGGGGCTACTTTTAGGTAAGGGTTATTAGTAGGTCAATAAGGTCGCGTTCATTGTGTGTGTGTGTGGGGTGTGTGTTTTGTTTTTGTGTGTGGTGTGTGTGTTGTGTGTGTTTTGTGTGTGTGTGTTTTGGGTACTCCTAGTTGAGGTTGCGGGGGTTCGAGTCCGAGTCCTGGCCCGCCTCTTTCACTGATCGTACTAGGTCACTCTCCCTGACCCGTGAGTTTTATCGTACCTCTGTTAAAAGCTATGTATGGATCCTGCTCCACTACATCGCTTCCCAAACTATTCCACTTATGACTACTCTGTGGCTGAAGAAATACTTCCAAACATCCCTGTGATTCATCTGTGTCTTTAGCTTCCAACTGTGTCCCCTTGTTACTGTGTCCAATCTCTGGAACATCCCGTTTTTTTCCACCTTGTCAATTCCTCTCAGTATTTTGGGATGTCGTTATCATGTCCCCCTATCTCTCTGTCCTTCCCGTGTCGTCAGGTTGATTTCCCCTTAAAACCCCTCCTCGTAGGACATACCTCTTAGTCTGGGGGCTAGTTTGTTGCAAACCTTTGCACTTTCTCTAGTTTCTTTACGTGCTTGGCTAGGTGTGGGTTCAAACTGGTGCCGCATACTCCAATATGGGCCTAACGTATACGGTTTTACAAAGGGGCCTGAACGATTCCCTTTTTAAGATGTCGGAATGCTGTTCTGAGGTTTGCTAGGCGCCATATGCTGCAGCAGTTATTTGGTTGATGTGCGCTTCAGGAGATGTGCTGGTGTTATACTCACCCAAGATCTTTTTCCTTGAGTGAGGTTTGTAGTTCTGACCCCTAGACTGTACTCCCTTGCGGCCTTCTTTGCCTTACCCAATCTTCATGACTTTGCACTTGGTGGGGGATTGAACTCCAGGAGCCAATTGCTGGACAGTTCTGCAGCCCGTCGATCCCTTGTAGTTCTGCGGTCTTCGTTGAGTTATTTTTCATCAACTTAGTATCTGCAAAAGGGACACCTAGAGTTTTTCCTTCGTATGTGTTCCAAAAAACCAGAAAAGCACTGGCCCGGGTGCCCCCGCGGGGCCGTGGGCAAGGTGCCCCCTTGACACTGAAGTACGCTCGGTTTTTTTCTGCAGTATTCCCCGATATTGTGTGCCTTTCCCCCTTTTCCTGCTTTGGGCTCCGTTTTTGCACCAACTTTGTGTGGAAATGTGTCAAACGTTTTTGAGTCAAGAAAAAGCAATACCCCCCCTCTTTTTCTTGTTTAGCTTCACCTGTCTTTGAACTCAGTGGTTTTTGAAAAGGATTTCCCCTCCCCGAAACCCTGTGGGTGTTGATGGTCATTCCTTTCTAGGTGTTCCACACTCTTCTCCCGTAATCTTCTATGATTTTGCATACTATACATGTCAGTGACAAGGTCTGTAGTTTATGCTTATGTCTGTTTTTTTTTTAAAAATTGGGGTACTTTTTCTTCTTCCATGCCCAGGGAATTCCGTTTCGATAGATGATTGAATTTGTTGTTAGGGGACACATAGCGCCCCTTGTCCCTCTTCAATAACATGGGGGAGTTATCTGGCCCCCTTGCCTTTGAGGTATCTAGCTCACTCAGAAGCCCCTTCCTTTTTCGGTTGTGTGCACTGTGTCCAGTTGGGGGGTTCCCAAACCCCTCCTCTTTTGGAGTCCCTTTTGTCCTTGTGAAACTTCTTTGAATCTCTTGTTGGTTTTCACATACTCCGGTCATTTCCGTTGTTTCTCCCCTTCCTTCTTTTGCTGTTCCCGGTCTTGAGTTTTTTTCCCCCTGATGTGGTGTACAACAGTTTGGGTAGATTTGGGTTTTGTGTATGTCATTTTATATTGTCTTTGGGCTCCTTTTAAGTGCATATTCATTTTGGTCTACGACTGTTCTCCTTATTCTCTGGGTCCCTTTTCCTTTATATTTTTTTCCCTTCCCTAGCAATTGGTTTTTGCCCCCCCTGACCTTTTTGGGGAAACCATGGGCTCCCCTGGCTTTTTCTTACCTGTTACCCCTTTTGTGTGTGGTGTGTGTATATATATATATATATATATATATATATATATATATATATATATATATATATATATATATATATATATATATATATCTTGGAAGTGGAAAAAAATTCCTCCGCTAAACTAGCTTTTGAAAGTTTAAATCCAGTCTAAAGAAGCATTTGCTAGTTATTTCAGAGGACAATCTCCCAAGATTCCACATATAACAGACACAGGTGTAGTCTGCGAGTTAATAAACAGTACACACAATACTTACACATATTTAGAGTATACCGCTGAATGACGTTTTAAGTTCCCGGGTTTTATGAAAGTTTAACACGCTTCCCTTCCATCGGGTTTTAGTTTCTAAACCAGTTCGAGTTTTATAAGTTTGATTCTTGGACTCTTAAAACAATTGGTAAGTTAATCGTGTTTAACCTTACTGAATAAGTTAAGTTCATTAAGGTTGAATGTAAACTGTACATCAATAGTCCAGAATTTAACCCATTGTGTGTGTGTGTGTGTGTGTGTGTGTGTGTGTGTGTGTGTGTGTGTTGTGTGTTGGTCTGTGTGTGTGTGTGTGTGTGTGTGTGTGTGTGTGTGTGTGTGTGTGTGTGTGTGTGTGTGTGTGTGTGTGTGTGTGTGTGGGCGCGTGTGTGTGTGTGTGTGTGTGTGTGTGTGGGCGCGTGTGTGTCTGTTTCTCTCTCTCTCTCGTGCCGAATATGTAAAACTGGTCAATTAGCAATAATTCATTTAAAATTAATTCCTTTCTAAAATTTTCTCTTATACGTTTAAATATATATTTTTTTCATTTATGTTAACGTAAAAATTAATAATTTTGTACCAAAAGAACCTTAGAAAACTTACCTAACCTTATTATAACAAGAACAATTTATTTTAGCTTAACCCAACTAAATATATTTTAGATTTGTTTACAATAATTTGATACTAAACAAACACAGTGAAATATATTTTTTTCGTTAGGTTCAGAATGATTTTGGCGAAATTATTGCATACACAAATTTTCACTTGTCTTATATGGCAAGATGAACGTTGCTATTTAAGCCAAGATCGCAAGTTCTGCCTATTCGGCACGACATATATATATATATATATATATATATATATATATATATATATATATATATATAATATATATATATATAAAGTATATATCTTGACATATACACAGATATACACACCTTACTGCGCATACCACTGACCAGGCTTATCATATATCGCAACAATAAAATTAAAAATCAACTATGCCGACGTAAGGGCATGCAATTAGGACATCACAGCGTACATTTCGGTCTTGGGACCTTGATCACTTTTAGGTCCTAAGACCGAAATGCATCCAGTAAAGATTTCCTTGTATCTTCAACTAACCTAACACAGCCTATTGGGGCTTAGCTTAACCTGTTAAAAGAATTTACCCTGGGAGCCTCGTAACAAAATTCCCACAACAGAATAAGCTGAGGATGCAGTAGGAAACAGTAGTAGCAAGAACCGTAACAGAGGCATCAACAGTAGCAGCTACTGCAGCAGCTACAACAGTAGCAGCAACAACAGTAGCAGCTACTGCAGCAGCAACAACAGTAGCAGCTACTGCAGCAACAGTAGCAGCTACTGCAGCAACAACAGTAGCAGCTACTGCAGCAACAATAGTAGCAGCTACTGCAGCAACAACAGTAGCAGCTACTGCAGCAGCAACAACAACAGTAGCAGCTACTGCAGCAGCAACAACAGTAGCAGCAGCTACTGCAGCAGCAACAACAATAGCAGCTACTGCAGTTGCAACAACAGTAGCAGCTAACTGCAGCAACAACAGTAGCAGCTAACTGCAGCAACAACAGTAGCAGCTAACTGCAGCAACAACAGTAGCAGCTACTGCAGTTGCAACAACAATAGCAGCTACTGCAGTTGCAACAGTAGCAGCTACTGCAGTTGCAACAACAGTAGCAGCTACTGCAGTTGCAACAACAGTAGCAGCTACTGCAGCTGCAACAACAGTAGCAACTAACTGCAGCAACAACAGTAGAAGCTAACTGCAGCAGCAACAACAGTAGCAGCTAACTGCAGCAACAACAGTAGCAGCTACTGCAGTTGCAACAACAGTAGCAGCTAACTGCAGCAACAACAGTAGCAGCCAACTGCAGCAACAACAGTAGCAGCTAGCTGCAGCAACAACAGTAGCAGCTACTGCAGCAGAAACAACAACAGTAGCAGCTAACTGCAGCAACAACAGTAGCAGCTACTGCAGCAGAAACAACAACAGTAGCAGCTAACTGCAGCAACAACAGTAGCAGCTACTGCAGCAGAAACAACAACAGTAGCAGCTACTGCAGCAGAAACAACAACAGTAGCAGCTAACTGCAGCAACAACAGTAGCAGCTACTGCAGCAGAAACAACAACAGTAGCAGCTAACTGCAGCAACAACAGTAGCAGCTACTGCAGCAGAAACAACAACAGTAGCAGCTACCTGCAGCAACAACAAATGAGAGGGAGTCAGAGTGAATATCTTCCTGGGGACACAAAAACAATACATTTGACAAAGTTCTCAAAACATTACAACAGCGGAATGTGACAACTTACCCTGATACACCCATCCTATGAGAGGTGACAACACTCACTGCTAGACATGAGTCGCGCTACAAAGACCACCTTGCTCTTAACCCACTCACGTTTTAAACTCTCTCCAGTTGACTAAGTTTACTAATCCAACTTGTTCCGGGGAAGTTTAAACAGAAATATACTTACAACTGTCCACTATAATATAAATAACTGTTAAAAGGGTGGAAGGGTAAGCCAGTGGAAGGCCTCGGCCAGATGACCAAAAGCTCCAGCTGTGGGTCATCATGTAACTAAGACCAGTGTTAGGTAACACATGTCCTGTTTCCTGACAAACCTTAACCTAACTTTACCTAACCTAACCAAACCTAACCTAACCTTAACCTAACCTAACCTAACCTAACCTAACCTAACCTAACCTAACCTAACCTAACCAAACCTAACCTAACTTAACCTAACCTAACCTAACCTAACCTAACTTAACCTAACCTAACACCTCTCCATCAACCTACTTACGTCAGTTTCTTGACGTCATATAAAACGTCAATTTTGTAGCGTTTCTGATATTTTCCCAATCTAGTTTTTTTTTCAGTTTTACTTAGGTTAAGTTGGATTATGTTAGAGTGATACGTTGAACTACATAAACCTAGTCAACTAGGCTGTGTCTACTAGCAACTCGCAGGAAAAAAGAGAGTAGAATTACTAAACATTTTTAGCATGGTTAGAACACTAACAAAAGAGTATATAGTTGCTAACAAATGTTAGAATGAAATTAAGATACATGTGCAACATTTGGGTATCTTTATTGTAGACGTTTCGCCCTCCAGTGGCTTTATCAATGCAAATTCCAGGACATAACTTGAAGACAGTAGAACTATATACAGAAGATGAGGTAATCAGTCCCTCAACCTCTGTATATAGTCCTGTCTTCAAGTTATGTCCTAGAATTTGCATTGATAAAGCCACTGGATGGCGAAACGTCTACAGTAAAGATACCCAGATGTTGCACATGTGTCTTAATTTCATCTTGTCGGTATTATATACCATTCTTGCACAAATGTTAGAATGGTTAGTCGATGTTTTGCCCCTCAAAAACCCATTTCAAGACGAAACACAGAAAACTTCACGTTACCGAGAGCGACATCAGACGCTATACAACCCCTACGGGTGTACCGCTTTCCCACCAATATAGCAACAAACCACCCGGGTGAAAATTTTTGTGCCCAAAACCTACGTAAAAAAAAAAAAATAAAATTATGTAAGCGAAATTTGCCCTCCGCGAAATTGCACTCCTTCGGCGTTTCAAGTGACTTAAAATTAGCGATTCTCACAGGAATTCCTGCTGATAAGGGAATATTTCTCGGCCATTTTTCTCCTCACTCGGCATCGGGACATTTCCATTCACAGCCGGAAATGTGTTTTTTCCCCAGCCTCTTCCCGCCGTGGGCGCTAGCTAGGCTGCAACTAAATTCCAATTTGCAACGTTTCTCGGCATTTTCAAAATTCCCCGCAACATTTATAATATATATATATATATATATATATATATATATATATATATATATATATATATATATCCCCTCAAGGAAGGCTCCTTGACGCTGGTGAGGGGCTCTTGATTTAGGGAATTGGATCTGTGCTCCAGTTCCCTGAATTAAGCCTGAATGCCTTCCATCCCCCCATAGGCGCTGTATAATCCTACGGGTTTAGTGCTTCCCCCTTGATTATAATAATAATAATTTATATATATATACAAGGTGGTGTGTTGATGGCGGTAAAGGGCTCTTGATGCAAGGAACTGGGGCTATATCTTTATATTATCAAACATAATCACCTCCCAACAATAATAATTACAATAATAATTATAATAACGAATTAATAATAAATAATTATAAGAAAAATTAATAATTATAAGTAGTAGAAGAAGCAGAAGAATCAATAACTAATAATAATACTAATAATAATAAATAATAATAATATTAATAATAATTAATTAATAATAATAATAATAAATAATAATAATAATAATAATAAATTAATAATAATAATAATAATCATAATTAATAATAATAATAATAAATAAATAATAATAACTAATAATAAATAAATAATAATAAATAATTAATAATAATAATAATAATAATAATAATTAATGATAATAACAATAATAATAATAATAATAATTAATAATAATAATATATTAATAATAATAATAATAATTAATAATAATAATAATTAATAATAATAATTAATAATAATAATAATTAATAATAATAATAATTAATAATATTAATAATAATAATAATAATAATAATAATAATTAATAATAATAATAATAATTAATAATAATAATAATAATAATAATTAATAATAATTAATTAATAATAATAATAATAATAATTAATAACATAATAATTAATAACAATAATAGATAATAATAATAATAATAATAATAATAATAATAATAATAATAATAAATAATAATAATAATTAATAATAATAAAATAATAATAATTAATTAATAATAATTATTAATAATAATAATAATTAATAATAATAATAATAATAATGCTAGTTCTATAACTAAGGGTGGTCTGCTTTTTCTTGGGCTGCAAGACAATATATGACAATTACTCAACAGAAACTGACCTGTACCTTCAAAGAGTAATCAGAAGTACAAGGAAAGCAGCATCCGCTGTATGGAAGACCCTCTGGAAGGCAGAAGCCAGTGGCTGGCCATAAATCAGGCGAGGTGGGCGAGGGTGACAAGTGGGGTGCCTCAAGGATCAGTACTAAGGTTACTACTGTAACTTAAGTATGTTAATCTTGAAGGAGTTGGTGGAATCCTACACACTATGATCAAAGGAATGGAATACGCATTACCAGTGTAAAGCCATCACTAATCAAGCAGGTTCAAAAGCCTGAAAATCAACAATGTTTCTAGCCAGGCTAAACCGAGACTCGAGAGGCGTAATTACAACTTACGACTCAGGAAGAAAGAACTAGGGGGAGACATGATTACGACATACAATATAGTTAAGAGGTATTCCCACTGCAAAGGTGGTGGTACTGAAATCCTGGGATTAGAAATATGGGAATATATATAGATAAAGCAAAACAGATATGTCACAGGGATGTTGTGAAGTGCTTTTTCAGCCTCACGATATAGGAAAATGGAATGAACGCTGTGGAATTTGTAGTGACAAACCTAATATGCAGATTTAATTAAAAAGAGTATGAGTGGGACTTGCACATGAGTGAGAGGGGCTGGATTTGAGTGGGACTTGTACATGAGTGAGAGGGGTTAGACTTGAGTGGGACTTGTACATGAGTGAGAGGGGTTGGATTTGAGTGGAATTTGTACATGAGTGAGAGGGGTTAGACTTGAGTGGGACTTGTACATGAGTGAGAGGGGTTGGATTTGAGTGGAATTTGTACATGAGTGAGAGGGGTTAGACTTGAGTGGGACTTGTACATGAATGAGAGGGGTTAGACTTGAGTGGGACTTGTACATGAGTGAGAGGGGTTAGACTTGAGTGGGACTTGTACATGAGTGAGAGGGGTTAGACTTGAGTGGGACTTGTACATGAGTGAGAGGGGTTAGACTTGAGTGGGACTTGTACATGAGTGAGAGGGGTTAGACTTGAGTGGGACTTGTACATGAGTTAATAAGGTTATTAAAGCTTACCCCTTGAGTAACAGTGATGAGCGGGGCGAATATTTTTATTAGTGGGTTTGCCTTTGAGAAGGACCTGCCTAGTATGGGTCAGTAGGCCTGCTGCAGTGTTCCTCCTTTCTTATGTTCTTTAGTCGACGGAGGTTCAGAGGGAGGAGAGAGAGAGAGGGGAGAGAGAGGGGAGAGGAGAGAGGGGGGATATGGGGAGGAGAGGAGAGGAGAAAAGAGAAGAGGACAGAGAGAGAGGGGGGGGGGAGCCGAGACTTCGACCCCAGCCAACACAAATAAGTAAGCAGTGGCCAACACTTGTACCAGAGTATTGCAGCGACTGACAAGCTTGTAATTTACTGCCTGATCGCAACACAAGCATTCCTGATTTATGGGTGGGGGCTGCCCTCTCTCCCTCTTTGTCTACACCTAAACCCACTCCCCCCACTCACACCATCTTCACCCCTTCACCCCAACACTTCTCCCTACCCCTGTATCCCAAACACTTCTCCTTACTCTTCCACACCATCTTCACCCCAACACTTCTCCCTACCCTGTATCCCAAACACTTCTTACTCTTCCACACCATCTTCACCCCAACACTTCTCCCTACCCCTGTATCCAAACACTTTTCCCTACCCTTCCACACCATCTTCACCCCTTCTCCCCAACACTTCTCCCTACCCCTGTATCCTAAACACATTTCCCTCCCCTTCCACCATCTTCACCCCCTCCCAAAACTTCTCCCTACCCCTGTATTCCAAACACTTCTCCTTACTCTTCCACACCATCTTACCCCCTCTCCCCAACACTTCTCCCTATCCCTGTATCCCAAACACTTCTCTTTACTCTTCCACACTATCTTCACCCTTCTCCCCAACACTTCTCCCTACCCCTGTATCCTAAACACTTCTCCCTACTCTTCCACACCATCTTCACCTCTTCTCCCCAACACTTCTCCCTACCCTTGTTTCCCTACCCTTCCACACCATATTCGCTCCTCTCCCCAACCTATCTCCCACCCCACTCACCCTGCATCCCTAACACTCTCCCTATCCACCCTCACTATCTTCACCCTCACACCTTCTAGGGTGATTCCAAGAAGGGTCACAGTGTGAGCAATAAGAATCAGGTTTGATCCAAGCAAAGTGAAGGCAGCTCCAGTTCCTTGGACCAAGAGTAGTACTACACCATATAGACACCCCTATTCGGTGAAAGACGCCAAGACTGTGATGACGAACAAGAATTTGTGACGATGTTTCCATCTGGCAAAGCTCTACACAGAGCGAAATGTTGTCACAAAGTCAATAACAAAGCTCTACAGAGAGCGAAACGTTGTCAGATTAGAAGCCTGTTCTGCACCTGTGTTTTTTTCCTCACCGTAGGCAGGAGGCCTTGGTTATGTCAGGTCAGGTCAGGTCAGGTCAGGTCAAGTAAGGTAAGGTTAGGTAAGGTAAGGTCAGGCAAGGTCAGGCAAGGTCAGGTAAGGTCAGGTAAGGTCAGGTAAGGTCAGGTAAGGTCAGGTAAGGTCAGGTAAGGTAAGGTTAGGTAAGGTTAGGTAAGGTTGGGTTGGGTTGGGTTGGGTTGGGTTGGGTTGGTTAGGTAAGGTTAGGTTAGGTTAGATAAGGTTAGGTAAGGTTAGGTAAGGTTAGGTTAGGTAAGGTTAGGTAAAGGTTAGGTAAGGTTAGGTAAAGGTTAGGTAAGGTTAGGTAAGGTTAGGTTAGGTAAGGTAAGGTTAAAGGACCAAGTGCAACTAATGTGACATTTATTGTGGCAACGTTTCGCTCTCCCGGAGCTTTATTTAAGCCATTACAAAAAATCATGGACACAGAGGGTATATAAAGGCTCAGAGTGAGGTGAATACTAGTGAGGTCAATGTTACAGTGGTTTAGGGGAG
>NC_069496.1:9613892-9656415 GCF_026875155.1 Cherax quadricarinatus
ATAAAAACCACCCCCCCAAAACCCTCAACCCCCCCAACCATACAACCACCCCCACTATACAACCACCCTCCAACACTACAACCACCCACCCAACCCCCCAACCCATACAACCACCCCCCCTAAACCCCCAAACCACTACAAACACCCCACCCCAACCCTCCAACCACTACAACCCCCCCACCTCAACCCTCCCAACCCTACAACCACCCCCCCTAACCCCTCCAACCACTACAACCACCCCCCCAAACCCCCCAACCCACTACAATCACCCTCCTTACTAAAACCCACCCTCCAACCATAAACCACCCCCCCTCAACCCTCCAACCACTCAATCACCCCCCAGTTACAAAACCCACCCCCAAACCCACACAACCCCCTCCAACCACTAAAACCACCCACACCACAAATT
The DNA here is from genome assembly GCF_026875155.1 of Cherax quadricarinatus. Classification (NCBI taxonomy): domain Eukaryota; kingdom Metazoa; phylum Arthropoda; class Malacostraca; order Decapoda; family Parastacidae; genus Cherax; species Cherax quadricarinatus. Next base: position 9,614,302 of record NC_069496.1, read on the forward strand.
TAAACCCAAACTTTCCCCTCGTTATCCACCCATCAATAATCCTCTCATGGGAGTTCCTCCATTGTCCCCTACCCTCCACTACACCCCATTCACCCCCTCCTCCCCCACTCTTCCCCATCTTTTTTCAATTCCCCCCTTTCCCTTTCATCAACCCATCCACCTTTTACATCCTTATCACCCTCCCCCACGAAATTTCATCCTCCCCTTCCCCCAACCCCTTTTTCACCTTCCTTGTATTCTCCCCTTCCCCTTTACTCCCCAATCTCCACTCCCCCATCATTCGTTTCCCGGGATTACATATTCAGGGTGAGGGTTTTAAAATTTTTTACTCCTACAGGTGGGATCCATGGGACTCTGAGGAGAGAAAGTGACGGGAAACCCGCATTGTGGCTTGGGCAAACGTCCCTTGACTGTGGCAGGGCTAGATTGAGAACTTTGGTAAGACGGGGTTTTGGCTGTAGGGGGGTGGTGGGGGGCCCGGTCAAATATGGCCCCCGGCAAGGATGGTAGGGGAGCCTGTCAAGATAGGGTTTCCCGGGCAAGGATGGTAGGGGAGACCTGGTCAAGATAGGCCCTGGCAAGGATGGAAAGGGGAGACCTGGTCAAGATATGGTCCCTGGCAAGAGGGAGGGGGGCCCGGTGAAGATATGGTCCCCGAAAGGATGGTTCCCTGGGGGGTTATTCCGGGATCAACGCCCCCCGGCCCGGTCCATGGCCAGGCCCTCCCGATGGATCAGGGCCTGATCAAATAGGCTGTTATTGCTGGCCCACGCGCCAACGTACGGGCCCCAGCCGGCTTTTCCCGGGACTGACTTTTGGTATTTGGGCCAGTCTTCTTAAGGGACCAGGGGGGTTTTTGGGAATTTCCCCCAAACTTGAAAGGGAGGGTGTTAAACATTTTGGGCCCCCCACTTTTGGTGTTTTCCCTAGTGTACCAAAAGGCGCCCCTACTTTTATTGGGGGCATTTGCATCGCCGCCCCGTCTTTTACTTTCTAGGGGGGATTTCGTGTCAAATTTTGGGACCATTCCCTTTAATGGTAGGGAGACCTGGGGGAAGATAGGTCCCCGGGGAAGGAGGAGGGAACCTGGTGAAGATAGGTCCCGGGAAGGGGGGTAGGGGGGAATGTGTCAAGATAAGTTTCCCTGGCAAGGATGGAGAGGAGATGGGTCAAAAATATGTCCCGGCAAGGAGGTAGAGGAGACCTGGTGAAGATATGGTCCCTGGGAAGGGTGGTAAGGAGCGGGTCAAGTATGCCCTGGCAAGGATGGAAAAGAACCGGGGAAGTAGGTCCCTGGAAGGATGGAGGGGATGTGGCAAGATAGGGGGCCCGGAAGGATGGGGAGAGGGGAGTGGGCAAAATGGTCCCCCGGCAAGGATGGTAAAAACCTGGTGAAGATATGGGCCCGGAAGGTGGGTGGGGGGGATGTGGGCAAGATATGTCCCTGGCAAGGATGGTAAGGAGATGTGGTCAAGATAGGCCCTGCAAAGGATGGTGAGGAAAGAGTTATTGGCCCCCCGGCAAGAAAGAATTGAATCATGTTGCAGGGGTAAAAAGGGAAAGGAAACTGGGAAAAATAAGTGAACTTTGGATGGAAGAAAGGAATAAGGGGGGAGGGGGAAGAGAAAACAAGGGGAGAGAAAAGAGAGGAACAGAAATGGAAAGAATAAGGGGAGGATTACAAACCCCAAAAAGGGAAGGGAAGAAAAAAAGAAGGGTAGAACAGTGGGGAAACGTTATGAGTTATTGAGTTATGAGTGAGAATTTATGAGTTATTGAGTGATTTTGAGTGAGTTTTTGATGAGTTTTTGGTGAGTTGTTTTAGTGAGTTGTTGAGGAGTTTTTTTGGTGAGTTGTTGAGTGAGTTTAAATTTAGGAGTTTTGGGAGTTATTTAGTGAGTTTTGAGTGATTATTTGGGGAGATTTAAGATTTTTGAATGAGTTATTGAAAGAGTTATTTGAGTTTTGTTAAGATGAGTTATTGAGTGAGTTATTGATGAGTTATTGGTGAGTTTTTGAGTGGGGGTTATTGAGTGAGTTTTGAGGAGTTTTTTTTATTTTGGGGGGGAAAGAGTTATGAAAATAGTTTTTGAGTGATAATTTATGAGTTATTGAGTAGTTATTGAGGGTTATTGATGAGGTATTGAATGGTTTTGAAGAGTTATTGATGAGTTTTTTAGTGAGTTATTGAGTGAGTTTTTTGAGTGAGTTATTGATAGTTATTTAGTGAGTTATTGAGTGAGTTTATTGAGTGAGTTATTGAGTGAGGTATTTAATGAGTTATTGAATGAGTTATTGAGTGATTATTGATGAGTTTTGAGGATTATTGAGTAGTTTTGAGTGATTTTTTGGTGAGTTATTGAGTGAGTTTTTGAGTGAGTTATTAATGAGTTATTTAATGAGTTATTTGGGATTATTGAGGAGTATTGAGTGGTTATTGAGTGAGTTATTTAGTGAGGTATTGAATGATTATTGAGTGAGTTATTGATGAGTTATGAATAGTTATTGAATGAGTTATTGAGTGAGTTATTGAGTGAGTTATTGAGTGAGTTATTGAGTGAGTTATTGAGTGAGGTATTGAATGAGTTATTGAATGAGTTATTGAGTGAGTTATTGAATGAGTTATTGAGTGAGTTAGTGAGTGAGGTATTGAATGAGTTATTTAATGAGTTATTGAGTGAGTTATTGCGTGAGTGAGTTATTGCGTGAGTGAGTTATTGAGTAAGTTAGTTATTGGGTGAGTGAGGTATTGAGTGAGTGAGTTGAGTGAGCTGTTGAGTGAGTGAGTTATTGGGTGAGTGAGGTATTGAGTTATTGAGTGGGTAAGTTACTGAGTGAGTTGAGTGACTTATTGAGTGAGGTATTGAGTGAGGTATTGAGTCTACCTGGAGGGCATTCCGGGGATCAACGTCCCTGCGGCCCGGTCCACGACCAGGCCTCCCGGTGGATCAGGGCCTGATCAACGAGGCTGTTACTGCTGGCCGCACGTAACCCAACGTACGAACCACAGCCCGGCTGGTCCGGCACCGTCTTTAGGTATCTGTCCAGCTCCCTCTTGAAGACAACCAGGAGTCTTCCCGTAATGTCCCTTATTGCTGGTGGGAAGCTGTTGAACAGTCTTGGGCCCCAGACACTTATTGTGTTTTCTCTTAGTGTACCAGTGACGCACCTACTTGTCACTGGGGGTATGTTGCATCGCCTGCCAAGTCTTTTGCTTTCGTATGGAGTGATTACTGTGTGCATATTAGGGACCAGTCCCTCCAGAATCTTCCAGGTATAGATTATGATATATCCTCCTCGCCTGCGCTCTAGTGAGTACAAAGTCAAGTGCTTCCAGGCGCTCCCAGTAGTTAAGGTGTTTGATGGAACTTATACGTGCAGTAAAGGATTTACTCTGTAACATTAACTCTAGCTTGCAATTTTCACCTTTCTTGAATGTGGATGTTAATGTACAGTAATATTTCAGCCGTAGAGAGAATAAGTGCATATTAAAAAAGGAATCATTATTGGCTTAAGCATCTACTTGTCTGTGAGTAAGTTAACCTGGGGGGAGATGAAGGTGAGTTCTAGAGTGAGTAAGTAATATAGATAGAGTGAGAATTATTGAGTGAGAGAGTTACATTTTGAAAACTCAACACGACTCGCAAAAACTTAATCACAACACTTCTCCTCTTCATCTTCCCTCCTCTCACTTCCTCCAACATCACCCTCTCTCATCTCCTACCTCCTTCCTCTCCACTCCCCCTCTTCCCCTTCCCCCCCCTCACCTTCCTCATTTCTCATTCTCTCCCCTCCCATTCAATTTTTTCCATTCCCCACCCTCCTACCTCTCCCATTCTCCCGTCCCACTCCCCCTCCCAATTCTTCCCTCCACTTCCCCTCACTCCCATTCCCTCCCCTCTCTCTCCCATTCCCTCCCTCTCCCCTCCCACTCCACCCTCCCTCCCCTCCCACTCCACCCTCCCCTCCCCTCCCCTCCCACTCACACCACCCTCCTACCCCTCCCCTCCCACTCCCACCCCCTCTCCCCTCCCACTCCACCCTCACCCCTCCCACTCCACCCTCCCCTCCCCTCCCCTCCACCTACCTCTCCCCCCCTACCACCCCCCTCCCCTCCCACTCCACCTCCCTCTCCCCTCCCACTCCACCCTCCCTCCCCCCTCCCCTCCACCACCCCTCCCCTCCCACCACCCTCCACTCCACCCTCCCCTCACCTCCCATCCCCCTCCTCTCCCCTCCCACTCCACCCCACTCCACCTACCCTCTCCCCTCCCACCCACTCCCCTCCCCTCCCCTCCACCCTCCCTCTCCCCCTCACTCCACCCTCCACTCCACCTACCCTCTCCCTCCCACTCCACACCCGCACTCCCCTCCCACTCCACCCTCCCTCTCCCCTCCCACCCACCCCCCATACACCTCCCTCTCCCCTCCCACACCACCCTCCCACTCCCCTCCCTCTCCCCCCCATCCACCTTGCCTCATAAACGACAAAAAAACATTTGTACGAAAAATGATGTTATATTTGAGTTGCTTTCGTCCGATAATTAACAGTTGTGGCGGGTGGTAATGAGAGGTGGGGAGGGGGGGAGGGGGGGGGGGACAAGAGAAAATAGGGGGACGACACCCCTCATGATTTGTCACGTGACAGCTGTTGAATCATGCCGCCAGCTGCTGTCCTGTGCAGGCTCTGGTAGGGAGTGAAGGGGCAAAGGGAGAGAGACCAGGGGAAAGGGAGCAAGGAGCGTGGGAGAGTAAAGGGAGGAAGACGTCAGGGGAGCGTGAGTGTAGAAGAGGGGAGAGAGAAAGAGAGAGAGGGAGAGAGGGAGAAAGAACTGTGTGCTCCCCTATATGTGGTTCCAGGGGTCGGGTCATAGCTCTTGGCTTCATCTCTTTGCTGATCACTACTAGGTCCACTTTCCCCCTGCTCCATGAGCTTTATCATGCCTCTTCTTAAAGCTATGTATCGATTATGCCTCCACTACTTCACTCTCCAAACTGTTCCACTTCCTGACAACACTATGGCTGAAAAAATACTTCCTAACATCCCTGTGACTCGTCCAAGGTTTCAATTTTCAGTTAGGACCCCCTTTGTGTGTGTGTGTGTGTGTGTGTGTGTGTACGTACTCACCTATTTGTGGTTGCAGGGGTCGAGTCATAGCTCCTGGCCCCGCCTCTTCGCTGATTGCTACTAGGTCCTCTCTCTCCCTACCCCATGAGCTTTATCATACCTCGCCTTAAAACTATGTATGGTTCCCGACTCCACTACGTCACTTTCTAGACTATTCCACGGCCTGACTACTCTGACTGAAGAAATACTTCCTAACATCCCTTTGATTCATCTGAGTCTTCAACTTCCAATTGTGACCTCTTGTGTCTGTGTCCCTTCTCTGGAACATCCCGTCTTTGTCCACCTTGTTTATTCCGTGCAGTATTATATATGTCGTTATCATGTCTTCCCTGACCCTCCTGTCCTCCAGTGTCGTCAGGCCGATTTCCCTCAACCTTTCTTCGTAGGACAATCCCCGTAGCTCTGGGGCTAGTCTTGTTGCAAACATTTGCACTTTCTCTAATTTCTTGACGTGCTTGACTAGGTGTGGATTCCAAACTGGTGCTGCATACTCCAGTATGGGCCTGACGTAGATGGTATACAGAGTCTTAAACGAATCCTTACTGAGGTATCAGAACGCTATCCGTAGGTTTGCCAGGCGCCCGTATGCTGCAGCAGTTATCTGATTGATGTGCGCCTCAGGAGATATGTTCGGTGTTATACTCACCCCCAGATTTTTTTCCTTGAGTGAGGTTTGCAGTCTTTGGTCATCTAAACTATATTGTGTCTGCGGTCTTCTTTGCCCTTCCCCAATCTTCATGACTTTGCATTTGGCAGGGTTAAACTCAAGGAGCCAGTTGCTGGACCAGGCTTGTAGCCTGTCCAGGTCTCTTTGTAGTCCTGCCTGATCCTCATCCGATTTGATTCTTCTCATTAACTTCACATCATCTGCAAACAAGGACACTTCTGAGTCTATCCCTTCCGTTATGTCGTTCACATATACCAAGAACAACACATGTCCTAGGACTGACCCCTGTGGAACCCCGCTTGTCACAGGCGCCCACTCTGACACCTCGTCGCGTACCATGACTCGTTTTTGGCCCCCCCTGTCAGTTTTTCTCTGACCTTTTGCAGTGCCTTTCCGTTATGTGTGCTGACCTCTGGGCTTTGCAGTAACCTTTGTGGGAACTGTGTCGAAGGCCTTCTTGCGCCCCAAAAAAATGCAGTCGATCCACCCCTCTCTCCTTGTTTTACTTCCACCTGTCATAAAACCTAGTAGGTTTGTGACACAGGATTTCCTTCCCTGTTGTGTGTGTGTGTGTTGTTGTGTGTGTGGTGGGTGTGTGTGTGTGGTGTGTGTGTGTGTGTCTCATTATTTGTCTTGCAGGGGTGATTCACAGTTTCTGGTCCCCCTTTTCGCTGGTTCTCGGGTTTTTTTTTGTTTTTGTTTTTGTTTTTGTTTGTGTGTTGTGGACGAAAATTTAGTTTTAGTTTTTTAACTTTTCTTATTAATAAAAGGGCCCCAAAACTTGAAAAACCCATCTTTATTATTTCCGCCCAGAATAGAAACCCATGTTTAAGAATGGCAAACTTAAAGAGAAATTTGGGGCTTCTACAGGGCCCAAAACAGTGACCCAGTCAGTGGGCCAGTCAGTGGGCCAGTCAGTGGGCCACCAGGGGGCCGCCAGGGGTAAAGAAGACAGCGGTGTGGCCAACACAACACAACAGGGGCCGCTGGGGGCTTTCTTTTGACCGCCGGGGACTCCCAACGGGGGGAAAGGGGAAGAAAAGGAAGAGGGGAGGATGGAGGGAAGGCAGCACTGAAGGAAAAAGGGAAGGGGAAGGGGTGGTGGGATGAAGGAAGGGGAGGCGGTGAAAGAGAGAATATAAACGGGGAGGAAGTTGGGAAAATGTAGGAATACACAAGTAGTAATGTATATTAGTAGCAACAGTAGTATAGTGCAGCAGCAGTATAGCAACAGTAATAAAGTAGCAGCAGTAGTGGAAACATAAGTAGTAATAGCTTAGTACAACTTAGTATTTAGTAGCAGCAGCAGTAGTAGCACAGTAGTAATAGTTGCAAAAGTAGTGGCAACAGTGAGTAGAATAGCATTTTAAAGCAACAGTAGTAATCGTGTATAGCAGTATAGCATGTAGTAGTGCACAGTATAGTAGTAGTCAGTATTGTAATAGCACACAGAGTATAAAAACTTTAGTAGTAATAGTAGCAGTATAGTAAACAGTATTGTAAAATGCAGCAAAGTAGGGAACATTTAGTAGACAGCAGCAGTATAGTGCACAACAGCAGCGCATTAGTAGTAGTAGTGTATAGCAGTAGTAGAGAGCATATAAAGTAGAAAGGGAGGAAGCCGAAGACAGAAAATAAGAAAGGAGGGGGGTGACAGATTCATTTGTGTGTTTTTCAAAGCACTAGACAGGGGCTACCGTTTTTAAATTTTTGCTATCACCTATTTCCCCATCATAATAGTTTGCTATTATCAAGGCAATCGACTATCACGTATCAGTATTTAATCACAGTGTAAAAACCCAAAAGGTTTCAGTGTACTCTAAACCATAAAATTCTTCCGAGTCATGGGGGAAAAAAAGGAGGACGAGTCAGGTGACTCTTCGCAGATCCTTGTGTCCCAAATTTAAAATATTGTTCATTTTTGACGGCCCTTTTCAGGCGGGGGAAACATCAAAGCGGGAACATATCGTTCAGGCGGGCGAAAACTCAAAGCGGGAACAGTATCGTCAGGGCGGGGCGGAACTCAAAGCTGGAAACAAAATCGTTCAGGGCAGGCAAAATATTAGGCTGGAACAGTATCGTTCGGGACGGAAAGATATCAGAGCTGGAACAGACTTGTTTCGAGCAAAAGATAAATCAGAGCTAGAGTATCGTTCAGACGGAGAGATCCCAGAGGGGAACATATTGTTGGGGACGGAAAGAAATCAGAGCTGGAACGAAAGAGATAATTTTACGCCACAAAAGCAGCGAACTTTTAAATTACTGGAACGTTTTAAAGGGTCTTAAATATGACTCACGGGAGCGGGGGCGAAGAGATACATGACTATTTATACAGAAAGTCTCGAGGACCTTGTCTAAATCTGCAACTGGGGAAAGGATATGGGAGGAAATCAATATAACCCAAAGTGAAAATCGGGGCGCTTTTGGGCCAAAAAAAAACACTGTTCAACATCAGTGGTCCCAACTATTCAACATAGAAGACATCAAAAGACTGCTGCCAAGTGTAGAATCTTGAAGAGGAAATTGACAACTCTTAAACAGGTGCCAGATCAACCGGGTTTGTGATGGTATGGGGGCCCCATGAGGGCGCAAGCAGCAACAGTTGGCCGCCCAAAAGAGCTGGCCAAAGGGTAGGCCGAAGAGAAACGCTTGAAACCTTAAAAGGGTAAAGTCTTTGAGGCCGATCAATCCCGGGCTTTTTTCTTTCCACCAGTTGGGGGTAAAAAATTAAATGATAGGGAGGGAGGGACAAAAGGAATAAAAAAAAAAAGAAAGGGGGGAGAAAAAAGGGGGAAAGACAGGGGGGGGAAAAGAGTGAAGAAAGAGGGGGTCAAGAGAGAAGATGAAGACGAACAGAGGGCGGGGAAACCCCAGCGACCAGGGGAAAAAAATGGGACACCGTTATATCAAAAGTACACAGAATGGGTTGCTACCCCCGAGGCAGTGTTTGTATCAAAACACTCACCAATACATGCCAAAACTCATTCCACACCCCTTTTCAACGGCTTGCCTTTTAAAGCAATATTCCATCAAATAAACCTGATAACGGGTCCCCCCCAAAAGCCTGTCAACGGGGCCCTCAAAAAATGTCAAATCCCCTGTCGTCTCTTCCTCCCCCAAGACTAAAAGGTTTGGGATCGATCCCCCCCCCCCCCCGGCGTTTTCACCGTCCACCCCTCAACGTCTGGTTTGGATGATGGTTAGTGTAATTTCCCGTCCCTTTTGTGTGGGGGAAGTTCATAGTCAAATTTCCCCCCGTAACTTGAATCATAAGTCTGCAAGTTTACAACCATCGATTTTTTATTAAAATTTCCCCCCAAATTGCAGGGATTGTGGACCTATATCCATCCTGGGAACGGCTAGTTTTTGTTTACCTCATAACCACCTGTGGATGGGATTGCTATTTTTTGTACCCTCATATCCATCCCGTGGGTGGTAGTGGTAGTTTATTGTGTACCTATATCCCTTTCCCGTGGGTGGAAATGGCTAGTTTTTTTGTGCACCCATATCCCTCCTGTGGTTGGGAGTGGCTATTTATTGTGACCTCATAAACCTCCTGGGGTGGTAGTGGCTAGTTTGTGTACCTCATATTCATCCTGTGGGGTAGTGGAGTTTATTGTGACCTCATACCACCGTGGAGGTACGGGTAGTTTATTGGTACCTCAACCGTCCCGTGGGTGGTAGTGGAATTTATTGTGTACCTCATTCCATCCTGTGGATGGTAGTGGGAGTTTATTGTGTACCTCAATCATCCTGTGGATGGTAGTGGCTATTTATTTTGACCTCTACCCCCGGGATGGTAGTGGGTGTTTATTGTGCACCCATACCCTCCGTGGATGGTAGTGCTATTTATTGTGTACCTCAACCTCCGTGGATGGTGGGCTAGTTTTTGTACCTCATATTCATCCGTGGATGGTATGGGTAGTTTTTTTGTGGGACCCTTTTCCATCCGTGGATGGTACGGCTAGTTTTTGTACCCCATATCCTCCTGTGGGTGGAGTGGCTATTTTTGTTACCTCATATCCAACTGTGGTGGTAGGCTATTTTTTTGTGTACCTCAATAGTCCGTGGATGGTAGTGGCTAGTTTTATTGTGTAACCTCATACCACATGTGGATGGTAGTGGCTAGTTTATGTGTACCCTATCCATCTTTTGGATGGTAGTGCAGTTTTGTACCCCATATCCATCCTGTGGATGGGGGCTAGTTTATTGTGTACCTCAATCCACCTTGGATGGTAGTGGGGTAGTTTGTGTACCTCATATCCATCTGTGGATGGAGTGGTATTTGGTCCCATAAACCATCCTGTGGATGGTATGGCTAGTTTATTGTGTACCTCTATCCATCCTGTTTGGTAGTGGCTAGTTTTTTGTACCTCATATCCATCCTGGGATGGTAGTGGCTAGTTTATTTTGTACCTCATATCCATCCTGTGGATGGGAGTGGCTATTTATTGTGTACCTCAATCCTCCCGTGGAGGGTACGCAAGAGATATGGATACACAAAGGCCCAGAATTAGGCCCCCAAAAGGGTTAAAAGGAGTACTCTGGATTTATACACAGTTCACTTTTCTTTTACAAATAAATTTAAGAAATTTTCCCTCACATTTTTTTTTATACACGGTTTTACAGGCTCGAGTTATCTTAAAAATCAACACGTTTTTAAAGCCCCCCTTTATTAGCTAGGGTATACCCGGGGGCCCGCCCCCGCGGCCCCGGGCTGTGCCGGCCTCATGCAACCCCACCAACGTCTGACACCCAGGGACCTATTTTGCTAGGTGAACAGGGACAAACGGTGAAGGATACGTGGGCCCAAAGTTTTCCACCCTTCCGGGATCAACCCCGGACATTGTGTGAGTGAGTGCGCTACCGCCCAGCCACAAGTTTTTGACACTGAGTTTCTACTCTCTGGACTTAGAAAAGAGAAGGGGATCCGTAAGTCTATAAACACAAACACCCTGTGATATTCAGAGATTATTTGCAAAAACACACTGAGAGATTTAAAAACCTCTGGTAATTTTTTCTAGGTGAATTACACAAAATTTATTTTTAGCTGTGTATAATATACTCATATAGTTCTTATACAGAGAGGATTAATTCCTTTTTAGTGTTTTATAAGTACTGAAAATATACATTTCTAGGGGTATATACGTATTGACCCAATACTCCAAACAAAAATCTTATCCCCTTACCTTCCCCCTCCCGTCAGCTATTCAGACTACGCCCACCCCTAACATTGCCCCCCTTTCCACACGCTCTCTTTTCCACACTCTTCTTGTCTTTGTTCCTCCTCTCTTACCTTCCTTCTCGGGAAATCCTGTGTCTAATTTTTTTTAGGGATAGGACACACACACTACCTTTTTACTGGGGCCCGAAGGAATGTACTGGGGAAACATAGCTTTATTCGTATTGCTTTCTGGCACATAAAGGGAAGGTAGTGCCACTTCTGATAGATTAATTTTTCTATAAAAACAAAGCTTGCTTTTTTTTTACATTGTTAAGTATTGGTAAAATTTAAAAAAATGTCCCCAGATTCGTTATACATGATTTGGTTAGTGCCTTGTTCAGTGCCTGCTGGGGTAGGGAAGGAGAAACATGGAGTATTTCGTTAAGCAATGATCCTTTGCTATAATTGCCAAACTCTTAAAAGAGTTTTTTTTGACAGTTTTTACGGAAAAGGGTGAGGTTATAAGATTTTTATTATAAATGACTCTCTCTAGACATGTCCATCAAGTTATTTCCAGATAGGGTAACTCGGGGGAGAAAGAGGGGAGATGTGCATGAGAGGGAAAGGGGAAAATCAGGGTTCCCTTTTCATCATCTACTCCCAGGGGCAAAAAGGCACTAAAAATGTAAAATTGGGAGAATTACGAAAAATGTTTGGTAAAAGGCCACAGATGCAACTAATTTTATTTTAATTGCAACTCTTCGCTCTCCAGAAGCTTTGCCAACCCTTGCCAAAAATCCGGAGAGGAAACGTTCCACAATAAAGTTTCACATTAGTTTCATCGTATGCATTTACCTAACATTAGAATGTTGTTCCTGGTGCACTGATTGGGGCGGGTTGTCTCTAGGGACAAATTTCTAGCAAATGTTTTCCAAAAATCCAGTTCTGCTGGGAGCAATCCGGACAAAATTTCACTGTGGGAGCACTTAGACTTGCTGGAACATTTAAACTTTGGGGAAAAGGGAAATGCAAAGCTGATGTGATTTAAAAAATTTTGAAAACAGATCCGTAGCTCTGAGGGAAATGGAGAAGAGAAAAAAAACCTTCGCGAATGGTTGCTCCTACTAGAGGAGAATACCATTTGGGGTTCTAGATAGAGTGACTAAAAGAGTTATATGTGATTGTCCTATGGGAAAAAAGGACCCTTTAAGACACAGGGGAAACACGTATCCTATTTAGTTGGATTTTCGAAAAACCTGCCCAAAGGGGGAGTAAACCTGTTGCAGTGTTCTCCTTTATGTTCATGGAGGTCCTTTTAACAAGAGGAACTCCCCTTTAAGGAATAGTGTAGGGAGAAAGAGAGAGAGAGCGTGTACACCAGATTCAGGGGGAAAAATTGGTAGAAAAAAAAATAAACGGAAGACAAGTATGTACAAAGAAATTTTCAAAACAAACCCAAGGAAGGTAACCCCAACGATAGAGATCCTAAATGGAAAACAGATTCCCCAGTAGGGGTGATAAAGGCCTACGGAAGGGATGGAAAAGGACAGAAGGGCCATTACAAGGGACGGGGGACATCCCCCATCCATCAAACCCCCCCTACCACCCACACGGAATTAAAATGAGGACAAAGGGTCTCTCTTTTTTTTTACAGCATTAAAACGAGTCCTAGAGGGGGAAGGGTGACTCCTAGTGGATACGCGTCACCCTTGCAGGATGAACAAAGTTTTCGTTTTATGAGGCCTTATGGACCAAGTGGGAATGTCACTTTTTACTCTTTTGGGTTTTTCCTTCGAAGAGTTTCGAGAGTTCACTACTTACCCAGCCATGGCCCAGGCTCGTCGGTGTTGCCTGGTCAACCAGGCTTGCTGCTGGACCCCTCTACCCCCACATATCCACCACAGTCTGGTTGATTGGCATCTAGTATCGGGCAAAAAGTTCTTCACATGGTGAAGTATGTCATTTCCCTTCAAGACTTCACACTTTTTTCCACAGTGTTTTTGATACTTTGTAAGATTTGAACAGTTGGGACCACGAATGTTGATATAGTGTTCCCTTTTTTGTCCCCCCGCACCCCTGCCCTTATGGTTTTTTTTACCTTCATCCCCAGGTAATTATACCTATGTTAACTATGTATGATTGACTTACAGTGCCTGTGCCTAAATATATTTCTTAAAAATCGGGTAATAAAAAAATCATTTAAATTTTCCCATCTACAATCAGTCAACCAGCGACACCACCACCACTACTACCACCACCAGCCAACCATCCCTCACCATTGCTCTTACAACCACCATCTCAACATCCCCTTACACTACCCTCAACCAGTCACCACCAACCATCGTAAATATCTCGTTCATCTACTCAAGATCCGAGCATTCTCCCACTCGCTTCTCCTATCTACCTCTACCACTCACTCATTCACCTTATCTACCTCTACCACCCCCGCTTTCTCTCCCGAGATGATCTACTTATACCCTAGGTAGGTGGTGTTAAGATGACGGAGAGGCTGAAGGAGGTCCAAGGAAACGACAGAGTTGGATATTTAACAAAATTTAGCGGTGTAGGAGAATGCTGTTACACTGTTTTGTATGGATGTTACAGAATAGATATAAATGCTCTGGAAAACATACAAAGGATGATGACAAAGTTGATCCCATGTATCAAAAGTCTTCCCTATGAGGATAGACTGAGGGCCCTGAATTTGCACTCTCCAGAAAGGCGTAGAATTAGGGGGGATATGATTGAGGTGTATAAATGGAAGACAGGAATAAATAAAGGAGATGTAAATAGTGTGCTGAAAATATCTAGCCTAGACAGGACTCACAGCAGTGATTTTAATTTGGAAAAATTCAGATTCAGGAAGGATATAGGAAAGCATTTGTTTGGTAATAGAGTTGTGGATGAGTGGAACAAACTCCCAAGTACAGTATTGAGGCTAAAACGTAGTGTAATTTTAAAAATAGGTTAGATAAATACATGAGTGGGTGTGGGTGGGTGTGAGTTGGACCTAATTAGCTTGTGCTACTAGGTCAGTTGCCGTGTTCCTTCCTTGAGTGAATGTGACCTGACTTGACTAGGTTGGGGCATGACTTAAGCCGGTAGGAGACTTGGACCTGCCTCGCATGGGCCAGTAGGTCTGCTGCAGTGTTTCTTATGGTTTTATGTTCCTATGTATGATAGTTACATTGTGAGAACACCCATAGTGTGCTGCTACACTATGATAGTTACATTGTGGGAACACCCATAGTGTGCTGCTACACTGTTCATCATAATTTTAACATTCTTCTTTGTTTTATTCTTGTATTTTCTGCATCATCATTCGTTCTCCTCGCTTCTTCTTCCTCCTATGTTCTACATCCAAAAATTTTCGTCAGCTTTCACTCTGTAAATCAAGTCATAACTTTCCCCCTTTTTTTTTTCTATAAAAAACCCACTTTCCTTCCCCTTTTTTTATCTCTATTTCTCCCTTTTTTTTTCTTCCGTCTCCCCCAGTTTCCCTGTGCAGGGCTCCTCCAGAGTTGCCCACCTTGCTTCTCCATTCTCCTTTTCTCTTTTCATTTTTTTTATCTCAAATTTTTTTTTTTTCTCCCCCTCTCTTCCACCATTTTTCCCCTTTCCAGGGCCTACAAGAGCTGTACCCACTTTAGCACCCCCCTCGAGATTACATGTGAGGAACCCCCCTTACTGTGATAAGCTTTGGGGATAAGTTAGCACTGGGGAGGGGGGGTGGTCTCTGTGACACTCCCCCAGATACTGTGTGGGGTGTGTCGGTGTGTTGGGGTGTGTACCAAATATTTGTACTCAACCCATTTGTGGTTTTCAAGGGGCGATTTTATAGCTCCCCGAAACCCCCCCTCTTCACTGGGGTTTGCTACAAATTCCCTCTCTCTCCCTGCTCCAAGAAACTTTTCCTCAAACCTCGTCCCTTAAAAATATGTTTTGGTTCCTGCCTCCACACGTCACTTCCCCGACAACTCTGTGAAATGAAAAAATACTTTCCCCAAAAATCCCCTTTTACCATAGGAAATTTCCAAATTCCCAAAATTTTGACCCCTTGTTTTTTTGCCCCAAACTCGGAACATCCTTCTCTGTCCACCTTGTCATTTCCTCCCCATGTGTGGTGGGGGTTGTGTGTGTTGTGTGTGTGTGTGTTTGGTGTTGGGGTGGGGTTTGTGTGTGTGTGTGGTGGTGTGAATTTCAAAGTAGACTTTTGCCCAAAACCCCGCACCCAAAAGCCCACTAAACTCGTTGTTTTTGGCCCTTCCTGGGACCAAAAACACAAACATCACCCCCACACTTGTTCTGGACTAGCACCAACTCACACCTAACCTAGACCGCACCAACTCACACCTAACCTATTTCCCGCACCAACTCACACCTAACCTTTGTCCACACCCAACCCCCTCACAAACCCAACCTAGTCCAGGGGACCAAATCACACCCCAACCCTATCCCCACCAAATCCCCCACCTAAAACCCCAACCAACCCACGCAAGAACCTGGAACAGCACCCAAACCCCCGCCTTTTAGCCTTATCCACCAACCCCCCCCCCTGTAAAACCCTTTATCAGCACCAACCCACCCTGTTAGGGGCCCGGATCAGCAAACCAAACCCAAAGCCCCGTAGCCTGGGTCACCCAAAACCCCGGGATGTAGCCCCGGGTCACCCCCAACCCGTGCATGTTCCTGGATCAGCCCCCCAAAAAACCCCTGCAGTAGCCTAAAACAGCACCAACCCCCCCCGTAGCCTTGATCAGCACCCAAACCCCCAACCCCCTGTAGCCTGGATCAGCAAACCCAACCCCCCCGCCTGTAGCCTGGACACACCAACCCCCGCCTGTAGCCTGGATCAGCACCAAAACCCCCGCCTGTAAACCCCTTTTACACACCAACCCACGCCTTAACCTTTACACCAAACCCAAACCCCCCCTGTACCTGGGGCAGCCCCAAACCCCCGCCCCGTCCCCGGATTTACACCAACCCACGCCTGTAGCCTTTAAAAGCACCCCAAATCAAGCCAAAAAGCCCCTGGATCAGCACCAAACCCCCGCCCCGTTTGCCTGGATCCACCAAACCCCCGCCGTAATCCCGGATCCAAACACCAACCCGTCATGTAAACCTTGGGTCAGCCCAAACCCCCGCCTTGGTTTGCCTGGATCAGCCCCCACCCACGCCTGAGGGCCCGGAATCAGCCCCAAAAACCCCCCCTTTAAAACTGGATCAGCCCCAACCCACCCCTGTAGTCGGATCAGCACCAAAAACCCCCTCCCGTACCTGGATCAGCACCAACCCCCCGCCTGTTTGCCTGGACACACCAACCCACGCCTGTAGCTGGACAGCACCAACCCACGCCTGAGCCTGGAAACCCCACCAACCCAAAAGCCTGTAGCCCCGGATAGACCAACCCCCCACTTGTGCCTGGATCACACCAACCCACACTTGTAACCTGATCAGCACCAACCCCGCCCCGTTTGCCCCGGATCACACCAAAACCCCCGCCGTAGGCCCGGATCCCCACCCAAAAACCCCGCCTTACCCCGGGTCACCCCCCAACCCACACTTGTAGCCTGGTCAGCACCAACCCACACTTGTAAAACCCGGACAGCACCAACCCCGCCTGTAGCCCCGGATCAGCACCAACCCCCCAAAAGCCTGTAGCCTGGACAGCCCCCACCCACCCTGTAGCCGGGGTCAGCACCAACCCAAACCCCCCGGGAGCCTGGATCACACCAAACCCACACTTTTTAGCCTGGGATCACACCAACCCACGCCTGTACCTGGGTCAGCACCAAACCCCCAACCCTTTTAGCCGGGTCAGCAAAAACCCAAACCCCCCCCCCTTACCTGGATCACACCAACCCACGCCGTAGCCTGGGGTCAGCACCAACCCAAAACTTGTTAACCTGGATCAACACCAACCCAAAGCCCGAAACCTGGGTCAGCAAACCCAACCCCACACTTTTAAACCCGGATCGCACCAACCCACCCTGTAAGGGCCCGGGGTCAGCACCCCAAACCCCCGCCTGTACCTGGGATCAGCACCAACCCACCCCCTGGGAGCCTGGATCATCACCAACCCACGCCTTAGCCCGGGTCAACACCAACCCACGCCGGACCTGGTCAGCAAACCCAAACCCAAGGGCCGTTTGCCTGATCAGCACCAACCCCCCACTTGGTTTTCCTGGAAACAGCACCAACCCACGCCGTACCTGGGGTCAGCACCCCAAACCCCCGCCTGTAGCCCCGGGTCAGCACCAAACCACACCTATCCTGGGCCACATACTTCCACCCATTTTTCATTTCAATTTTTTTGCCAAACAGGTCCCGCTGCAAAGCAAACTATAAACAGGCAACCTTTCAAACTCTCGGGTCTCCACGCTTGTATGTGCCACAGCTTTTTTCGTATAAGAAACCCAAAAGAGGGGCATGAAAAAACTGGGTAACCAATCTTTCCCCAAACCCAACCCTTAAACCAACCCTTTTCCTTGGGCCCAAAACCCTTTCCTTCTTAACTTTTAAACCCTTTCCAAACTTACCCTTTCCAACCTAACCTTTCCCAAACCTTACCTAACCTAACCCTTAAACCCTTTCCCTTTCCCCTTTCCTTTCCCTTTCCTTACGTAACCAAACCCAACCCAACCTAAAACCCAACCTAACCCTAATAAACCCTTTCCCCTTTCCCTTTCCCTTAAAGTAACCTAATCCCAACCTAACCTAAACCTTACCTTTCCTTACCTTACCCCTTTCTAACTAACCCAAACCTAACCAACCTAACCTAACCTTACCCTTACCCCAAACTTAACTCCCCCGACCCTTTAAATCTTAAAAAAAAATTAAAAAAATTAAAACCTTTTAAACCTTTTTTTAATTTTTTAAAAAAAAAAATTTTTTAATTAAAACCTTTAAAGTAAAAAACAAAACCCAACTTTTTTAACCCCAACCTTACCCCACCTTTAAACCCAAACTTAACTAAAACCCGACTTTTAAAACCTAACCAATAACCTTTTACCCTTTTCCCTTTAAACCCCAACCCTTTAAACCTAAAAACCTTTAAACCCAATTTCCTAACCCCTTAAACCTTTAAACCCAAACCTTACCTTACCTTACCCTTTCCTTACCTTACCCCTTTCGTAACCTAACCCCCAACCCTAACCTAACCCCAACCTAACCTTAAAACCCCTTTCCTAAAAATTTAAATAACCTAACTTTACCTAAAAAAAAAACCTTTTTCCCAAACCAACCTAACTTAGTCTATCAACCCAAAAATTTATTCCCAAAATTTTTAAATTAATACTGGTTTAATAGTTAATTAAACGTTTTTTTTTGGGAAAAATGAAGTTTGGGGAAAATTTTACTTGTTGGGGGCTTTGGGAAAAAAAGGGTAACTTATGTAACGCTTTAAATGTTTTTTTTTTTAGTGAGTGCCCTTGGGGACAGGGGAGGTGGGACCCCCCTACCCTACAGGGTGGGTGATTTCTTTGATACCACCCCCAAAGGGTTTAAAAGGGGTGGGAGATAGGGATGTAGGTGTGGAATTGGGGGGTTGGGGGTGGGGGAGTGTTTTGGGTTTGGAAAAGTGTTTGGGGGTTTGGGGGTGTGGGAGTGTTGGTTTGGAAAAGGGGTGGGGTTGGAGGTGGGGGGAGTGTTGGTTTTAAGGGGAAAGTGTGGGGGGGGAGGGGTTTGGGGGTTTTTGGTTTTTGGAAAGTGTGGGAGTGGTTGGTTTGGAATTTTGATTTTGGAGGGTGGGGGTGTTGGGTTTGGGAAAGTGTGGGGTTGGGGGTGTGGGAGTGTTTTGGGTTTTTTTAATTTTGTGGGGTTGGAGGTGTGGGAATGTTGGGTTTTTGGGAAAGTGTGGAGTGTTGGTTTTTGGAAAATTTTGATTTTGGGGGTGTGGGAGTGTAGGGGGTGGAATGCGTGGGGTTTGGGGGGGTAGGGGTGTTTTGGTTTTTAAATGTTTTGGGGGGTTTGGGGGTGGGGAGGTTGGTTTTGGGTTTTTTGGGTTGGAGGGGGGGGAGTTTGGGTTTTGGGAATGGGGTGGGGTTGGAGGTGGGGAGTGTTTTGGGGTTTTGGGAAAATGTGGGGGGTTGGGGGTGTGGGAGTTAAGGGGTGGAATGTTTGGGGATGGAGGGGTGGGGGTGTTTGGTTTTTGGGAAAGTGTGGGGTTTTGGGGGGTGGGGGTGTTGGTTTTTGGGAAAGTGGGGGTTGGAGGGGGGGGAGTGGTTGGTTTGGAAGGTGGATTTTGGGAGGTGTGGGAGTGTAGGTGTGGAATGCGTGGGGTTGGAGGTGAGGAGTTTTTGGTTTGAAATGTGTGGGGTTGGGATGTGTGGGAGTTTTGGGTTTAAAAGTGTGGGTTGGAGGTGTTAGGAGTGTTGGTTTGAAATGTGTGGGGTTGGAGGTGGGGGGAGTGTTGGTTTGGAATGTGTGGGGTTGGGGGTTTGTAGGAGTGTTGGTTTGGATGTGTGGGGTTGGGGGTGTGGGAGTGTTGGTTTGGAATGTGTGAGTTTGGAAGGGGGGAGTGTGGGTGTGGAATGTGTGGGGTTTGGGAGGTGTGGAGTGTTGGTTTGGAATATGTGAGTTTGGAGGTGTGGGAGTGTTGGTTTGGAATATGTGAGTTTGGAGGTGTGGGAGTGTTGGTTTGGAATGCGTGGGGTTGGAGGTGTAGGAGTGTTGGTTTGGAATGTGTGGGGTTGGAGGTGTGGGAGTGTAGGTGTGGAATGTGTGAGGTTGGAGGTGTAGGAGTGTTGGTTTGGCAAGAAACATACATCATTATCTACTCCTGGAAAATGTTAGAGGGACTGGTCCCAAATCTACACACAGAAATCACTCCCTACGAAAGCAAAAGACTCGGCAGACTGTGCAACACCCCCCCCCCCCACTATAAAGCAAGAGAGGCAGAAGTACACTGAGAGAATACACGATAAGTGTCAGGGGCCCAAGACTGTTCACCAGCCTCCCATCATACATAATTGGGATAATCAATAGACCCCTGGCTATCTTCAAGAGGGAACTGGATAGATACGTAAAGTCAGTACCTGACCAGCCAGGCTGTGGTGCGTACTTTGGATTACATGTGGCCAGCAGCAACAACCTGGTTGATCAGACCCCGATTCACAGGGAGGCCTGGTCGGAGACCGGGTAGCGGGGGCGTTGACCTCCAGAACGACCTCCAGGTAGATAGAATATATATGAGAGATATAAACTAGACACCGCGACAGTGAAATCTGAAAAAAAACATTAACGAATTTTGTTGGGCTGTGTAAGTGAGAGGAGGAAAAAGACCTTCAAGCTGGCCTTCAAGCTGACCTTCAAGCTGGCCATCAAGCTGACCTTCAAGCTGGCCATCAAGCTGACCTTCAAGCTGGCCATCAACCTGAATTTCAAGCTGACCTTCAAGCTGGCCATCAAGCTGACCTTCAAGCTGGCCTTCAAGCTGACCGTCAAGCTGACCTTCAAGCTGGCCATCAAGCTGACCTTCAAGCTGGCCATCAAGCTGACCGTCAAGCTGACCGTCAAGCTGGCCATCAAGCTGACCTTCAAGCTGACTTTCAAGCTGACCAAACTGGCCATCAAGCTGACTTTCAAGCTGACCAAGCTAGCCATCAAGCTGACCTTCAAGCTGACCGTCAAGCTGACCTTCAAGCTGGCCATCAAGCTGACCTTCAAGCTGGCCATCAAGCTGACCGTCAAGCTGACCGTCAAGCTGGCCATCAAGCTGACTTTCAAGCTGACCAAGCTGGCCATCAAGCTGACCTTCAAGCTGACCTTCAAGCTGACCTTCAAGCTGACCTTCAAGCTGACCATCAAGCTGACCTTCAAGCTGACCATCAAGCTGACCTTCAAGCTGACCTTCAAGCTGACCTTCAAGCTGACCATCAAGCTGACCTTCAAGCTGACCAAGCTGACCTTCAAGCTGACCATCAAGCTGACCTTCAAGCTGACCATCAAGCTGACCTTCAAGCTGATCAATCTGACCTTCAAGCTGACCATCAAGCTGACCTTCAAGCTGACCTTCAAGCTGACCATCAAGCTGACCTTCAAGCTGACCTTCAAGCTGACTTTCAAGTTGACCTTCAAGCTGGCCATCAAGCTGACCTGCAAGCTGACCTTCAAGCTGACCTTCAAGTTGACCTTCAAGCTGACCTTCAAGCTGACCATCAAGCTGACCTTCAAGCTGACGAAGCTGATCTTCAAGCTGATCTTCAAGCTGACCTTCAAGCTGACCAAGCTGACCTTCAAGCTGACCATCAAGTTGACCAAGCTGACCATCAAGCTGACCATCAAGCTGACCTTCAAGCTGACCTTCAAGCTGACTTTCAAGTTGACCTTCAAGCTGGCCATCAAGCTGACCTGCAAGCTGACCTTCAAGCTGACCTTCAAGTTGACCTTCAAGCTGACCTTCAAGCTGACCATCAAGCTGACCTTCAAGCTGACGAAGCTGATCTTCAAGCTGATCTTCAAGCTGACCTTCAAGCTGACCAAGCTGACCTTCAAGCTGACCATCAAGTTGACCAAGCTGACCATCAAGCTGACCATCAAGCTGACCATCAAGCTGACCTTCAAGCTGACCATCAAGCTGACCATCAAGCTGACCATCAAACTGGCCGTTGAGTGATATCTCCGTAGTTTCCAGCCACGTCCTGGAAGACTGACCCTTGACCCGTATAATCTTCAAATGTTGGCGAGGGAATAATATATGTTGCCTTACGAAGGATAACACTGTGTTGTGGTGGTGTTGTGGTGTAGTGGTGTTGTGGTGGTGTTGTGGTGTAGTGGTGTTGTGGTGGTGTTGTGGGTGTTGTGGTGGTGGTTGTGGTGTGGGGTTGTGGTGGTGTTGTGGTGTTAGTGGGGGTGTTGTGGTGTAGTTGGGGGTGTAGTGGTGGTGTTGTGGTGGGGTTTTTGGTGGTGTTGTGGTGTAGTGGTGTTGTAGTGGTGTAGTGGGGTGTAGTGGTGGTGTTGTGGTGTAGTGGTGGTGTAGGGGGTGGTGTTGTGGTGTAGTGGTGGTGTAGTGGTGGTGTTTGTGGTGGTTTTTGTGGTGGTGTTGTGGTGTAGTGGTGTTGTGGTAGTGGTGTGGTGATGGTGTGGTGGTGGTGGTGCAGTGGTGGTGTTGTGGTGTAGTGGTGGTGTTGTGGTGTAGTGGTGTTGTGGTAGGGGGTGTAGTGGTGGTGTAGTGGTGGTGTTGTGGTGTAGTGGTGGGTTGTGGTGGTGTTGTGGTGTAGTGGTGTGTAGTGGTGGTGTTGGGTGGTGTTGTGGTGGTGTTGTGGTGTAGTGGTGGTGTTGTGGTGGTGTTGTGGTGTAGTGGTGGTGTTGTGGTGGTGTTGTGGTGGTGTTGTGGTGTAGTGGTGTTGTGGTAGTGGTGTGGTGATGGTGTGGTGGTGGTGGTGCAGTGGTGGTGTTGTGGTGTAGTGGTGGTGTTGTGGTGTAGTGGTGTTGTGGTAGTGGTGTAGTGGTGGTGTAGTGGGGTGTTGTGGTGTAGTGGTGGTGTTGTGTGGTGTTGTGGTGTAGTGGTGGTGTAGTGGTGGTGTTGTGGTGGTGTTGTGGTGGTGTTGTGGTGGTGTAGTGGTGGTGTTGTGGTGGTGTTGTGGTGGTGTTGTGGTGTAGTGGTGTGTGGTAGTGGTGTGGTGATGGTGGTGGTGGTTTACTGATGTGGTTGTGTGGTGTGTTGTGGTGGTGGTGTGTGGTGTGGTGATGGTGTGGTGGTGGTGTAGTGGTGGTGTTGTGGTGGTGGTAGTGGTGTGGTGAAGGTGTGGTGGTTTATTGATGGTGGTGGTGTGGTGGTGGTTGGTGTAGTGGTGGTGGTGTGTGGTGGTGGTAGTGGTGTGGTGAAGGTGTGGTGGTTTATTGATGGTGGTGGTGTGGTGGTGGTGGTGTAGTGGTGGTGGTGTGGTGGTGGTAGTGGTGTGGTGAAGGTGTGGGGTTTATTGATGGTGGTGGTGGTGTAGTGGTGATGTGGTGTGGTGGTGGTAGTGGTGTGGTGAAGGTGTGGTGGTTTATTGATGGTGGTGGTGTGGTGGTGGGTGGTTGTAGTGGTGGTGGTGTGGTGGTGGTAGTGGTGTGGTGATGGTGTGGTGGTTTATTGATGGTGGTGGTGGTAGTGTAGTAGTGGTGGAGCACACGCAAATGTATGTATACCGGCACCCTGACACGTGTGCTCTCTCACACACACACACACACACACACACACACACACACACACACACACACACACACACACACACACACACACACCCTCCTGGCAACCGTATTTTATGGATCATATTTTCCATTCAGTTTTTTTACACCTAACTTTTTTCGAAATTTATTCTTGAATTTCGCTCATTAATCTAAGTGCAGCATTTATCTATACAAACTCAAGCCTTCATATATATACTTTTTTTTCAGTGCCTCTAAATACCCGATGTTCATAAATCCATTATTTATTTACGTCTGCCAGAGAGAGTTCTTTATTCAAATAATTGGTATTGCTCTCTTTTTAAATGATATTGTCATTCCCCATGCGGTATTAGCGCTTTACCGTGAATGTTATATTCGTCTATGTGTGTATCAATAACACTGCACTAGCCAAGGACTCGAACCCGCTTCATGGTGAGCTAGAACCACATGACGCCTTAACCCACAGGACCACCCAATCCTACATAGATGGCGCAGCTAGCAGAGCTGGCTGTTTTACCGCCATCCGAGGACCTTCGGTGTTGTGGGAGCTTCTAGGCCTAGAAGCTGGTACCCCTAGAAGCTGGTATCCCTAGAAGCTGGTACCCCTAGAAGCTGGTATCCCTAGAAGCTGGTATCCCTAGAAGCTGGTATCCCTAGAAGCTGGTATCCCTAGAAGCTGGTATCCCTAGAAGCTGGTATCCCTAGAAGCTGGTACCCTAGAAGGTTCCCTAGAAGTGGTATCTAAAGCTGGTACCCCTAGAAGCTGGTATCCCTAGAAGCTGGTATCCCTAGAAGCTGGTACCCCTAGAAGCTGGTATCCCTAGAAGCTGGTACCCCTAGAAGCTGGTATCCCTAGAAGCTGGTATCCCTAGAAGCTGGTATCCCTCACATGCTGTTTACGTGGCAACTTGGGTGTGTGTATTCGTGGCAGAATATACAGAGAAGTGTGTGAATGAGTCACAATACACCGTTTATTCCATTTTTATGAGAATTTTCTTGTATTAAGCAGAATCTTATGCATCTTCAGTGTGCTGCTACTCTGTTCTTGTATAGTTACGCAGTGTGCTGCTACCCTGTTCTTGTATAGTTACGTAGTGTGCTGCTACCCTGTTCTTGTATAGTTACGTAGTGTGCTGCTACCCTGTTCTTGTATAGTTACGTAGTGTGCTGCTACCCTGTTCTTGTATAGTTACGTAGTGTGGTGCTACCCTGTTCTTGTATAGTTACGCAGTGTGCTGCTACCCTGTTCTTGTATAGTTACGCAGTGTGCTGCTACCCTGTTCTTGTATAGTTACGCAGTGTGCTGCTACCCTGTTCTTGTATAGTTACGCAGTGTGCTGCTACCCTGTTCTTGTATAGTTACGCAGTGTGCTGCTACCCTATTCTTGTATAGTTACGCAGTGTGCTGCTACCCTATTCTTGTATAGTTACGCAGTGTGCTGCTACCCTGTTCTTGTATAGTTACGCAGTGTGCTGCTACCCTATTCTTGTATAGTTACGCAGTGTGCTGCTACCCTATTCTTGTATAGTTACGCAGTGTGCTGCTACCCTATTCTTGTATAGTTACGCAGTGTGCTGCTACCCTGTTCTTGTATAGTTACGCAGTGTGCTGCTACCCTGTTCTTGTATAGTTACGCAGTGTGCTGCTACCCTGTTCTTGTATAGTTACGCAGTGTGCTGCTACCCTGTTCTTGTATAGTTACGCAGTGTGCTGCTACCCTGTTCTGAAGTTACGCATTCTGCTACCTGTTCTGTATAGTTACGCAGTGTGCTGCTACCCTATTCTTGTATAGTTACGCAGTGTGCTGCTACCCTATTCTTGTATAGTTACGCAGTGTGCTGCTACACTGTTCTTTATATAGCTACAGTGTCTGCTACCCTATTCTGTATGATAGTTACACAGTGTCAGTAGTGTATACACTATACAAACTATGTATACTACTGACATCCTATTTTATATGATAGTTACACATGGGAACGAAAGCTAGCCGTTTTTCTCAGTAATATTCTAACACGCAGGATGGTGGTCATACACGGTATTTAAGCCCCTCATCCTGAGCTGGGATACTCCAGTAGGTGTGGTGAGGATATCGCCAAGAACAAACACGTTTTGACCAGGGGCGACACATTTCCTCGCCGTACCATGAAGCGTCTAGTGTGTCCTGTTAAAGATGGGTTTTGTACGGGTGAGAAGGTTAAGCAGAGGCTGCTTGTGTGGTATTGTTAACACAAGTTGAGGGGAAAACAATAGCATCAAGGTATAGTTATTAGTGGATATCAACATTGTGGAGCTTCTCAGAGCAAAGTTGATGTTCAGGAGACTTAAGGTGAGGTAGAGAGGCAGGGGGAGTCGAAGGGGTGGTTAGAAGCAGGGAAGGGAATTGGAGGAGAGTTTGGTGCTGCTGAGGGTTGAAGGGGAAGGTAGGGGCGGGAAGAAGGGAATTGAAAGGGAGGTTTAGTGCTGGGAAGGGTTGAAGGGGTGGTTAGAAGCAGGGAATTGAAGGGGAAGTTGGGGGCTGGCAAGGGTTTGAAGGGGTGGTTAGAAGCAGGGAATTGAAGGGGAAGTTGGGGGCTGGCAAGAGTTGAAGAGGTTAGGAGCTAAGAACAGACTAAGCTAAAGAAAAGATTTAGATGGAAAAAACAGGCAAGAGAGATAGAGAGAGAGAGAGTAAGAGTGAGTGAGTTTGCGTAGTGACGATTGTGGAAAGGAATACATGAGAGAGAAAAAGGCAGTGCAGATGTGTAATAGAGGAAAAAGTGAGGGGATAAGTCTCAATGTCGTCCTTCTCATTTCCCCCTTTCTCTCCTCTCCCCCCCCCCCTCCTTTCCCTTCTCCTTCCTGGTCGACACGGATCATCGGTTCGGTCCAATTCCGTGGGTGCAGTTCGGGGTCTGAAGCGTGAGGTCTTGGATTGGCCGGGTACAGATTGCTTTTCAAGGTCTGAGACTGCCGTGTTGGGAGAGTGGTGGAGGGTAGCTGTCAGCAGCACTCCCTCCCTCCCTCCCTCCCTCTCCCTCTCTTCTCCCTCCCTACCTTCTCACATCCCTCCCTCCATCTCCCTCTCCCTTCCTCGAGCCTCCACCACCTCTGGAATGTTACCTTACTGTGTATTGGTAACTTGCGTATGTGATTCTCTCTCACTCTCTCTCTCTCTCTCTCTTCTCTCTCTCTTCTTTCACCATTAATATGTTTTTTAATGAACTGTAATCACTTTCTCTGACCTTTTTTAGGGGTTATTCTAGCTAATTTACATATTATTATGCAGTGGGGATTTCACTATTTTTTTCACAGTGGTTATTTTGCATGTTGTGATATCTGTTCACTGTGATATTATTGCGTATATTAATATGTATTATAATTATAAAACTTCCAGGTAGACGTGTACGTACGCTTGTGTACGTATGTGTATGTGCGTATATACGCCGATGTGTGGTGTACTTGTTTTCATGGCCTCCGGTTAACCACCTAATGGGCTCCGGTTAAACCTCTTAGCTACTAACGACCCGCCTAACATGTTTTGGGTTTAGAAGGTAATCCGTCCTAAATCTAATTTCTAACATTCCTTATTCACCAATTTTTTTAATTTAAGTTAGATATGGTTAGATGTCTGTTAAAAAAAAAAAACTAACGTTCTGCTATGCCAGTAAAAGAAATATTACGTAGAGAATATGGGAATAAACGATAATAAATAATCCTCATTTAGAAAGAAGCTGACGACGTTTCGGTCCCACCTGGATCATTCTAGCCACACTATCACACGAAGGTGAGGGAGCCAGTGCATATGGGACGGGACGAAAGAGGTGGAGAAGTAGAAGAATGAAACCCATGACGACATTTCGGTCCTTGTGGGACCGAAACGTCGTCATAAATGTCAGTATCCTATGTGCGGGTTATTTGTATATTCCTTGTCACGGTGTTGTGATAATTCGTTAATTAACAAGCGGTAACTTTATGAAGAGTGAGCAGAAAACGGGAGCCAGGGAGCGTACTATACAATACAGTCATGTAATTACTGTTTACGATTCATGTAACAGTCACTCATCCCACTGTTTTAGCCACAGTGATATACTGACTTTGAGGATGAACGGTATAAGGTGATGTTTGGAATGTGACAATATCATCACACTACTGAAGTTGTCGTAGCTACTGAACCATAGTGGAATGTTTGACAATATCATCATCACTCTACTGAAGTCTCCCAGTCAGGCCGACACATTCGTACCTTGTACAAGAAAAATGGACAACGTGATGTAATGTTAACAAAGAACCATAGTAGCTACTGTTCTCACAATTGTAACTATCAAATAGAATAGGGTAGTACACTACGATGATCCCACAATATATCGTATAGAAATAGGTGGCAATATCGTGTAAATAATTCATGTTAAATGAAAAAAATAGCTTTGACCAGATGGAGGGTGTTCCCGGAGGTGCTTCCTGGAAGGTTTTACCCGGAAGGTATACCTGAGGGTGTTCCTGAAGGTATACCCGGAGGTTTCCTGAGGGATGTTCCTGGAGGGTGTTCCTGGAAGGTGTTCGAAGGTATAAACCCAGGGTGTTCCTGGAAGGTATACTGGAGATGTACCTGAAGGGTGTACCTGGAGGGTGTTCCTGGGGAAGTGTTTCCTGGAGGGTGTTCTGAATGTACCTTAGTGGTGTTCCTGGAGAGTGTTTCCTGGAGGGTGTACTGGAGAGTGTTCCGATGTTCCTGGAGGGTGCTACTGGAGTTCCTGGAGGTGTTCCTGGAGTTATTCCCTGGAAGGTGTACTAGGTTTCCGAAGGTGACTGGGTTTCCTGATTCACTGAAGTGTCCATGCAGGGTTCGAAGCACTTAGGTTGTTCTAAGAAATGGACTAACGTGTGTAATTTACAAAGAACATAGAGTGCTGTTCCTAATGTAACTATCAAATGCATAGGGTAGTACACTAAGGATGATCCACAATATTGTTATAGAATAGGGTCCCGGCAATCATCCCTGTAATAATTTGTTAAAAAAAAAAAAAAATAGCTTGTCACAGACGGAGGTGTTCCTGGAGGTGTTCCTGAAGGAGTTACCTGGAAGGTGTACCTGGAAGGTTCCTGGAGGTGTTCCTGGAGGGTGCCCTGGAGGGTGTTCTGGAAGGTTTTCGGAAGGTTCCTGGGGGGTGTTCCGGGAAGGTTCCTGGAGGTGTCCTAAAAAGGGGGTGTACCTGGAGGGTGTTCCTGGGAGTTTTTCCTGGGGGGTGTTTCCCTGGAAGGTGTCCCTTTGAGGGTGCCCCTGGAAGTTTCCGGGGAGGGTTTTCGGAGGTGTTCCTGGGGGTTTTCCTGGAGGGTGTCTGGGGGGTTTTTGGAGGGTGTTTGGAGGTGTTCTGGAAGGTGTTGGAGGGTTTTCCCTGGAAGGTGCCCCGGGAGGGTGTTCCTGGAGGGTTTCCTGGAGGTGTCTGGAGGTGTTCCGGGAAAGTGTCCGGGAAAGGGTGTTCCGGAAAAGGGTGTTCCGGGAAAGGTTTCCCTGGAGGGTTTTCCCTGGAGGGTTTTCCCGGAGGATTTTCCTAAAAGGTTTTCCTGGGGGGTGTTCCTGGGGGGGTGTCCCTGGAAGGGTCCTGGAGGGTGTTCCTGGAAGGTTTTTTCCGGGGTAGCCCCCCCGCGGTCCCATAACCAGGCCGCTTTTGCTTTGGCTTTGGTTCTCTTTCATTAAAATAACTTACCATCTATTGACGTGTTCCAGTTGATGTGACTAAACGTGTTTCTTCTGTCACCTTTGCCAGCGTTATTCTTGCGTTGTCAGTCTGCGTTAATACTCATTAATAAATCTGAATAGTGTGTTGCACACAACAGTGAAGGAAGAAGACGTTTTTACACAAGCTTTCGTAAAGGGTCGATGTTTCGCTCTGTGTTAATCAGCGTGCAGATAAAAAATGTTTCTCACTGTCTTTCCTTTGTTTCTCATTCAAGTTCTCACTGGCATTAATTCTTATTCGTATTGTTACTCATTGTCATCAGTTATTGCATGCACACATGGGCGTCTTTGTGTGTGAATGTGCGGGGTGTATGTGCGGGGTTTGTGTGTGTGGGGTGTGTGTGTAGTGTGGTGTGTGTGGTGTGTGTGTGTGTGTGTGTGTGGTGGTGTGTGTGGTGTGTGTGTGTGTGGTGTGTGTGTGTGCGTGTGTGTGTGTGGGTGTGTGTGGTGGTTGTGTGGTGTGTGTGTGTGTGGTGTGTGTGTGTGTGGTGTGTGTGTGTGTTGTGTGTGTGTGTGTTGTGTGTATATATGTGTGTTGTGTGTTGTGAGGGAGGGAGGGTTAGGGGGGGTAGTGGTGTGGTTGAAAGATCCGTCGTGTAGGCACAAATTTAGTCTCATTTATCTTTCCCAATTATGCTACTCTCTCCACTTATTGCCCTTTCTGGATTACGTATTAATTGGTGCTGGTTATTATCATTTTCCTTGTTCACATTGAGAGAGGACTTCCTAGCTTCCTAAGTATTCTTACTGCTAATAACTACCGGTAGTAACACTGCCTGTGTGCGTGTGTGCATGTGTGAGTGTGTGTGTGTGTTTTGTGTGTGTGTGTGTGTGTGTGTGTGTGTGTGTGTGTGTGTGTGTACTCACCTAATTGTACTCACCTAATTGTGGTTGCAGGGGTCGAGACTCAACTCCTGGCCCCGCCTCTTCACTGATCGCTACTGGATCCTCTCTCTCTGCTTCCTGAGCTTTGTCATACCTCTTCTTAAAACTATGTATGGTTCCTGCCTCCACTACTTCACTTGCTAGGCTATTCCACTTGCTGACAACTCTATGACTGAAGAAATACTTCCTAACGTCCCTGTGACTCGTCTGAGTCTTCAGCTTCCAGTTGTGACCCCTTGTTCCTGTGTCCCCTCTCTGGAACATCCTATCTCTGTCCACCTTGTCTATTCCCCGCAGTATCTTGTATGTCGTTATCATGTCTCCCCTGACCCTTCTGTCCTCCAGTGTCGTCAGTCCGATTTCCCTTAACCTTTCCTCGTACGACATTCCCTTGAGCTCTGGGACTAGCCTTGTTGCAAACCTTTGTACTTTCTCTAACTTCTTGACGTGCTTGACCAGGTGTGGGTTCCAGACTGGTGCTGCATACTCAAGTATGGGCCTAACGTACACAGTGTACAGTGTCTTGAACGATTCCTTATTAAGGTATCGGAACGCTATTCTCAGGTTTGCCAGGCGCCCGTATGCTGCAGCGGTTATTTGGTTGATGTGTGCCTCCGGTGATGTGCTCGGTGTTATGGTCACCCCAAGGTCTTTCTCCCTGAGTGAGGTCTGTAGTCTTTGTCCACCTAGCCTATACTCTGTCTGCGGTCTTCTTTGCCCCTCCCCAATCTTCATGACTTTGCATTTGGCTGGATTGAATTCGAGAAGCCAGTTACTGGACCACATGTCCAGCCTGTCCAGGTCTCTTTGCAGTCCTGCCTCATCCTCGTCCGATTTAATTCTTCTCATCAACTTCACGTCATCTGCGAACAGGGACACTTCAGAGTCTATTCCTTCCATCATGTCGTTCACATATATCAAAAATAGCACTCGTCCTGGAACTGACCCCTGTGGGACCCCGCTCGTAACAGGCGCCCACTGTGATACCTCTTCACGTACCATGACTCGTTGCTGCCTCCCTGTCAGGTATTCTCTTATCCATTGCAGTGCCCTCCCTTTAACGTGCGCCTGATCCTCCAGCTTCTGCACTAATCTCTTGTGGGGAACTGTGTCAAAGGCCTTCCTGCAGTCTAGGAAAATGCAATCTACCCACCCCTCTCTCTCGTGTCTTACTTCTGTTACCTGTGTCATAAAACTCCAGGAGGTTTGTGATACAAGATTTGCCTTCCATGAACCCATGCTGGTTTTCATTTATAATCTTGTTCCTTTCCAGGTGTTCGACCACTCTCCTCCTGATAATCTTCTCCATGACTTTGCACACAATACATGTCAGAGACACAGGTCTGTAGTTTAGTGCCTCATTTCTGTTTCCTTTCTTAAATATAGGGACTACATTAGCTGTCTTCCATTTCTCAGGTAGGTGCCCAGTTTCAAGGGATGTGTTGAAGATTGTGGTTAGAGGCACGCACAGCATCTCTGCTCCTTCTCTAAGGACTCATTGGGAGATGTCTGGTCCCATCGCCTTTGAGGTGTCAAGGTCACTTAAGAGCTTTTTCACCTCCTCCTCAGTTGTTCGTATGTCATCCAACACTTGTTGGTATATTCCCTCTTGATGTTCCCTTCTGTGCTGTCTTCCCACAGCCCTTCCTGTCTCTACTGTAAAAACTTCCTTAAATCTCCTGTTCAGCTCCTCACATACCTCCTGATCATTTCTTGTGAGTTCTCCTCCTTCTGTCCTTAATCTGATCACCTGGTCTTTGACTTTTGTCTTCCTCCTGATGTGGCTATACAACAGTTTCGAGTCAGTCTTGATTCTCGATGCTATGTCATTTTCATACTGTCGCTGGGCCTCCCTCCTTACCTGTGCATACTCATTCCTGGCTCTGCAACTAATCTCCCTATTTTCGTGTGTTGTCTGCCTTCTGTACTTTTTCCATTCTCTATTGCACTTCGTTTTTGCCTCCTTACACCGTCGGGTAAACCAGGGGCTCGTTCTGTTCTTCCCGTTGTTACTGTTGCCCTTGGCAATAAACCTTTCCACTGCCTCCTTGCATTTTGTTGTTACATATTCCATCATTTCATTTACTGGCTTTCCTGCCAGTTCTCTGTCCCACTGGACCTCCTGCAGGAAGTTCTTCAACCCTATGTAGTCCCCTCTTTTATAGTTAGGCTTTTCCCATTCAACTCCTATTATTCTCTCCACTTGCAGCTCTACTATGTATTCAAAGCACAGAACCACGTGGTCGCTAGTTCCTAGGGGACTCTCATACTTGATGTCCTCAATATCTGAGCTGCCCAGGGTGAACACAAGGGCCAATCTTGCTGGTTCATCCTCCCCTCTCACTTTGGTAGTGTCCTTAACATGTTGGTGCATGAGGTTTTCCAGCACCACGTCCAACATCCTGGCTCTCCATGTTTCGGGACCCCCATGTGGCTCCAGGTTTTCCCACTCAATCTCCCTGTGGTTGAAATCCCCCACAACCAGCAACTTTGCTCTGCTGGAGTGAGCTCTTCTTGCCACCTCAGCAAGTGTGTCCACCATTGCTCTGTTGCTCTCTTCATATTCCTCTCTTGGCCTCCTGCAGTTCTGTGGTGGATTATACATCACTGCAATGACCACTTTGTGTTCCCCAGACTGAAGTGTACCTGCTATGTAGTCTCTTTCTCCTGTCTCATCTATTCCTTCCATTTTCTCGAATTTCCATCTGTTTTTTATGAGCAGAGCAACCCCACCTCCCCCCCTGCCCCTTCTATCTTTCCTCATGATCTGGTATCCTGGTGGGAAGATTGCATCTGTTATTGTCTCCGTGAGTTTTGTTTCTGTAACTGCTATGATGTCTGGGGACTTCTCATTGATTCTTTCTTGCCATTCCTCATGTTTATTCGTTAATCCATCTGCATTTGTGTACCAAACCTTCAACTTCTGTTCTAATACTGTAACTGTGGTGCGGGGGGTGGAAACAGAGGGATCGGTGTCCCTCTGTTTCCCTCTTGCCTTGGGGGTGTCGTGGCTGGAGTCCTTCTGCAGGTGTTTCTGGGGGGTGTGCTTGTCCTTCCATTTGATCCTGGGTTATTCTGCTCTCCTTTTTCATTTCCTCCCATTTCTCCTTTCGTTTTTGAACTCTCTCTTTCATTGTCTTCCTTTCGTCCTGTGTTCTGTCTCGATCGAGGTACACACTCCGGAACTCCTGCTTGCCTCTCAGCCATGCTTTCTCCTGCAGGATTATGGTTCAGGTTGATTCTGCCTTGAAAATTACTTTGAGAGGCCGATTCCTTTTCTTTGTGACCCACCCAATTCTCCGAAAATTTGCCACCTGGGTCATGTCCCCCTCGCCTATCACCTTCATGATATCTTCAATCGCTTTTTTCTCCTCCTGCTTTCTTTCCTCATAAGTTTCCCCTTTAGCTTCGTCTAGCCCATAGACAAACATGAATCTCTCCCATTCCACCTCCCACTGTGACTCCCATTGCATCCTCTGATGTGTTTTAGTTCCTTCCCGTGGAGTGTTCCTTCCTTCTGTCCCTTCCCTAGTTATGGCCCCTATGCTTCTTGGTTTATCCTTCCTGCTCACCTGCTCCTGGCCCGCACAGGTATCTGGTAAGGTCCTTGCACATGTCCTAGTTCCTTCAATGTCTTCCAACCTCTCATTCTGTCCTAGTGTGCTCCCTGTCTTTGTTTTGGCCCCATGTGGGTTTGACAGGACCTCTGCATACAGTTTAGTTTCCATGCTTCCTTCAGACCTGTTGTCTGTGTTTGATGTAGCCATTGCCGATGCTACTTCTGTAATATCTTTGTCTCTGTGCTGTTTCAGATGTCTCAGCTCCTCTTCTAATCTCTCTATCTTGATTTCTGCTGCTGTGGCCTGTTGCTTCCACCTTCTGCATTCTGCTGCTAACCTCTCTTCCATCTTCCTTTCCAGCTCATCTATCTCTCCTCCCCAGTCTTCCTCCCTTTTTTTGAGCTCTACCTCCCATTCCTCCCGCCCGATTCGACCTTGGAGCCCCCTTGTCCTCATCCTGGTTAGGGGGAGGGGAATAGATGGTTAGGAGAGGGGATGGATGGTTGTGGGGGAGGGGGAGGATGGTTATTGGAGGGTAGAGATAGTTGGGGGAGGGGGTTAGATGGTTTGGGAGAGAGAGGGGATGGATGGTTATGGGGAGGGGAGGATGGTTATTGGAGGGAGGGAGGTAGTTCGGGGGTTAGACGGTTTGGGGAGGGGTTAGGTGGTTTGGGGGAGGGGTAGGTGGCTAAGGTGAGGTGGTTAGGGAAGGGGAGAGGTGGTTAGGGGAGGGGGGGTACGTGTTTGCGTCAAGTGTTTGTGTAAGTGGTGGAGGGTGTGTGGGGGTGTATGTGTGTGTGTGTGTGTGTGTGTGGGGTGTGTGGTGTGTGTGTGTGTGTGTGTGTGTGTGTGTGTGTGTGTGGGGTAATGTGGATGTGTGTGTGTGTGTGTGTGTGTGGTGTGTGTGTGTGGTGTGTTTGTGTGTGGGGTGTGTGTGTGTGTGTGGTGTGTGTGTGTGTGTGGTGTGGTGTGTTGTGGTGTGTGTGTATATGTGTGTGTGTGTGTTTGTGTTTGTGGTGTATGTGTTTATGTATGTATGTATGTGTTGTGTGTGTGTGTATGTTGTGTGTGGTGTGTGTGTGTGGTGTGAGTGTGTGAGTGTCTACCCTTGTGTGTGTGTGCTTGTGTGGAGGAGGGAGGTTAGGGGGGGGTAGGTTGTGTGGTTGAAAGATCCATCTTGTAGGCACAAATTTAGTCTCATTTATCTTTCCCAATTATCTACTCTCTCCACTTATTGCCCTTTCTGGATTTACGTATTAATTGTTGCTGGTTATTATCATTTTTCCTTGTTCACATTGAGAGAGGACTTCCTAGCTTCCTAAGTATTCTTACTGCTAATAACTACCGGTAGTAACACTGCCTGTGTGCGTGTGTGCATGTGAGTGTGTGAGTGTGTGTGTGTGTGTGTGTGTGTGTGTGTGTGTGTGTCTTGTGCGGTGTAATGACTGGCCGCAACTTCTTGTGACCTGACACAACCCTCCTGGGACTTGACCCTAGCACCGTCTTACAATGTTGCCCTTAAAAGCTTGTCCCGCCTACCTTCTCACACTCGTCAACACTATATTCTCTATGTCTATGCTATTTCTATTCTAATTCTGGTAATAGCTTGCAGGAGTGAGTGACCAGTATCAAACAGTATGCAAGGCCAGCCAGGGCCGTCAACATGCAAACCACAAATAGGTGAATAAACTTGCGGTGACAGTTGCCAGCTGCTGATGACGAAGTCGTCGTATGTAGGCCTTAAATCTCTATTTTGGAGATCCTTCACCCCTAGATTATAACCTTTAATTCCATACTCCCCGCTTCCTCACGCGATTCCTCTTCCAGATAGTAACACTTCACTTTAAAATTTACACTTCACTTTAATATATAATGGCACACAATTTGTCGTGACGTCACTTCTAGCCAAACCGCTACCAAAAGGGCAACACCCCTAAACCCCCAAGGGTTTGCGCTTTGAAATTTTATGTTTCATTTTTCCTCATTTCTTTAACTAATAACTGAATTATCACTCGTATGTTCACTGCGTTTCCACTACCACGTTTACTGCATCTGTTATTGCACGCCATAAAACGCTAAGGACCCGGGACCTTGTTACCCACGTTTTCACCCCACGACCCACGCATTTTTGGGTTGGTTGTGTTTGGGGTTGAAGTGGTGTGTGTTATTTTCCCATTTTGTCCAGGCCATGCTTAGACACTGGGCCTTTTTATAATAGTACGGTGTGTGTGTGTAGGTATGTGTGTGTTGTGTATTTGGTGTGGTGTGTTGTGTGGGGTTTTTGGGTATTTTTGGGGGGTGTGGTGGTGGTAGTGTGTGTGTGTGTTGTTTGGGGTTGGTTGGTGTGTGGGTTGTGTGGGATGGGTGTGGGGGGTGGTGTTGTGGACCGGTAAGGCAATGACTTTACGAGTTTGTTCAACAAGTCAACAAACGTTTGACTTCACGGGAATCATGGAGCAAAGGGCCCCCTCTCCACAGGTCTTTAAATCACTTCCTCCATGGGGTTTTTGGTTTACATCCTCCCCTATCACTTCTAAAAGGCTCATACTAATACTTAGGGTTCATAGGTAAGCACTTATTGTACTTAGATGACGTAATCGTCAGTCTAAAGACGTGGATACACACTTGAAAAGATTTGATGTAGTACTTGGAAGCTTGAAGAACCCAAATTTTTTAAAAGATAAATTTTCTAAATGTAAAATTTTTTCAAATCAAAATTAATTTCTTGGTCATGTAGTCACTCCAAAGGGGGTTTACACGACCAAAGTAAAGAAACTGCAGTACTAAATTTTTCCAACCCCAAAAACGCTATGCCGTAAGATGTTTTGGGGGGCTTGCAGGTTTTAAAAGATCTTTCATTGAAAAATTTTTCTTCCATACTGCCCTCAACTGAGTTGCAAGAAAAACCCTTTTTTTTGGACCTTCCATCAAAAAAGACATTCCAAACTCAAAAAAAAGCAAATCTGCTCAAATTTTTAAATTCCAGTTTTTTCCCAAACCCTTCTATCTACAACTGATCTAGTTCTTTGGGCAAGGTGCCGTACTAGCTCAGAAGACCGATGGCAAGTACAACGCAGTTGTTTGCTAGCCGAGTCCTTACAAAGGCTGAACGAAATTTTATACAGTAACTGAGCAAGAAGCTTTAGCAATAGTAGGTTTTTAAAAGCATTTCCCCCGAGACTTATTTATCAGATCTGTTCATTTCTTGACAGACCTGCCCACAACCTTTATTCCGAAAAAAACAACCTCGGAAGGTTAGCCAGATGGACCTTGATATCCAAGTTCAACCCCACCTTTGATTTTTACCTGGAAAGCAAATGTAGTCGCAGATGCCTTTTTCGACATTTGTAAGAATGCAGACCCCATTTAGTGCTGAAGATTAAAAATGCCAACGAACAATCCATGGTCTGGTGTGTTTCGATTCCTGCTCAAAATCTTTTTCTGATGTGAACCACCACACCCATCAGTGATTTGTCAAAACCCAAGAATTACTTAACGAACAGCCGATTTTGGGTATCCTAGCAAAAGTATACCGTTAGAATTCCAAAAGTCCAGTGAATGTACCCTTTACAGCTATTCCCCACTGAAACCAGTTTTTTTGCCACCCGGGATGGTCGTTCATAAAACAACCCCAAAGTTTGAAATTTTTTTGCCTCGTTGGGAAACTGAATTTCAGAATGTTAAAAAATGTAGTGTCCGCTGCAACAAAAGGGAAAATGCAATGGCCCTAACCAATCCAAAATGTATCCAATACTAGCGAACCGTGGGAAAAAAGTTGCGCTAATTTGTTAACTAATTTTCCCGTGTTTTCCCCCCAAAGGGAAAAAACATCTGGTGGTTATGGGAAACCATTTCCCAATATGTGATTTTTTCCTATTTCAGATAAACGCCGAGACAGTACTAAAGCGTTAAAGAACGCATTACGGGGGCAAAACCCCCCCTAATCCTAGAACAGATAATGGGGGTGAATTCGTAAAAGAATTCTTGAAAATTTGTTACCCTTTACAAAATCTCTAAACCCACCTTGTTCCTCTCACCTGCCAGCAATGGGTTCAACGAACCAATAAGAAAGTACTTGATTCTTGAAAAGCCACTATCAATCCCCAAAAGTGAAACTTGGGTAATTATACCCTGATGCAGTTGCATAAATTCTTTTACAAGTTTCTTAGGTGACACTCCACATTAGCATTTTACGGGTAAAAAAACTTTGCCTTATATTTTATATTCTAATCCGAAACCCAAATTACAAAACCCTGATGATTTCATAGCAACTTTGACCACTTAGCTCAAAGTGTTTTTTGAAGAATCCTGGGAAAACCTTTATAAATCAAACACAAATTTACAAGATCCAAACACTCGAGCAAAAACCATCCAAAATCAAATGTTGAAGTTTTGTGACTAACTTTTTAAAAAAACGTCGCAATGCCAAAGCTTGAAAAAGTTTGTTGGGCCTTTCGAGTATTAACATATCAAATTTAATAAAAGGGAAGAGATTATACTGGGCAGTATAAAGAAAAACCCTTTTGATCATATAAGTTAGTAGTGAGTAATGATGTTCCAACTCAAATAAGTCAGACCTGACAATCCTCCCCTGACCTTTCTCCCTTCCCTATACCAGTCAGACGATCAACCTGAACTTTTTCCCCACGTACCACAGGTATTGAGAAATCCTCAAGTATCATTTTTTAACTTTCCAATTTTAGATTTTGCCTCAAATACAGCATAGTTAGCCCTTTCAACAGAGTTTGACCTCCCAGAGAGACACCATTCGCATATTCAATCTACCCTAGCAGAGTTGGGGTTAAATGTAAATAACCGTATAGGAAAAAAATTTCAGATCAACTTACATATTCAAGAATTTTTTTTTTGTGTTCACGTTCTCCTCCGAATTTTGAAGTTAACAGTCTAGATTTTAGTGCACCGAACTGCCTTTCTGTTAAACACTCTTTTTTGTATATATTCCTTCCTCAGAACCGTAGATCACATGAAACAGAACGATCGAAAAAAATTTTTTTTTCCTTCTATTGTGTAATCCCAAGTTGAGTTTCATTCGATGAGTTGTGCTAATTATACCTTTATTGCATTTCAGTTTCATTTTCGTAAGCTTCCATTCCAATGTTCACTTATGTTGTTAAATTTTTAAATTTTTGGTACTTTGACATTGATAGAAACACCCGCCGTACACCGCCACCTAGTTTGATTAGTTGTAGCGGGACGACATACGTTTGCTCGGGCCCAGCTCTCAGTGAGTAACCATTTTCCAGTAAACCCGTGTCCAGTAATGACCACACCAAACCCCTTTTCTGCCCGGGTCCTGTCTTATTCATATTGTCGACCACAGCATATTCAAACACCCCCCCACAATGGTATGGGGGTTAGTCTTAGAGGTGACAAAGCAGGCCAGGCTGTTTGGCTCTTCCATATTTACCTTTTAAAATTTAAAACTATTTCCAGCCTACAAAGTTTACTTTTACCCTATCCCGTGTTCGAACCCCCACATGACAGGGGGTGTGTGTGTGGGTGTGTGTGTGTGTGGTGCTTTTGTGTGTGTGGTGTGGGTGTGTGGTGGGGTTGGTGTGTTGTGTGGGTTTGGGGTGGGGTGTGTGGTGGTGGGGGGTGATTAATGTGGGTGTGTGTGTTGGTGTGGGGGTGTGTGGGTGTGGGGTTTGGGGTGTATGGGGTGGTGTGTGGGGGGTGGGGGGTGTGGGGTGTTAGTTTTGTGATGAGTGTGTGGGGGTTTTTGGGGCGTGGTGGGGTGTGTGGTGTGGGGGGGGCATGGGGTTGGTATGTTTTTTTATACCATTGTCCTAGGCAATGCTTAGACACGGGCCTGTTTATATGTGTGTGGTGTGTGGTGGTCAGTGGTTGTGGGGTGTTGTGGTTTTGTGGTGTGGGTTTTGGTTGGGGGGTGTGTGTGTGTTTTGTTAATTTTTTCCTGGAAATAATTGTTGTTTTGTTTGTGGTGTGTGTGTGGTGTGTTGTTTTTGTACAAAATTTGATTGCAGGGGGTTTTATAGTCCGCTGTGTGTTTTGGGGGTGTGGGGTGTTGTGGTGTGTGGCGGTGTGGCCGCACTAACTAAGGGTTCAGGGCCGATTCTAGCTCGGGCCCCGGGTTGGTGTGGAAGCGCGGGGCTAAAAAACTGACTAACACCGCAGATTTCGGGAGTATGTAAAAAAGGGGATGGAGAGAAAAAAAAGAAAGGGGTTTTTGGGAAAAAAGAGAGAGTGGGGGGAGAGAAAGAGAGAGAGAATTGGATGGAGGAGGCTGAGAAAGCTTAGCGCGATAAGGGGGAACTCGTGATGGTGTGACGAAAGCCTTACCACGACAAACTTCCCCAAGGGGAGCTCCGCTTCTTCCCCTTGACCCCTCAACGCATCATACGCAGCCTCTGCACTTCTACGTTATCTTCGTGTAAATACAACTTCACAAAGACGGGGCAGGAAAATGTATCAAAAGATGACTTTCTAATTTTATAAAAATAAAACAATTTTTTATTTCTGGGTTGGAATTATTTTACAAAGCCCTAATGGAAATAAGTCACTGACTTTTTGGGAGCACCTTTGGGGGGTAATTTACTATACTACTATATGAAAATTTTGTAATTTTATCTATGAACCTTACCAAAAACTTTGCCAGAGTGGAACATTTTCCCGGGGACCCTCACCCTCTGGGGAAATTCCTTTTTTTAAACCCATTTAAACCAAATTATGTGGAACGAAAAAGCATATGGTACACTAATACCAGAAACTAGGCCCCCCAAAAAAGCCTAACTAGAACTTTTTGGTTTTTTTTTATAACACTTTTTTTTTTCCTTTGACCTTCCAATACAACATGTCAGACTTTTACGTTTTTAAATTGATCCATAAAATTTTTTTACGTTCATGCTATCATAGTGGGGGTTATAGATCTATTTTTTAAATGAAAGTATCTATTTTTTGACGTTTTGTGGGTATACCTGGGAAATGTTTCGGAGCCAAAAACAATAAAAAAAATTTGATAATTCTTTTATAAAAAATTATCACGTAGACAACCCCGAGACAGGCCTTTAAAAAATTTGTTTTAAAAATTCAACTGTCTTTTATAGCAAATTTTTTACTTTCTTGGGAAAGTAAGGAACTGAGATAAAAATCATTATACTTTTGTTTAAAACCTTTTGGGGCTAAAACCTACCTTTTTTTGATCCATTGCTTGTACTACCATCCCCAGGATGGTATGAGGGGCACATAAACTAACTACCATCCACAGGAGGAATGAGTAAAAATATAAATAACCACGAAAAACCAAAAAACCACAAAAATGAGGGTACACAAACTGCCACTCCACCCAGGTGGAATGGGGACAAATAAACTACCATACCCATCCAAAGGATGGATATAGGGTCACAAAAATAACCACTACCATCCACAGGGTGGATATGAGGTACACAAAAACTACCCCACCCTCCACGGAGGGAAAAGGTCAAAAAATTAACCACTACCCCCACAGATGGATATGAGTTCACAAAAAAAAGCCACTACCATCCACGGGGTGGAATATACACAAAAAAACCACACCACCCAAGGATATAGGTACCAAAAACTAACCCTACCCCCACGGTGGGTATAAGGACAAAAACTGCACACCACCACAAGGATATGAGGTCCAATAAACAACCCTACCCCCAAAAAAACCAAAAACGGGCCCCGATATTTGGACACAAACACCCCTACCACCACGGGGTGGGAAAAGGGACAAAAAACTAGCCACTACCACCACAAAGGGAAGGGTCAAAACTAGCCACTACCTCCACGGTGGATATGGGTACACAATAACTACCCCACGGTGGAAAATCAAATAAAAACCCCAATCCCGTTTTATTGGTCCAAAAAAAACCCCTAATTTACAAATGGTAAGGGCAAAAAAAGTTCCCAGGAGGTATGCCCAAAAAGGCCACTCATCCATTAGGAAAAGGCAAAATCCCCTTAAAAAATGGTTTTAAAAAAAACTGAACCCCCCCAGTGGTTAGTTAAAAATCCCTCCTCCACGTAGTTAAAAAAAAACTTATAAAAGGTGGTTAAGGAAAATTGAATGCCCTTACAAAAAGGGAAGAGGCGCAATAAAAGGTCCCCGGATGGTAGAGGAAAAAACCCCCTTTACCATCCCCAAATGTTGTAACCTTTTGCCCCAACCACAGGTTTGAGTAAAATTACCAAAAACCCCCGGTGAGAGGGCACAATTTAGGCCCAACCCCCCAGTGGATGGAGAAAACAAAATAGCCAACCCCCAAAGGGGGTATGCAACAATAAATAGCCAACCACAGTTGGTAGAGGGCACAATTTTATACCACCCCCAATTGGTTTTGGCCTAAAAATAGTTTTGTGCAAAACAAAATCTAAAATTAATGTATTTTCTGGTTGGGTTTGGGTTAAATGGGTTCAAAACCCAAATGTAATTATCCCCATTTGCAATATTCGTAAGGGGCAAAAAATTTGTTTAAAATGAAGCCATTTGGGAATCCCCCAGTAGAAACTTATTAGGGGAAAAGGGTTTTAGGAAAATTTTAGATGAAACGGGAATTGGGTTTTAAAAAGAAAAGGGGTTTTTTTCCAATTTTTGGTTTGTTCAGAAGAAGTTGATTTACCGTAGGGGATTGACACGAAGGGGAATGATCCGAATTGGGGGAACACAAGAAGGGAAAGACTAAAAGGGTTTGAAACCAATTAGTTGGAAAAAAAGTCACTAAGGGGTTATCACAGTATATTTTATTTTTCCAAGAAGGGGTTTTTTTTAGCAAAAATTGGTTTTTATCACAGTAGTTTGGGATTTACCCCGTGGGGAGTTTAAAAACGCGTTTTTAAAA
>NC_069496.1:9664415-9686304 GCF_026875155.1 Cherax quadricarinatus
GAATTGTGGATTTAAGGGGTTACAATCAAATAAATAGTGGGGTTACAATCAGAGTAATAATGGGGCTACAATCAGAGTAATAATGGGGTTACAATCAGAGTAATAATGGGGCTACAATCAGAGTAATAATGGGGTTACAATCAGAGTAATAATGGGGCTACAATCAGAGTAATAATGGGTTTTCAATCAGAGTAATAATGGGGTTACAATCAGAGTAATAATGGGGTTACAATCAGAGTAATAATGGGGTTATAATTAGGGCAATAATGCTGCTTTAATCAGGGTAATAATGGCGTTTTTACCAGGGTAATAATGGGGATTTAATCAGGGTAACAATGAGGTTTCAGTCAGGGTAATAATGGGATATTAATCAGGGTAATAATGGGGTTTTAATCAGGGTAATTTAAAGGGGTTTTAATTTAGGGTAATTTAAAGGGGTTTTAATCGGATAATAATGGGGTTTTAATCAGGGTAATAATGGGGTTTTAGTCTGGGTAATAATGGGGTTTTAATCAGGGTAATAATGGGGTTTTAACCAGGGTAATAATGGGGTTTTAATCAGGGTAATAAGGGATTTTAACCAGGGTATTAATGGGGTTTTAATCAGGGTAATAAGGGGGTTTTAACCAGGGTAATAATGGGGTTTTAATCAGGGTCATAAGGGGTTTTAACCAGGGTAATAATGGGGTTTTAATCAGGGTAATAATGGGGTTTTAATCAGGGTAATAAAAGGGTTTTAACCAGGGTAATAATGGGGTTTTAATCAGGGTAATAAGGGGTTTTAACCAGGGTAATAATGGGGTTTTAATCAGGGTAATCATGTGGTTTTAATCAGGGTAATAATAGGGTTTTAATCAGGGTAATAATGGGGTTTTAATCAGGGTAATAATGGGGTTTTAACCAGGGTAATAATGGGGTTTTAATCAGGGTAATAAGGGGTTTTAACCAGGGTAATAATGGGATTTTAATCAGGGTAATAATGGTAATCAGGGTAATAATGGGGTTTTAATCAGGGTAATAATGAGGTTTTAATCAGGGTAATAATGGGGTTTTAATCAGGGTAATAATGGGGTTTTAATCAGGGTAATAATGGGGTTACAACAATAACCACAGAGAGGGTTACAAAGAGCCAGATTGTGATTGAATTCGAGAGAAAGACAGACAGAAAGAGAGTGGGAGAGAGAGGAGAGAAGAGAGAGAGAGAGAGAGAGAGAGAGAGAGAGAGAGAGAGAGAGAGAGAGAGGAGAGAGAGAGAGAGAGGAGAGAGAGAGAGAGAGAGAGAGAGAGAGAGAGAGAGAAGAGGAGAGAGAGAGCCACTTGTTGCCCTGGTATGGGTCATGAAAATCAATAATGGTTTCAGAAGTTGAGAGAACTTGCAGCCAACGATGACACATACCCTACTATATATATATATTATATAT
The DNA here is from genome assembly GCF_026875155.1 of Cherax quadricarinatus. Classification (NCBI taxonomy): domain Eukaryota; kingdom Metazoa; phylum Arthropoda; class Malacostraca; order Decapoda; family Parastacidae; genus Cherax; species Cherax quadricarinatus. The sequence goes on from NC_069496.1 coordinate 9,665,837, forward strand.
ATATATATTATATATATAATATATATATATATATATATATATATATATTTATATATATATATATATATATATATGGGATTAAATCTGGAGTATCTGAGAGAGTTAGAGCTAAGGAAGGGGTAGCAGTAATGTTGAAGGATCAGTTATGGAAGGAGAAAAAGAGAATATGAATGTGTAAATTCAAGAATTATGTGGTTTTAAAGTAAAGGTTGGATGCGAAAAGTGGGTCACAATAAGCGTGTATGCACCTGGAGAAGAAATTAATGTAGAGGAGAGAGAGAGATTTTGGGAGATGTTAAGTGAATGTATAGGAGCCTTTGAACCCAGTGAGAGAGTAATTGTGGTAGGGGACCTGAATGCTAAAGTAGGAGAAACTTTTAGAGAGGGTGTGGTAGGTAAGTTTGGGGTGCCAGGTGTAAATGATAATGGGAGCCCTTTGATTGAACTTTGTATAGAAAGGGGTTTAGTTATAGGTAATACATATTTTAAGAAAAAGAGGATAAATAAGTATACAAGATATGATGTAGGGCGAAATGACAGTAGTTTGTTGGATTATGTATTAGTAGATAAAAGACTGTTGAGTAGACTTCAGGATGTACATGTTTATAGAGGGGCCACAGATATATGAGATCACTTTCTAGTTGTAGCTACACTGAGAGTAAAAGGTAGATGGGATACAAGGAGAATAGAAGCATCAGGGAAGAGAGAGTTGAAGGTTTATAATCTAAAAGAGGAGGCAGTTAGGGTAAGATATAAACAACTACTGGATTATAGATGGGCTAATGAGAGCATAGGCAATAGAGTCGAAGAGGTATGGGGTAGGTTTAAAAATGTAGTGTTAGAGTGTTCAGCAGAAGTTTGTGGTTACAGGAAAGTGGGTGCGGGAGGGAAGAAGAGCGATTGGTGGAATGTTGATGTAAAGAGAGTAGTAAGGGAGAAAAAGTTAGCATATGAGAAGTTTTTACAAAGTAGAAGTGATGCAAGGAGGGAAGAGTATATGGAGTCAGTTAAAAATAGGAGAGGAGAGTTATTAAATGGAGAGTTAGAGGTATTGGGAAGATGGAGGGAATATTTTGAGGAATTTTTGAATGTTGATGAAGATAAGGAAGCTGTGATTTCGTGTATAGGGCAAGGAGGAATAACATCTTGTAGGAGTGAGGAAGAGCCAGTTGTGAGTGTGGGTTAAGTTCGTGAGGCAGTAGGTAAAATGAAAGGGGGTAAGGCAGCGGGATTGATGGGATAAAGATAGAAATGTTAAAAGCAGGTGGGGATATAGTTTTGGAGTGGTTGGTGCTATTATTTAATAAATGTATGGAAGAAGGTAAGGTGCCTAGGGATTGGCAGAGAGCATGCATAGTTCCTTCGTATAAAGGCAAAGGGGACAAAAGAGAGTGCAAAAATTATAGGGGGATAAGTCTGTTGAGTATACCTGGTAAAGTGTATGGTAGAGTTATTATTGAAAGCATTAAGAGTAAGACGGAGAATAGGATAGCAGATGAACAAGGAGGCTTTAGGAAAGGTAGGGGGTGTGTGGACTAGGTGTTTACAGTGAAACATATAATTGAACAGTATTTAGATAAGGCTAAAGAGGTCTTTGTGGCATTTATGGATTTGGAAAAGGCGTATGACAGGGTGGACAGGGGGGCAATGTGGCAGATATTGTAGATGTATGGTGTAGGAGGTAGGTTACTGAATGCAGTGAAGAGTTTTTACTAGGATAGTGAGGCTCAAGTTAGAGTATGTATGAAAGAGGGAGATTATTTCCCAGTAAAAGTAGGCCTTAGACAAGGATGTGTGATGTCACCATGGTTGTTTAATATATTTATAGATGGGGTTGTAAGAGAAGTAAATGCGAGGGTCTTCGCAAGAGGTGTGGAGTTAAAAGCTAAAGAATCACACATAAAGTGGGAGTTGTCACAGTTGCTCTTTGCTGATGACACTGTGCTCTTGGGAGATTCTGAAGAGAAGTTGCAGAGATTGGTGGATGAATTTGGTAGTGGTGTGAAAAGAAGAAAATTAAAAGTGAAAAGGGAAAAAAAAGAGTAAGGTTAGGGATAACAAAAAGATTAGGTGATGAAAAATATTGGTTATCAGATTGGAGGGAGGAGTATGGAGGAGGTAAATGTATTCAATTTTTGGGAGCGCACGGTCGGATGGGTCTATGAAAAATGAGGTAATCAAGAATTGATGAGGGAAAAGGGTGAGGGGTTTTAACTTAGGAGTTGTGGAGACAAAGAACTTTGTCCTTGGAAAGAAAAGGGGGGAATGTTGAGAGTTGTTGTACCAAACGCTCTTATATGGGGGAAAAGCATGGGTGAGGGAAATGTTGCAGCGAGGAGTAGGGGGGGCGTGGAGATGTCATGTCTGGGGCAATGTGTGGTGTGAATAAATGCAGAGAATTGTATTTTGGGAAGTTGGAGGAGGGCGGGATTACCAAAACTGTTGTCCAGAGGGGGGGAAGGGTTGTTGAGGTGGTTCGGAAATGTAGAGAATGGAGAGTAACAGAATGACTTCAAGAGTGTTCGGGCTGTAGGGGAAAGGGAAAGGGGGGTGGGGTGGGCCCTAGGAAAGGGGAGGGGGGGGTTTTAAAGGAGGTTTTGTGTGTGAGGGGCTTGGATTCCAAGGGGCATGCGTGAGGTGTTTGATAGGAGTAAATGGAGAAAATGGTTTTTAATACTTGACTTCTGTTGGAGTGTGAGCAAAATCATTTAGAAGGGGTTCAGGGAAACCGGGAGGCCGGGCTTGGTCCTGGAGATGGGAAGTACGTGCCCGCACTTGAAGGAGGGGTTTTTAATGTTGCAGTTTAAAAACTGTAGTGTAAAGCACCCTTCTGGCAAGACAGTGATGGAGTGAATGATGGTGAAAGTTTTTCTTTTTCGGGCCCCCCTGCTTGGTGGGCCACCCTGCCTTGGTGGGCCACCCTGCCTTGGTGGGCCACCCTGCTTGGTGGGCCACCCTGCCTTGGTGGGAATCGGCCAGTGTGAATAAAAGAATGTATTATATATATAATTTATATATATATATATATTATATATTATATATATATATATATATATATATATATATATATTATATATATATTATATATTTATATATATATACATATATTATTATCACACTGGCAGATTCCCACCAAGGCAGGGTGGCCCACCAAGGCAGGGTGGCCCACCAAGGCAGGGTGGCCCACCAAGGCAGGGTGGCCCGAAAAGAAAAACTTTCACAATCATTCACTCCATCCTACTTTCTCTTTCTCTTTCAATCTGTCACTTCTTTATTATTCACTCTTAGTGTCACTTTATTATTCACTCTTAGTGTCACTTTATTATTCACTCTTAGTGTCACTTTATTATTCACTCTTAGTGTCACTTTATTATTCACTCTTAGTGTCACTTGAAGAAGACCTTTGCCTCTTGCTCTCTCTCTCTCTCTCTCTCTCTCTCTCTCTCTCTCTCTCTCTCTCTCTCTCTCTCTCTCTCTCTTCTCTTTTTTTTTTTTTTTTTTTTTTTTTTTTTTTTTTTTTTTTTTTTTTTTTTTACACATGGTTTGACAAGGTTAAGGATCCCTAGCTTTATTGACAAGCTATTTACAGGTTAAGGATTCCTAACTTTATTGACAAGCTAAGAGCTGTTACCTACATCAGCTCATTTGAAAGCTTTTTTTATTTTTAAATGAGACATAAAAGTAGGGAACAGGATGAAGTTGGAGCCATCTGGGGGCCAGATTTTCATTTGATCAACTGACGTTATCTCGTTGACATCATTATGCTGAACGAATGTGTTCCATACTCGAGTATCCTGGGTATGTTGATCTCAGATGGAGTGATGTTCTGGAGAAGGGTACAGCCAGAGTGAAGTTGCTGCTTTCTGCCCGTCTTGTGGCATAAAAGCTTGTTTCGCGCTGTCCTCGAATGGATCCAAGTGTGGTATTTTGACATATTGGCCTTGTACATAACAGTAAGGCCACCCCATCCCCCCTATGTTGAAGGCTCTGCTGAAATGACAGATCCATCCGGGAAATGGGTCCAGGCGGAGATGAGACGCCTTGCTCTGTTCTCTACTCGTCAAGCATTTCGCAGATGAGAGGGGGGACAGGCAAACCAAAAAAGTGGAGCATACTCAAGGTGTGAGCGTACTTTTTGCTCGTACAGTATCTTGCAACCCCTACTGTCAAGCAGATGCGAGATACGGCGAAGTGCTGTAAGCTTCCTGCTGCCTTGTTTGCAAGATTTACAACATGGTTCTTCATGGTTAGTTTGGAGTCAAATTTCACCCCAAGGATATCAACTTCTTCTCGGGTTTGCCAACGTCCTCCCATTCATCCTTACTACTGCACCAGCATTACCATCATGGTGCCTAGAGACGATCATCATTTGCGTTTTCTCAGGTGCAAATGTTATTGCCATCTATTTCCCCAAGCTGATATAGCTCTCAGCTGGTGATTGATGTAGCTTAGAGCAGCTGGCATTTCTTCTCTTGATAAGGTGAATGTCAGTGTACGTCTCTGCATATGCATGTGATTCTGGGATGAGATGAAGAAGGTCGTTGAAGTAGACATTCCATAACAGTGGACCCAGCACACTTCTTGTGGAACGCTTCCCCCAATAGGATGTCTTGCTGATTCCGTTCCATTGAGGACTACACTTAGAGATCTACCATGAAGGTAATCACTGAGGAGACATAGCGTAGAGCCTCCCAATTCCCAGTGCTTGAAGTTTTGCTAAGAGGCCCTGGTGCCACACCCGGTCGAAAGCGCCAGCATGTCCAGGCTACCACACAGCTGACTTTGGATTCATCCAGTGACTGGTGCCTTAGTGGAGAGGTTTAACAACAGATCAGCAGCAGAGTAACCTTTCCTGAAGCCATATTGACGATCACAAAGTAGTGAGTGGTAGTCAAAAAAATCTGTCATTTGTCTTGAGATTATTGTCTCAAGGATCTTACCAGTGATTGACAGGAGTGACACTGGTCTGTAGTTGCTGATTTCTGCTCTGCTCTTCTTTTTGTGAACAGGGACTACATTTGCCTCTTTCCATGGAGAGGGCCATTTGCACTGTACTAGGCAGTGCTGAAAGATGCGAGTTAGAGGTGCTGCTAGCTGTCTGCAATCTTCTCAACAATTTTGGGGCTCAACTTGTCTGGGCCCACAAGCCTTTTCTTGGTCAAGTGATTTAAGAAGGAAATGCACCTCCTCCTGCCTTTTGTCACCCCTGACAGTTTTGATTAAGTTCTTGCAGCTAGCCAAGGGGGCCCCTTGTTTGGATCAGGAACTTGCATTTTGGTAGCAAAGTGTTCAGCAAAGAGGTCCGCTTTCTCTTGACTACTAGTAGAGGTGGTCCCACCCTTTGTCGATTTAGGGGTTTGGAATAAGTTCTCAGGCAGATAACCTTGTCTGTCCTTGACCAGGGACCCCCAGGTTTTGGGCCTACCCTACTGATGCTAACTTTCTTTTAGTGTCCAAATCCCATTTTAGCAAAGGGCCCCCTTTTGAACATCACCCATATGCCTACAGGCTTGCATGTGCAAGTTCCTGTTATAGGTGGTAGGATGTCTCTTTACCTTGCCATGCTTTTTATTGCAGTAGCAGCCTCTCTAAACGAAAGCCAAACCAAGGCTGATCTGTAGGCTTTGTCACATATTGCCGGTGAGGAATGTGGTTCTTGTTGCAGATTAAGGATGTGTCCAGTGAGGCTTTCACTTGGTTGTCAACATCCCCCTGGAGAAGAGCATTCCAGTCGGTGGTGGCGAATCAGAGCAAGGGCGGCCAATTACCTCTTCCATAGCCAGGTTTGTGCGTTGGGGGACTCCTCACCCCGTTTTTGGGATCTTAAGGGTGGTTAAAAACAGCCTTGTGGTCAGCGATCCAACGTACCGGGGGGTTGGGTTGGAAGCCCTGCTGATCCTCACTCCTCCTCTCCTCTCTCTCTCTCTCTCTCTCCCCTCTACTTCTCTCTTCTCCCTCGCTGCTCTCTCCTCTTCTTCCTTCACTATGAAGGGGAGGGGACTATTTAAACACAAGGTTTTTTGGCTTTATGGCCGTCGTGCTTGTGGTGGAAGGGGTTACCCACGGTTTAACAAAACCCGGTTAAAAATTTTTAAAAAATTTAAAAAATTTAAAATTTTAAAATTTTTAAAGACATGAGATTTTAGAACTGTGTTAAAAAACTTTAAGAAAAGCTTCAAAAAATGTTAAATTTTAAAAAGCTTTAAAAAATTTGAGAAAATTTTTAAGAAAACCTTTATAAAATTTAGAATTTAAATGTTCAAAAATTTTTAGCCCTCCATGAATTCTAACCCCATGTTCCCCATTAACACTCCCAACAAAAACGCCCCTCTTTAAACTCTCCTTCATAACTTCCCTCTCATTAAAAATCTCCTTCATTAACTCTCCCTCTCATTAACTCTCCCTCTCATTAAACTTCCCTTTCATTAACCTCCCTCTCATTATCTCTTTCATAACCCCCCTCTCATAACCTCCCTCTCATTAATCTTCATTAATCTCCCTTCATTAACTTCCTTCATTAACTCTCCTCTCAATAACTCTCCCTCTCAAAAAACTCTCCTCTCATTAACCTCCCTCTCATAAATTTAATTTTTAATCTCCCTTTCATTAATTTCCTTTCCATTAATCTCCTCTCATTAACTCTCCCTTCATTAACTCTCTCTCTCATAATTAAACTCTCCTCTATAACTTTTATTATCTCCCCATTAATTTTGTTCTATAAACTCCTTTATTAAAGTTTACCTCTCATTAACTCCCTTATTTACTTGCTTATTAACTTATTTTATTATTTTATTAATTTTATTTAATTTTATTAATTTTATTAATATTTTTTATTAATTTTATTTTAATTTTATTAATTTTATTATTTTTCAATTAATTTTATTTTTTATTATTTTATTAATTTTATTATTTTATTATTTTATTTATTTTATTATTTTTATTATTTTTATTAATTTTATTTATTCTTTCATTAATTTTATAATTTTTTATTAATTTATTAATTTTTATTAATTTTTATTATTAGCGAGAGTGAGAGAGAGAGAGAGAGAGAGACGAGAGAGAGTTAGATGAATTCTAGCAACTAGATCTTAATATATTCGCACTATCATACATTATCGGAGCTACGAACAGGAAAATTTCTATGTAATTAAATCCTCTCCCAGCATCTTTTCATTGAGGTTGGATCAACTAAACTGCTCCGCGAGGAAGAAATATCCTCTCACTGACTCACATAATCCCACCTTCTCTCAGTCGAGGGGCTTCCTTAACTTAGTTGTGTTTTATCAGTCAGGAAAGAGAACAAGTGTCTGCTGGCTTATTAAAACCAGAGGTTGAAATAGCTTGAAATCTTGCTTGAGACCCGCTGATGTGCCAGGCTGCCCAGCTTATGAGGCATCTGTGGCCGAGTTGTGTACAAGGTCACTAGCGGAACCTTGCCAGATGCCCCTGACGTGGTTTCGAATCCTGGTGAATGCGATCTTTCTCTGTATCCTAATGTATGTAAAACAAGTTAAAGTGCAGACTCATTATCCTGGAAAAAATCAAATTGAAACCTCGAGGCAAGAGAAGCATCACAAACGTCGGGATTTTTTTTTTTTAAACAGAGTTACAGGTCAGTGAAATTAACTGCTCACTGAATATTTGAGTACAAGAACAATAGTGTCACTGAAGAACAAATTGGACAAGAACAATAGTGTCACTGAAGAACAAATTGGACAAGAACAATAGTGTCACTGAAGAACAAATTGGACAAGAATAATAGTGTCACTGAAGAACAGAAACACACACACACACACACACCAACACACACACACACACACACAACACACACACAACACACACCACACACACACTCACAACAACCACACAATAGTGACATCCAAGACATAATCAGCACTCACAGAAACAAAAACTCACCAGGAATTAATAAAGATTCAATCTTTTCCATCCGGATATTCAAATCAATCAGGAAGAAGAGGAAAAAAAAAAAAAAGAAAAAAAAAAAAGACAGAGGGAGGAGAGGGGGAGAGGAGTTGCACTGCTCATTAAAAACAGTGGGTTTGAGAAAATGGAAGGAATGGATGGCATGAGCGAAAGGGACTACTTAGTAGTAGGAACAATCCGTTGAGGGACATAAGGTGATAATTGCAGTATGTACAACGCACCAAGAACTGCAGGAGGCAGAGAAGAATACGATGAGAGCAAACAGAGCAATGATCGACACACTAGGCCGAGTGTGGCGGAGAGGCCCACATTGGGGGAGCAAAGTTACTAGTTATGGTGATTTCATTCACAAGGAGATTGACTGGGACAAACTGGAGCCCATGGGGGTCCCGAAAAACATTGGAGAGGTGGTTACTGGAAAACTCATGCATCAACATGTTAGAGGACACTACCAGAGTGAGAGAGGAGAGGATGAACAGCAAGGTTGGACTTGTATTCACCATGAGTAGTTCGGACATCGAGAGTATCATGTATGAAAGGCACTGGGATAGTGATCATGTGTTCTGTGCTTCGACTCATAGTTTGAGTCCAAGTGGAGAGAGTAGCAAGGAATTAGGCTGGGAAAAAACCAAATACCAAAAGCGGGGAACTACTCTGGCCGGGACTCCTTCAAGACCATTCAAGGGGAGAGGGAATGACAGGAAACCAGTTACATGAAATGATGGACTTGTAGCAACAAAAGCAAGAAGCAGAGGGAGAGGTTTGTTCCCAAGGGAAACAGCACTAATGGGAAGAACAGAACCAGTCCTTGGTTCGCCCAAAGGTGGTAGGGAGGCAAAAACTAGGTGTCTAGAGAATGGAAAAGGGTACAGAAGACAGAGGAACTCAGGAAAAATAAAGAGATAGCCGAAGAGCCAGAATCGATATGCACAGATAAGAAGGGAGGCTCAGCGGCAATACGAAAATGACCATAGCATCGAAAGTCAAGACTGACCCTAAGCTGTTGTACAGCCTATCAGGAGGATAACAACAGTCAAGGTCCAGTAATCAGATGAGAAATGGTGATGCGGGGATTCAAGAAACGACCAGGGGGTATGTCAGGTGCTCAAAGAGAAGTTAAAGAATAAGTATTTACAGTGGAAACCAGTAGGACTCCAGGAAATCAGAACAGGGGGCTGGGTACACCAGCAAGTGCTGCATGAGGTAACAATATAACCAAGGAGGAGGTGAGAAGCTGCTATGCGAACTTCACACCTCGAAGGGCGTTTGGGATCAGACAAACATCTCTCGTGGGTCCTTTAAGAGGGAGCAGAGACCATTGTGTGTTCAATAACAAGATCTTCAACACACATTTGAAAATGGCAATACCTGAAGGTATGGAAGATGGCAAATGTAGTCCAAATAATTTTTTAAAAAGGGAAGTCAGACATGAGGCATAAACTACAGACTGTATCACTAACGTGTTATAGTATGCAAAGAGTCATGGAGAAGATCATCAGGAGGGAGATTGGTGGCGCCGTTGTAGGCGTGCAATAACAGCTAGCTGTAGTCAGTCGGTAGTGGAACGTCAGTGAACAATAATACGAGTGATTAATTAAAGTTATTAGTTAAAGAAAGTGAGAAGAAAGCTGAAATTATAATATTTCAAAAGCGCAAACCGTTGGGGGTCTTAGGCGCTGTTTGCCACATTGGTAGTGGTAGCCGGAAGAAGAGAACGTCACGGACTAGTTGTGTGCCATTATACATATAAGTGGATGTGTATATAATGTGTAGCTGTTTACCTATCATCAGTGAAGAGTGAAATCTCTGTGAGGGAAGCGGGATGTACGAGAATTATATGGTTATATCATAAAGGGTGGTAGGATCTCCAAATAGGCGATTTAAGGCTATGTACGAACGACTCGTCTTCAGCAGCTGGCACCTGTCTCACATGTTTATTCGCCTATATTTGTGGTTGCATTGTTGCGGGCCCTGGCTGGACCTTGCATACTGTTTGATAATGGTCACTCACTCCTGCAAGAGCTATTACCAGAAATTAGAATAGAATAGCACAGTCATAGAGAATATGTGTTGACGTGTGTGAGAAGCGTAGGTGGTTGGTGACAAGCTTTTAAGGGCAACATTGTAAGAAGGTGCTAGGGTCAGGTCGCATGGGGGTGTGTCAGGTCACAAGAAGTTGCGGCCAGTCATAACCGCACAAGATTCTCTCTCACACACACCACACACACTCACACACACACCATGCACACACGCACACAGGCAGTGTTACTACGGTAGTTATTAGCAGTAAGAACACTTAGGAAAGCTAGGAAAGTCCTCTATTCTATGTGAACAAGGAAATGATAATAACCAGCAACAATTAATACGTTTAAAATCCAGAAAGGGCAATCAGTGGAGAAGTAGATAATTGGGAAAGATAAATGGACTAAATTTGTGGCTTTCACGACGGATCTTTCAACCACACACCTACCCCCCCTAACCCTCCTCTCACACACAAGCACACACACACAAGGGGAGAACACACACACTCACACACACACACAACACACACACACTCACACACAACCCACACACACACACACACACACACCACCACACACAACCACACACCACACAACACACACACACCACAACACAATCATATATTTATATATATATATATATATATATATATATATATATATATATTTATATATATATATCTTTCTTTCTTCTTTCAACACACGGCACAGTATCCCACCGGAGGCAGGGCTGGCCCAAAAGAAAAACGAAAGTTTCCTTGTTACATTAGTATATATCCAGGATGAAGGGGTTACTAGCCCTTGCTCCCGGCATTTTAGTCGCTTTTACAACACGCATGGCTTACGGAGGAGAATCTGTTCCACTTTCCCCATGGAGGTAAGAGGAAATAAACAAGAACAAGAACTAGAAAGAATATAGAAGAAAACCCAAAGGGTGTGTATATTAGTATGCATGTACAATGTATGTGTAGTGTGAAATAAGTGTAGTAGAACTAGCAAGACATACCTGAACTCTTGCATGTTTATGAGACCATAACACCCCCCTCCCCCCTCCAATCCTACCATCGTGTAAAACAATTACAGGCTTCGTTTTACACTACTTGGCAGGGACGGTATTAACCTCCTGGGCGGTCGCTGTTCTACCAACATACTCAGTAATACCACAATTACACACACTACATAATACATAAACACTACACACACACAAACCCAAACACACCCACACACCACACCACACACACACATCTAAAATCCACCCCACCCCCCCCCCCCCCACCCCACCACACACACACACCACACCCCACCACCAACCCACCCACACCACACATACACACCCACTCACACCCCCACATACACACCACACACACACACACACACAACACCACACACACACACCACACACACACACACACACCACACACCACACACACCACACACACACACACACCACACATACCACCACACACACACACCACACACACACTACCACACACAACACACCACACACACACCACCACCTACACACACCACACACACAACCACCACCACACAACGAACACACACACGCACATACACACATCACACACACACACCACCCCACACACTCCACCACTTGACACAAAAAATTGACACAAACACGTACCCCATTCTCCCTAACCAACTCCTCCCCCTTCCCTAACCACTTCACCTTAGCCACCTACCCTCCCCAAACAACCTAACCCCTCCCCAAACCGTCTAACCCCCCAACTACCTCCCTCCCTCCATTAACCCTCCTCCCCCTCCCCCATAACCATCCATCCCTCTCTCCCCATCCATCTAACCCCTCCCCCAACTATCTCTACCCCTCAATAAACCATCCTCCCCCTCCCCCACAACCATCCATCCCTCTCCTAACCATTAATTCCCATTGCCCCCCTAACAGGATGAGGACAAGGGGCTCCAAGACGAATACTGGGAGAGGGAGGGATGGAATGGGGAGGTAGAGCTCTAAAAAAGTGAGGAAGACTGGGAAGGAGACTAATGAGTCTGAGAAGGAGATGGAAGAGTGGTTAGCAGCAGAATGCAGAAGGTGGAAGCAACAGTCCACACGCAGCAGAAATCAAGATAGAGAATTAGAAGAGGAGCTGAGACATTGAACAGCACAGAGACAAAGATATTACAGCAGAAGAATAGGCAATGGCTACATCAATCACGGACAATCAGGTCTGAAGGAAGCATGGAAACTAAAACTGTATGCAGAAGGTCCTGTCAAACCCACATGGGCCAAAAACAAAGACAGGGTGCACACTAGGACAGAATGAGAGGTTGGAAGACATTGAAGGAAACTCGGACATGTGAGGACTTCCAGATACCTTTGGGGCGCCAGGAGCAGGTGAGCAGGAAGGATAAACCAAGAAGCATAGGGGCCATAATAGGGTGGGACTGAAAGGAAGGAACACTCCACGGGAAGGAACTAAACCATCAGAGGATGCAATGGAGTCACAGTGGGAGTGGAAAGGGAAAGATCGTGTTTTTCTATGGGCTAGACGAGCTGAAGGGGAAACTTTGATGAAAGAATGCAGAAGGAGGATAAAAAGCGATTGAAGATTATCATGAAGGTGATAGGCGAGGGGGACATGACCCAGGTGGCAAATTTTCGGAGATTTGGGTTGGTCACAAAGAAAAGGAATCGGCCTCTCAAAGTAATTTTCAAGGCTAGAATCAACCCGAACCATGATCCTGCAGGAGAAAGCTCGGCTAGAGGCAAGCAGGTGTTCCGGTGGGGGAGTTGTGTACCTCGAATCAGAGACGGAACACTGGACGAAAGGAAGACAATGAAAGAGAGAGTTCAAAAACGAAAAGGAGAAATGGAAGGGAATGAAAAAGGAGGAGCAGGAATAACCCAGGATCAATGGCAAGGACAAGTGAACCCCAGAAACACCTGCAGAAGGACACCAGCCACGACACCCAAGGAACTGACAATGCCAACATCCATCACACACCGATAACTCTGTTTCACCCCCGCACCACAGTTACAGTTTTAGAACAGAGTTGCAGGTTTGGTTACACAAATGCAGATAGTTAAGGAATAAACATGAGGAAATGGCAAGAAAGAATCAATGAGAAGTCCCAGACTCATAGCAGTTCACCGAAACAAAAACTCATGGAGACAATAACAGATGCAATTCTTCCCAAGGAGACCGATCAGAGGAAAGATAGAAGGGGCAGGGGGGGTCGTGGGGTTGCTCTGCTCTAAAAAACAGATGAAAATTCGAGACAAATGGAAGGAATAGCTGGGACGGGAGAAAGAGCTACATAGCAGGGTATACACTTCAGTCTGGGGAACACAAAGTGGGTATTGCAGTGATGTATAATCCACACAGATTGCAGGAGGCCAAAGAGATGGAATATGAAGAGGAGCTACAGAGCAATGGTGGACACAATTGCTGAGGTGCAAGAGAGCTCACTCCCGCAGAGCAAAGTTGCTGGTTATGGGGGATTTCAACCACAGGGAGATTGACTGGGAAAACCTGGCCACTGGGGTCCCGAACCATGGAGAGCCAGGATGTGGGACGTTGTGTGGGAAAACCTCATGCACCAATCATACATGTTAAGGACACTACCAGAGTGAGAGGGGAGGATGAACCAGCAGATTGGACCTGTGTTCACCCTGGGCCAAGCTCTGATATTGAGGACATCAAGATGAGAAGTCCCCTAGGAGCTAACGACCAACGTGGTTCTGTGCTATTGAAATACATTAGTAGAGCTGCAAGTGGAGAGAATAAAAGGAGTTGAATGGGAAAAAGCCTTGACTATAAAAGGCGGGGACTACATAGGGTTGAAGAACTTCCTGCGGGAAGGTCCAGTGGGAAGAGAATGGCGGAAAGCCAGTAATGAAATGATGGATTATGTTACAACAAAATACAAGGAGGCAGTGGAAAGTTATTTCCCAAGGGAAACAGTATAACGGGAAGACCAGAACGAGCCCCTGGTTTACCCAACGGTGTAAGGAGGCAAAAACAAAGTGCAATAGAGAATGGAAAAAGTACAGAGGCAGAACAACACACGAAAATAGGGAGATCAGTCGCTGTGCCAGGAATGAGTACGAACAGGTAAGGAGGGAGGCCAGTTGCAGTATGAAAATGACCATAGCATCCGAGAATCAAGACTGACCGAAACTGTTGTAAAGCCACATCAGGAGGAAGACAAAGTCAAAGACCAGGTGATCAGATTAAGGACAGAAGGTGGGAACTCACAAGAAATGATCAGGAGGTATGTGAGGAGGAACAGGAGATTTAAGGTAAGTTTTTTCAGTAGAGTCAGGAAGGGCCTGTGGGAAGACAGCACAAGAAGGGAACATCAAGAGGGAATTATACCAACAATTGTTGGATGACATGCGAACAAGAGGAGGAGGTGAAGAAGCCTCTTAAGTGACCTTTGACACGCAAAGGCGATGGGGACGGACAACATATCCCATGGGTCTTAGAGAGAAGCAGAGATTGCTGTGCGATGCCTCTAACCACAATCTTCAACACATCCCTTGAAACTGGGCAACTACCCTGAGAAATGGAAGGACAGCTAATGTAGTCCCCATATTAAAGAAAGGAAACAGAAAAGAGGACCTAACATACAGGCCGTGTCTCTGGAATGTATTGTGTGCAAAGTCATGGAGAAGTTTTCTCAGGAGATGAGAGTGCGTTCCGAACACCTGAAGGAAAAGATTATAAATGAAAACCAGCTGGGTTCATGGAAGGCAAATCTTGTATCACAAACCTCCTGGAGATTTATGACAACGTAAAGATGTAAGACACGGAGGAGGCCGGTGTGGGTAAGATTGCGTTTGCCTAGGACTGCAGGAAGGCCTTTTTGACAAGTTCACCACAAGAGATTAGTGCAGAAGCTGGCGGATCAGGCGCACATAAATGGGTGGGCACTGCAATGGATAAGGGATATGACAGGGAGGCAGCAACGACTCATGGTACGTGAGATGGAGGTATCACAGTGGGCGCCTGTTACGAGCGGAGGTCCCACAGGGGTCTGTTCTAGGACCAGTGCTATTTTGGATATATGTGAACGTCATGATGGAGAATTAGACTCTAAGTTGTCCCTGTTCGGCCAGATGACGTTGAAGTTGATGAGAAGAATTTAAAGCGGACGAGGATGAGGCAGGACTGCAAAGAGGGATCTGGACAAGGCTGGACATGTGGTCCAGCAACTGGCTTCTCGAATTCATCCAAGCAAATGCAAAGTCATGAAGATTGGGGAGGGCATAGAAGACGCAGACAGAGTTAGGCTAGTGGACAAAGACTACAGACCTCATCAGGGAGAAAGACTTGGGGTGTCCATAACACAGAGCACATCACCGGAGGGCACACATCAACCAAGTTAACCGCTGCAGCATACGGGCGCCTGGCAAACCTGAGAATAGCGTTCGATACTTTAATAAGGATCATCGTTCAAGACACTGTCACTGTGTATGTTAGCCATACTGGAGTATGCAGCACAGTCTGGAGGCCCACACTGGTCAAGCACGTCAAGAAGTTAGAGAAAGTACAAGGTTTGCAACAAGGCTAGTCCCAGAGTAAAGGGAAAGTCGTACGGGGAAAAGGTTAAGGGGAAATCGGATGAGAACTGGGGACAGAAGGGTCGGGGGAGAATGAAACGACATACAAGAACTGGGGGAATAAAAAGGTGGACAGAGATAGGTGTTCCAGAAGGGGACACAGGGAAAAGGGTCAAAACTGGAGCTAAATCAGACGAGTCACGGGCGTTAGGAAGTATTTCTTCAGCATAGAGTTGTCAGCAAGTGGAATAGCCTAGAAAGTGAATAGTGGAGGCAGGAACCATACTAGTTTTAAGAAGGGGTTGAAAAAGCTCAGGAAGAGAGAGAGGGGATCCAGTACGATCAGTAAAGGGGCGGGGCCGGAGTGAGTCTCGCCCCCTAAACCCAATTAGGGAGTAAATTAGGTAAATACACCACACACACACAACACACACACACACAACACACTCTCCCATCACTCTTTATACAACAGGCCAAGTTCTAATTGACATGTGTAGGAAAAAAGGTAACTAACACACCACACACAAAACCCCAACCACACACCACACACAACACACACACACACACACACACACACCCCACCACACACACACACCACACACACCACTTCATCACTCTCTTTATAAAACAGGCCAATGTCTAATTTGCATGTGCCTAGGACAAAATGGTAACTAACTAACACACACCACACACACACACACACACACACACAACACACACACACACACACCACAACACACAACACACACACACACATACAACACTCACACACATACAAAAAAAACGCCCAAAAGGGGTTTTAATTTAAAAATATTTTTGCCTATGTTTTTCGCAGGTGAAGGGGAGAGAGATGTTTAAGGGGGATGGGGTTCCCGGGCTTTCCAACACGGCTGTCAAAACCCCGGCTCTCCTCCAGCCAGAAAGGAAAATTTAAAATTTAGTTTTGATTCAAACCCACCTTTCACCGGGCCAGGCGACGAGTGCTGTGGAAAATTGTTTAAATTTGAGAGAAAAGTGTTGGGGCTCTTTAAAGGGGGGAGGGTGTCTTGGGGGAGAGAGGGGGAGTGGGAGTTGGTGGGGTTTGGGAGGGAGGAGGTTTTGGGGCTTCATCGGTGGAGGTGGGGTTGGGTCTCGTGGGTTTGGGGGGGGGAGTGGTCAGTGTTGTGGGGGGAGGGGCGTTGGTCTCTAATGGTGAAGATGGAAGGGGTTGGGTCTCATGGAGATGGTGGGAGGGGGGGTAATATTCTCTCTCTGTGGGGGAGGGTAGGGGATGCGACTCGTAGTGGAGGGAGGGAGGTGGAGGATGGGTCAGATGGTGGATGAGGGAGGGACATTGGTGTCTGGTGGTAATGGAGGAGAAGGGGGTGGAGTCTCTGAAAGAGGGGAGGAGTTTCTGATGGTGTGAGAGGGGGGAGGGGAGGCTATCTGATGGTGGGGGATAGGTCTCTAGTGATGGGGGAGAGCGTGATGGTTGATGGTGAGTGGGGAGTGGTTATAGTGGGGAGGGGAGAGGTAGGGAGGCACTGGGTTATGGTGAGGGGGAGAGATGAGAATGAAGAGGATCATTAAACTCGGGTTATGAGGCGTACTGGGTGATCAAGGGTTAGTGAGGGGGGAGGGAGGGGGAGAGATATATAAGGGGGGAAGGAGAGAAGAGAAAGGAGGATTAAAAGGGAAGGGGAAAGATAAAGAGAATTTTCTTCCTGTGGTTTTCTGTGAGAGCCGAGGCTCGTCTTGTCCAGTCTTCCTTCAGCAAATATCTCTTTACTCTTCCAAGCTTGGTCCTCAACTACCTTCCTGCCATCTGCCCCGTACATTATTTTCTCAGTTCTTTCATTTTCTTTTTCATATTTTTTTGTTTTATTTCAATGTATGTTTGGTTCTATACCATGAATAATGAAGCTAGTTTTGTTTATCATTTTAATTCCCTTCCTGGTCTTGTAAATTAAATACTGTCTCTCTTCGTATGCGTACTCTCGTAAACATTACTGTGAAGTGTTGGTTCTGTAATGAACGGGAACAGACACATCCATTTGCAGCTGTCTCTGAAACATGAGATGAGTTTAAGCTCTGTACACACACAACCCGCACATAGAAAGAAAAGCTTTGTGATGACGTTTCGGTCCGACTTGGATCATTAACTGTAGAAGTATGTAAAGTAAAAGGACACAAGTGCAACTAATGTGACATTTATTGTGGCAACGTTTCGCTCTCCAGGAGCTTTATCAAGCCATTACAAACAATACATGGACACAGAGGGTATATAAAGGCTCAGAGTGAGGTGAATACTAGTGAGGTACCATTTCGATGTTCACTAGTGGTAGTAGTAGTAGTAGTAGTGGTAGTGACAAAAGCAATTAATTCGTACATGTAAAAGGATATAAAAGCTATTACTTGGGTAACATAAAAATAGGTTGGACAAATATAAACTGGAATGAGGCAGGTTGTTTCAGTGTTCACTCTCTGTGCTTTGTGTAGTATAACAGGAGAGACTATGTGATGGCAGGGTTTACTGTTTTCAGGAGGATTCTTGCTAAGACTTCGGAGATGGTGAAGCTGCCGTTGTTTTGTTTAATTGTATTCGAAACAGCGATCAGTGCTGATTCAAGGCACTTGCGTGTGCGGAAATTAGTTTCTTTTATCACTAATTGGGCGTCTCTGAATTTCATAAGATGATTGGTGGAATTTCGGTGTTGTACACAGGCGTTGTTTAAGTTGTCGTTCCTACATGCGTATATGTGTTCATTGAGGCGGGTGTCGAGGTTTCTTGCTGTTTCACCTACGTAGATCTTGTCACAGCCTCCACAGGGTATAGTGTAAACTCCTGCATTGACTGGTTCGTGGTGCTTGGGTTTTGTCCGAAGTCTTAGCAAGAATCCTCCTGAAAACAGTAAACCCTGCCATCACATAGTCTCTCCTGTTATACTACACAAAGCACAGAGAGTGAACACTGAAACAACCTGCCTCATTCCAGTTTATATTTGTCCAACCTATTTTTATGTTACCCAAGTAATAGCTTTTATATCCTTTTACATGTACGAATTAATTGCTTTTGTCACTACCACTACTACTACTACTACTACCACTAGTGAACATCGAAATGGTACCTCACTAGTATTCACCTCACTCTGAGCCTTTATATACCCTCTGTGTCCATGTATTGTTTGTAATGGCTTGATAAAGCTCCTGGAGAGCGAAACGTTGCCACAATAAATGTCACATTAGTTGCACTTGTGTCCTTTTACTTTACATATTGTCGGTAATTCTACCAACTTTATTACAACTGTAGAAGTGTTTTCGTGCATATCTCCAAGCAGAAATCACGCCCTACGAAAGTAAAAGACTGGGCAGGCGATGCAAAATGCCCCCAGTAAAAAGTAGGGGCGCCATTGGTACACTAAGGGAAAACACCATAAGTGTCCGGGGCCCAAGACTGTTCAACAGCCTCTCATCAAGCATTAGGGGAATTACCAATAAGCCCCTGGCTGCCTTCAAGAGAGAGCTGGACAGATACCTAAAGTCAATGCCGGATCAGCCGGACTGTGGTTCGTACGTTGGACTGCGTGCGGCCTGGTTGACCAGGCCATGATCCATCGGGAGGCCTGGTCATGGACCGGGCCGCGGGGGCGTTGATCCCCGGAATAACCTCCAGGTAAGCGGGAATGAATGATGAGGCTTCGGAGGCGTCGCGTAGTTTTATTGGGTCTTCGTACGCAGTGTGTTATGGCGGCCCAGACGACCCAGAGGGCCATGCCCACGAGGGAGAGAGAGAGAGAGTAGGCTTGTTGCCTCCAGGCTGTCGGGTGCATGAATGAGAGCGCTAGATGTCAGCTTTGGTGACGCGAAATATAAGGGACAGTCTGATCCCGAAATATAAACCCCAACTGGGTATACATAACTAGTCATTAGTTAATGGTCCTAGTCGGACCGAAACGTCGTTATAAATTTTTTCTTTTAATGTGCACGAGTAGTAGGCGACTTGTGGGTCGTATTTTGAGGTGCTTGTCTGGTTGACCAGGCAAGCACCAGACGAGCCTGGCCCATGGTCGGGGTCCGGTAGTACATACACTCATCGAAGTTTGATAGATTGAACACATCGATTCCAGGTTGAGGGACTGATTACCTCAAACTCCTCCTCTTTTTACACCCTTCTTGTTTGTATTGGACTGATGAAACCACTATGTTACATAAGTGTCTTGTTATTCATGGATGAAGCTGTGTATTATCGAGAAGTATGAGAAAGCTGTACATAAGCTGCAGAAAAAGCTTTTTCCTGGGATAAATAAAAGATTACTATGTAGTCTGTGTCATTGTCTTTCGGCTATTTTTTTGCTCTTGAGATCCATTACTCGACTTAACTCTTAAAGAACGAAAAACTGTGGAAACGAATGCATAATTGATATAAAAAATGATTCCAAAGAGTTAGGAACGAGAAATGGGGAAAGGCAGAGTAAGAAACGGGAGATGAAGAGACTGACATGTTGAAAATAGTATAAAATACTGACGAGTTGATTAAGACAAGTTGTCAAGCCGTTACCGGCTTTGTCAAGCCGGTAACGGCTTGGCAAAGCTCCTGGAGAGCGAAACGTTGCCACAATAAAAATGTCACATTAGTTGCACTTGTGTCCTTTTACTTTACAAGTGTAGTAAAGAAATGAAGATGTATTAACCTTGGAGGTCAGTCCCTCAGCCTGGAGAAAAGTTCAGCTCCATGGTCTGGAACGATAGCGAATCCCGTCCCCTGCAACGTCTTGGAGATCTTCCACCTTACCTTCGACAGTATTTAAGACTCCGTTCTTATGCTTCAGCTTCATGTCGTTCCAGACTATGGAGCTGAACTCTTCTCCAGACTGAGGGACTGACCACCTCAAATACTGTTTCTCCAAGATTGATGGACTGATTGCATCTTCATTTCACTACTACACATACTGCCTGTGTGTGACTGAAGAAGTCACTGTGTA
>NC_069496.1:9686804-9729304 GCF_026875155.1 Cherax quadricarinatus
TCCACAGCGATTAATATTCGTTTTTAAAAAAAGAGTCCACAGCGATTAATATTTTGTTTTTTAAAAGAGTCTTGGGTGATCAAAATTAGGGTTAACGAAACTAATGTCTCGTTAACCCCTACCACTGCCGCTTAACCCCCTTTCACTACCCCTAAATCCCCTACTACTGCCCCTAAATCACCTACCACTGCCCCTAAATCCCCTACCACTACCCCTAAATCACCTACCACTGCCCCTAAATCCCCTACCACTGCCCTAAATCCCCTACCACTGCCCCTAAATCCCCTACCACTGCCCCTAAATCCCCTACCACTGCCCCTTAACCCCTACCGCAGCCACGTCACAATATCCTCCCTCCCCCTACTTCCTCTCTCCCCCCTCCCTGCTGGGTTGAGTTTTTTCCTTGGTCAACAGAGATCTTACTTTCATCTAGGGAGGTTTCCTTCTGTCTCTCTCCCTCTGTGTAGTTCTCCTTCTAGCTAGTTCTTTCCCTTGTTAAGGGGCCCTTTTCACCCCTTTCCTGCAACCCCTGCCTCCCCTTACCCTCCATCTCTTATTCCTCCCTTCGTTGTCCATCTTTTTTCACCACCTGGTTTATCTCTCCCTCCCTCCCTCCCTCCCTCTTGCTATCGCCAGTCACCTTTCCTCTACTCCCCCCTCCTCTTTCTCCTACCAATAGTTCTCTGTCTCTCCCTCCTCCCTCTACACTTCTTCCTTCTTCTTTTCCCCTTCTCCACTTAACGCTTATTTAATTTACCCTCCTTCTCCTCCCTGTTTCCTTCAACTTCCCCTTTCTTACCCCCTCCCTTCTATCCTAACCCACAATCTTCATTTCTATCTCGATTAGTAGCGCACTCAGCTCACACACTGAGGTTCGGGGTTCGATCCCCGGTACGTATGGGAACATTAGAACGTGTATCATTAAGACACCTACTGTCCATGTTCACCTAGCATTAAAATAGGTACCTGGGTGTTAGTGGACTGGTGTGGGTCGCATCCTGGGTGTTAGTGGACTGGTGTGGGTCGCATCCTGGGTGTTAGTGGACTGGTGTGGGTCGCATCCTGGGTGTTAGTGGACTGGTGTGGGTCGCATCCTGGGTGTTAGTGGACTGGTGTGGGTCGCATCCTGGTGTTTAGTGGACTGGTGTGGGTCGCATCCTGGGTGTTAGTGGACTGGTGTGGGTCGCATCCTGGGTGTTAGTGGACTGGTGTGGGTCGCATCCTGGGTGTTAGTGGACTGGTGTGGGTCGCATCCTGGGTGTTAGTGGACTGGTGTGGGTCGCATCCTGGGTGTTAGTGGACTGGTGTGGGTCGCATCCTGGGTGTTAGTGGACTGGTGTGGGTCGCATCCTGGGTGTTAGTGGACTGGTGTGGGTCGCATCCTGGGTGTTAGTGGACTGGTGTGGGTCGCATCCTGGGTGTTAGTGGACTGGTGTGGGTCGCATCCTGGTGTTAGTGGACTGGTTTTGGGTCGCATCCTGGGTGTTAGTGGACTGGTGTGGGTCGCATCCTGGTGTTAGTGGACTGGTGTGGGTCGCATCCTGGTGTTAGTGGACTGGTGTGGGTGGCATCCTGGGTGTTAGTGGACTGGTGTGGGTCGCATCCTGGGGGTTAGTGGACTGGTGTGGGTCGCATCCTGGTGTTAGTGGACTGGTGGGGTCGCATCCTGGGTGTTAGTGGACTGGTGTGGGTCGCATCCTGGGGGTTAGTGGACTGGTGTGGGTCGCATCCTGGGTGTTAGTGGACTGGTGTGGGTCGCATCCTGGGTGTTAGTGGACTGGTGTGGGTCGCATCCTGGGTGTTAGTGGACTGGTGTGGGTCGCATCCTGGGTGTTAGTGGACTGGTGTGGGTCGCATCCTGGGTGTTAGTGGACTGGTGTGGGTCGCATCCTGGGTGTTAGTGGACTGGTGTGGGTCGCATCCGGGTGTTAGTGGACTGGTGTGGGTCGCATCCTGGGTGTTAGTGGACTGGTGTGGGTCGCATCCTGGGTGTTAGTGGACTGGTGTGGGTCGCATCCTGGGTGTTAGTGGACTGGTGTGGGTCGCATCCTGGGTGTTAGTGGACTGGTGTGGGTCGCATCCTGGGTGTTAGTGGACTGGTGTGGGTCGCATCCTGGGTGTTAGTGGACTGGTGGTGGGTCGCATCCTGGGTGTTAGTGGACTGGGTGTGGGTCGCATCCTGGGTGTTAGTGGACTGGTGGGGGGGTCGCATCCTGGGTGTTAGTGGACTGGTGTGGGTCGCATCCTGGGTGTTAGTGGACTGGTGTGGGTCGCATCCTGGGTGTTAGTGGACTGGTGTGGGTCGCATCCTGGGTGTTAGTGGACTGGTGTGGGTCGCATCCTGGGTGTTAGTGGACTGGTGTGGGTCGCATCCTGGGTGTTAGTGGACTGGTGTGGGTCGCATCCTGGGTGTTAGTGGACTGGTGTGGGTCGCATCCTGGGTGTTAGTGGACTGGTGTGGGTCGCATCCTGGGTGTTAGTGGACTGGTGTGGGTCGCATCCTGGGTGTTAGTGGACTGGTGTGGGTCGCATCCTGGGTGTTAGTGGACTGGTGTGGGTCGCATCCTGGGTGTTAGTGGGCTGGTGTGGGTCGCATCCTGGGTGTTAGTGGACTGGTGTGGGTCGCATCCTGGGTGTTAGTGGACTGGTGTGGGTCGCATCCTGGGTGTTAGTGGACTGGTGTGGGTCGCATCCTGGGTGTTAGTGGACTGGTGTGGGTCGCATCCTGGGTGTTAGTGGACTGGTGTGGGTCGCATCCTGGGTGTTAGTGGACTGGTGTGGGTCGCATCCTGGGGACAAAATTTACCAAATTTGTCCGAAATGCTCAGCATAACAAGGGACTTTCTATATATAAAGTAAAAGGACACAAGTGCAACTAATGTGACATTTATTGTGGCAACGTTTCGCTCTCCAGGAGCTTTATCAAGCCATTACAAACAATACAATATAGTAGTATGTCACTGATGTCAGCTATGGTCTGTATAAGTTGTATCATGTACTTGTTCAAATAATTGTTATTGTTCCACTAACCCCTACCCACAGAACCCCCTCCCTGCTACCCCTACCCATCTGGCGACTCGTTCAACCCTCCCCCAGCTCGCTCACACACCTGGATGCTGAACAGTGTCGTGCCCTGCACGGGAGGAGGGGATGTACGTATCTGCACGCCCACACCACCACACGCCCACGTTACACGTTTATACCACACGCCCACACTACACGCCTACACCACACGCCCACACTACACGCCTACAACACACGCCCACACTACACACCCACACTACACGCATACACCACGCGCCCACACTACACGCATACACCACACGCCCATACTACACGCTTACACCACACGCCCACACTACACGCCCACACTACACGCATACACCACTACACGCCCACACTACATGCATACACCACCACACGCCCACAGTACATGCATACACCACCACACGCCCACACTACATGCATACACCACCACACGCCCACACTACACGCATACACCACACGCCCACACTACACGCATACACTACACGCTCACACTACACGCATACACTACACGCTCACACTACACGCCCACACTACACGCATACACCACACGCCCACACTACATGCATACACCACCACGCGCCCACACTACATGCATACACCACACGCCTATACCCACGCTTTCTCTTAACGTTGCATCATCTCTGGCGAGAGATTTTTCTCTTGTTTGTCTATCCTTAATCTCCCCTTTCTCTCCCTCTCTCTCCCTCTCTCATACGTTCCAGCGGCCCCTCGCCTTTCTCCTTGACGGGACCAGAGTTGCTGTCAACGTGGACGGTGTTTTGCCCTTCCCTCCGTCCACGAAATTATTTCCACTGTCGGAGAGTTGAAATAAATGCGGCTTCTGTCACATTTTTAGAGGGATGGTCGACGGCTTGGAATTTCTTATTGCCGCTTCTGCTGTTGCTGTTTCTGTTGCTACTGTTGCTGTTGCTACTGTTGCTGTTGCTACTGTTGCTGCTGCTGCTGCTTTGTACGAATGTCAGTGTGGGTAGTGTGGGTTGTGTGTAGGGTTGTCTGGGTGGCTTGTGTGTGGGGCTGTCAGTGTGGGTTATGTGTATGGTTGTCTACGTGGCTGTTGGTGTGGCTGTCTGTAAGTTGTTGTCAGCGTGTATTGCTATCATTGTGATTTTCTTAGCCAATGATACATTTCAGATCACTGGTTCCCACTAGGCTGGAATATTACTGTGTACTAACGGCCCTCCTTCAAGGCTGGCGAAATCGCAGAGCTGAGAGTTACAGAGAGAACCTTCTCAGCTTGTATGAACTCAGTCAAGCACCTAAATTACTGGGTCCACTTGAAGTCCCTCGAACTGAACTCCTTAGAATGTAGGCGAGAAAGATACATGACAATCTACAACAATCTACACACACACACACACACACACACACACACACACACACACACACAGCCTTAAGAAGAGGTACGATAAGGCTCTTGGAGCAGTGGACCTAGTAACGACGAGCAAAGAGGTTAGGCCAGGAGCTGTCAGTCGACCCCTGCAGCCACATATAAGTGAAAAGACACACACACACACACACACACACACACACACACACACACACACACACTGGTAGAATCAGGATCCATACGTACCTTTAAGACGAGGCATGATGAGGCTCACGCATTCAGGAAAGAGTAGCGGCCAGCGACGAAGCGGGGCCAGGAGCTGAGACTCGACCCTTGCAGCCAAATAGAGGAGAGTACACACGTGTGATAACTCACCTTGAAGAGAGTAGAGGCATCGCTCCTTGAAGCCATTGTTGACTAGAATGGTCCAAATGCTCGTGCTTCCAACTCCAGATAATTTGCATATTGAATACTTAACAGGGAAAGACACGAAGAACTTTCCCCTAAGACCTCTAACTTTCTTTTTTCTCACTCGCTTTCTATTTTATTCTTGTACCGTTGGTTGCTAATATGGTGTAGTGGTGTATTGGAGAACACTTTGCACCTGCTGGATGTTATCCCCACGAGTTGGGGAGAAGACAGTGTAGAAGTGGGTAGGGTGTTGGTGTTGGGGAGGAGAGAAGTGGGTAAGGTGTTGGGGAGGAGAGAAGTGGGTAGGGTGTTCGGGGAGGAGAGAAGTGGGTAGGGTGTTTGGGGAGGAGATAAGTGGGTAGGGTGTTTGGGGAGAGAGAAGTGGGTAGGGTTGTTTGGGAGGAGAGAAGTGGTATGGTGTTCGGGGAGGAGAGAAGTGGGTAGGGTTGTTTGGGATTTGAGAAGTGGGTATGGTGTTCGGGAGGAGAAAGTGGGTAGGGTGTTTGGGGAGGAGAGAAGTGGGTAGGGTGTTTGGGGAGGAGAGAAGTGGGTATGGTGGTTCGGGAGGAGAGAAGTGGGTAGGGTGTTTGGGGAGGAGAGAAGTGGGTAGGGTGTTTGGGGAGGAGAGAAGTGGTAGGTGTTTTGGGGAGGAGAGAAGTGGGTAGGGTGTTTGGGGAGGAAGAAGTGGGTAGGGTGTTTGGGGAGGAGAGAAGTGGGTAGGGTGTTTTGGGAGGAGAGAAGTGGTAGGGTGTTTAGGGAGGAGAGAAGTGGGTAGGGTGTTTGGGGAGGAGAAAAGTGGGTAGGGTATTTGGGAGGAGAGAAGCGGTAGGGTGTTTGGGGAGGAGAGAAGTGGGTAGGGTGTTTGGGGAGGAGAGAAGTGGGTAGGGTGTTTGGGAGGAGAGAAGTGGGTAGGGTGTTTGGGGAGGAGAGAATGGGTAGGGTGTTTGGGAGGAGGAGAAGTGGTAGGGTGTTTGGGGAGGAGAGAAGTGGGTAGGCGTTTGGGGAGGAGAGAAGTGGGTAGGGTGTTTGGGAGAGAGAAGTGGGTAGGTGTTTGGGGGAGGAGAGAATGGGGAGGGTGTTTGGGGAGGAGAGAAGTGGGTAGGGTGTTTGGGGAGGAGAGAAGTGGGTAGGGTGTTTGGGGAGGAGAGAAGTGGGTAGGGTGTTTGGGGAGGAGAGAAGTGGGTAGGGGTGTTTGGGGAGGAGAGAAGTGGGTGGCGTTTGGGAGGAAGAAGGTGGGTAGGGTGTTTGGGGAGGAGAGAGTGGGTATGGGTGTTGGGGAGGAGAGAATGGGGAGGGGTGTTTTGGGGAGGAGAGAGAGTGCAGGGTGTTTGGGGAGGTGAGAATGTGTAGGGTGTTTGGGAGAGAGTGGGCAGGGTGTTTGGAGGAGAGAAGTGCAGGTGTTTGGGGAGGTAGAAGTGGGCAGGGGTTTGGGGGAGAAAGTGGTAGGGTGTTTGGGAGGAGAGAAGTGGGCAGGGTGTTTGTTGGGAGAGAATTGGCAGGGTGTTTGGGAGGAGAGAATGGGCAGGGTGTTTGGGAGGAGAGAAGTGGTGGGTGTTTGGGGAGGAGAGAGCGGGTAGGTGTTTGGGGAGGAGAGATGTGGGTGGTGTGTTTGGGGAGGAGAGAAGTGGGCAGGGTGTTTGGGAGGAGAGAACGGGTAGGGTTTTGGGGAGGAGAGAGCGTTAGGGTGTTTGTGGAGGAGAGAAGTGGTAGGGTGTTTGGGGAGGAGAGATGTGGTAGGGTGTTTGGGAGAGATAGTGCGTAGGGTTTGGGAAGAGTGGGTAGGTGTTTGGGAAGGAGAGTAGTGGTAGGTTTTGTATAGAGAAGTTTGTTGATTTGGGGAGAAGAGTGGCTAGGGTGTTTGGAGGAGAAGTGGCGGGTGTTTGGAGGAAGGAGTGGCATGGTGTTTGGGAGTAGAAGTGGGCAGGGTGTTGGGAGAGAGAAGTGGCAGGTGTTTGGAGCAGAGAAGTGGGCAGGTGTTGGGGAGAGAAATGGCAGGTTTTTGGGGAAGAAAGTGGCTGGTTGTTTGGAGGAAAATCTCTCCTGTTTAGGGAGGAGATGCATGTGCAGGTGTTTGGTGAAGGAAGCGGTTAGGGTTTTGGGAGAGAATGAAGTTTGGAGCTGCAGGTGTTTGGGGATGAGAGAAGTGGGTTAGGGTGTTTGGGTAGGAGAGATTTGGCAAGGTGTTTGTTGGGAAGATGGGCATGTTTTGATTGAGAGAAGTGGCAGGTGTTTGGGGAGGAAGAAAGTGGTAGTGGTGTTTGGGGATAGAGAATGGTGGTGTCTTGTATGGAGAGAATTGGTGCGTGTGTTTTGGGAGAAGATAGTGGGCAGCGTGTTTGGGAGATAGAAGGGTAGGGTGTTTTGGGGAAAAGCGGTGTTAGGTGTGTTTGGGGAGGAGAGAGCTGGTAGTGTGTTTGGGGAGAGTAGAAGTGGTAGTTTTGGGGAGGAGAGATGTGTTAGGTGTCTGGGAGGAGAGAAGTGGTGTAGGCGTTTGGTGAGGAAGAAGTGGTAGTCGTTTGGGGAGGAGAGAATGGGTAGGGTGTTGGGAAGGAGAGATGGGTAGGTGTTTATGGAGGAGAGAAGTGGTAGGGTGTTTGGGGAGAGAATGGGCAGGTGTTTTGGAGAGAAAGTGGGCCGGTGTTTTTGGGAGGGAGAAGTGGGCAGGTGTTTGGGGGGAAGAAGTGGGTAGGTGTTTGGGGAGGAGAGAAGTGGGTAGGGTGTTTGGGGAGGAGAGAAGTGGGCAGGGTGTTTGGGGAGGAGAGAGAGAGGTGGGATAAATGTTGGGGAGGAAAGTGGGTTCAGTGTTGGGGAGAGAGGTGATGAGGGTCTTGATTTACCATGTGCATGAAAGACATCCAAAGAGCAACAAATCGTCAATTTAACCAAGTTTCGCTCTTGTAGATGAAATGTCGCATGAGCGAAACTTTGTATTACTGAACACTATAACCTACTTTACCTTTTTGAGAGAGGACTGAGGAATCATCCTGAGTGACACATTCTGTTTATATAAGCTAAGACACATGGTGAGTGTGTTGCATCTGGGTCATCTTTGAGGGGATGGGGGCGACCATTTCTCCCCGTCAGTGTTACTTGCTGTCCACACTGCTGCTTCACATTCGGCTCATGAGAACAGCCGGTCACCAACTCGTGTCTGGGTGGGGCTCTAACCTCCCCGTCAGTGTTACTTGCTGTCCACATTCGGCTCTTGAGAACAGCCGGTCACCAACTCGTGTCTGGGTGGGGCTCAAACCTCCCCGTCAGTGTTACTTGCTGTCCACATTCGGCTCTTGAGAACAGCCGGTCACCAACTCATGTCTGGGTGGGGCTCTAACCTCCCCGTCAGTGTTACTTGCTGTCCACATTCGGCTCTTGAGAACAGCCGGTCACCAACTCATGTCTGGGTGGGGCTCTAACCTCCCCGTCAGTGTTACTTGCTGTCCACATTCGGCTCTTGAGAACAGCCGGTCACCAACTCATATCTGGCTGGGGCTCTAACGGCAGGGTATCTCTGCCTCTTTTTCCCTGTAGTTGATTGTAGGGTCACTGTAAAAACAACGACGGAATTAACATAACACAATGAATACCAACATGAAACACAAGCAATGAAATAAGTATTTTGACTCAGCTTTCCGTAGATGCCATCTAAAATATTCCTGATTTTCTTCTGCATCTTAATGATTGACACACACACACACACACACACACACACACACACACACACACACACACACACACACACACACACACACACACACACACACACACACTCACACTCGCTCACTGTAATGACGAGAAGTAGACAATATATCTTCTATATTTGATTTTACAGGTAAGTGTTGCTGCTGTGTGTTGCAGTGAGAGTCCTCTAGACACCTTCCTACTTCATAACTGGCGGTAAGCGTTCAGTTTTATATTATAATAGTCATTTAAAGACACTTTAAGCATGTAAAACGTCTATTTTATCACGTTTAACAAAGTGGTTTCTGTCTGTTTAGTAAAGCCCCACTGTGAGTGAATTATCACGTTGAGGTTTTTATAGTTACCAGGGTGCCTGTAGGGACCTCGGAGAACTTGAGGAGTTTTTAACATTGGTAATTTAGTGGGTTTTAAATGATCGATATATTTAACATGGTGTGTATTGATCATGTTAGTAGTGGTTATTTTTGTTACTACATTTTATCTCGAGTGTTTCTATGTGGGATTTATGATCACTGCTTTTGTCAGGTGTGCTGAGTGAGCTACCAGGTTTGGTGGTCTACCCAAGCCAGTCAGTGCGTCATCAAGAACTGTCTAATTTCCATTGTGGTCCTTCAGTCTTGTCTCCCCAGGATGCTATCCACAACAGCTGACTAACACCCAGGTACTTACTGCTAGATGAACAGGGACAGCAGGTGTTAGGAAACATGTCCATCGTTTCCACCCGTGCCGTGGATTGAAACACTGACACTCGGCTTGTGAGGCAAATGCGCTACCAACCGATTTCATAAGTAAAATCGTTAGTCATAGATTAAGGTCAAGGGTGGAGTTATTGCCTGTGATATCCCTTTAAAGGTGGACCTTGATGCTACCTGGAGTCTACCTGAAGGGCATTCCGAGGATCAACGCCCCCGCGGCCCGGTCTACGACCAGGCCTCCCGGTGGATCAGGGCCTGATCAACGAGGCTGTTACTGCTCGCCGCACGTAATCCAACGTACGAACCACAGCCTGGCTGATCCGGCACCGTCTTTAGGTATCTGTCCAGCTCCCTCTTGAAGACAACCAGGGGTCTTCCCGTAATGCCCCTTATTGCTGGTGGGAGGCTGTTGAACAGTCTTGGGCCCCGGACACTTATTGTGTTTTCTCTTAGTGTACCAGTGACGCCCCTACTTGTCACTGGGGGTATGTTGCATCGCCTGCCAAGTCTCTTGCTTTCGTATGGAGTGATTGCTGTGTGCATATTAGGGACCAGTCCCTCCAGAATCTTCCAGGTATAGATTATGATATATCTCTCTCGCCTGCGCTCTAGTGAGTACAAGTCAAGTGCTTCCAGGCACTCCCAGTAGTTAAGGTGTTTGATGGAATTTGTACGTGCAGTAAAGGTTCTCTGTACATTCTCTAGCTCTGAAATTTCACCTGTCTTGAATGGGGATGTTAATGTACAGCAGTATTCCAGCCTAGAAAGAATAAGTGATTTAAAAAGGATCATCATTGGCTTAGCATCTCTTATCTTGAATGTTCTCATTATCCATCCTGTCAGTTTCCTCGCAGATGTGATAGTGGCATTGTTGTGATCCTTGAAGGTGAGGTCTAGTGAATTTTGTTACGTTAAGATTGTAAAATTGACGTATGTTAACTTGTGTAAACATTTCATACCCCCCCTCTCCTCCCCCTCCCTGAACTTCTGTACCCCCTCCCCTCTTCCTCCTTTAACCTCTTTACCCCCTCTCCTCCCCCTCCCTTAACCTCTTAACCCCTCGACCCCCATTCCTTTGCCTCTCCCTTTGACCCTCACCTCCCCCTCCCTTTGCCAATTCCTTTACCCCTCACCTCTTGCATCTCCTTCCTCTCCCCTTACCTCCCTTCCCCTTCCCCTCACCTTTCCCTACCAGGTCACCAAGGGAAGGAATGCATGCTTTCACTTCCTTTACTTCTCTGACATATGTTTTTTTATTGTCCTGTTTACCTTTTTTCTTATTTATCTCTGTATCTTGTTCATCGTTCTTCATGGTATAAACCTTGGTAATAAATACCGAC
Source organism: Cherax quadricarinatus (assembly GCF_026875155.1). Taxonomy (NCBI): domain Eukaryota; kingdom Metazoa; phylum Arthropoda; class Malacostraca; order Decapoda; family Parastacidae; genus Cherax; species Cherax quadricarinatus. The sequence goes on from NC_069496.1 coordinate 9,697,346, forward strand.
AAGTTGGTTTAGAAAGACACGTAAGCAAACACTATAACATATTTATTAGAAAACGTTTCGGTCCTGGGACCTTGATCACTTCTAACATGTTAGAAGTGATCAAGGTCCCAGGCCGAAACGTTTTCTAATAAATATGTTATAGTGTTTGCTTACGTGTCTTTCTAAACCATCGTTCTTCATGTATAAGGTTTTGCAAGGCTTTCTTTGCTATCAACATTTAATGTGTGTGTGTGTGTGTGTGTGTGTGTGTGTGTGTGTGTGAGCTTATGGTGCTGTCTTGTATAGTATAAACTGTAAGACCATACATTAGTATGGTGTCAGTCACTATACCGTGATGGTGTTACTGGCATGTGTATGGAGGTAAGATAAGTTGTGGATAGACAGGAAGAGAGAGGTTAGAAAGGTGAATAGACAGGAAGAGAGAGGTTAGAAAGGTTGTGGATAGACAGGAAGAGAGGTTAGAAAGGTTGTGGATAGACAGGAAGAGAGAGGTTAGAAATGTGGATAGACAGGAAGAGAGGTTAGAAAGGTGGAAAGACAAGGAAGAGAGAGATTAGAAAGGTGGATAGACAGAAGAGAGAGATTAGAAATGTGGATAGACAGGAAGAGAGAGGTTAGAAAGGTGGATAGACAGGAAGAGAGAGGTTAGAAAGGTGGATAGACAGGAAGAGAGGTTAGAAAGGTGAATAGACAGGAAGAGAGAGGTTAGAAAGGTTGTGGATAGACAGAAGAGAGGTTAGAAAGGTTGTGGATAGACAGGAAGAGAGAGGTTAGAAAGGTGGATAGACAGGAAGAGAGAGGTTAGAAAGGTTGTGGATAGACAGGAAGAGAGAGGTTAGAAAGGTTGTGGATAGACAGGGAGAGAGAGGTTACAAAGGTGGAAAGACAAGAAGAGAGGTTAGAAAGGTGGATAGACAGGAAGAGAGAGGTTAAAAAAGGTGCATAGACAGAAGAGAGAGGTTAGAAAGGTGCATAGACAGGAAGAGAGAGGTTAGAAATGTGATAGACAGGAAGAGAGGTTAGAAAGGTGGATAGACAGGAAGAGAGAGGTTAGAAAGGTGCATAGACAGAAGAGAGAGGTTAGAAATGTGGATAGACAGGAAGAGAGGTTAGAAAGGTGGAAAGACAGAAGAGAGAGATTAGAAAGGTGGATAGACAGGAAGAGAGAGGTTAGAAATGTGGATAGACAGGAAGAGAGAGATTAGAAATGTGGATAGACAGGGAGAGAGAGATTAGAAATGTGGATAGACAGGAAGAGAGAGGTTAGAAAGGTGGATAGGCAGGAAGAGAGAGGTTAGAAAGGTGGATAGACAGGAAGAGAGGTTAGAAAGGTTGTGGATAGACAGGAAGAGAGGTTAGAAAGGTTGTGGATAGACAGGAAGAGAGAGGTTAGAAAGGTTGTGGATAGAGGTCAATTAGTCCTTATTTGTAATGTTCATGGAGAAGCGGTAAACCATTATGGGTCACACAGCTCCTCGGGAATGGGAGGTAATCAGGTTTCATCCGAGGAACAGGAGGATAATTTAATTTCCTTTTCATTCTGGCATCCATTATCAGTATCATTATTATCATCATTATCATTACCATTATCATTATTATTATCATTATTATTATCATTCGCTTTTTTTGTTTGTTATTCCTAAAATTAAGGTTTTCATTATATTTTGATTCTCTCTCCTCTCCTTCTCTCTCTCTCTCTCTCTCTCTCTGTCTCTCTCTCTCTCTCTCTGTCTCTCTCTCTCTCTCTCTCTCTCTCTCTCTCTCTCTCTCTCTCTCTCTCTCTTTCTCTCTCTTTTTTCTTACACAGGGCTTGACAAGGTTAGGTTAAGGATCCCTAGCTTTATTGACAAGCTATTTACAGGTTAAGGATTCCTAACTTTATTGACAAACTAAGAGCTGTTACCTACATCAGCTCACTTGAAAGCATTTTTTATTGTTATGAGACATACAAGTAGGGAACAGGGTAAAATTGGAGCCATCTGTGGGCCAGCTGTGGACCATCTGTGGGCCCGCTGTGGACCATCTGTGGACCAGCATTTTCATTTGATCAACTGACTTTATCTGGTTGACATAATGCTGTACCAATGTGTTCCAGACTCGAGTCATCTTGGGGATAAATGATCTCAGATGAAGTGATGCTCTGGAGAAGTGTACAGCCAGAGTGGAGTTGCTGCTGGCTGCCCGTCTTTGTTGTAAAGGGTTATTGGAGATTTGATGGTTGGAGTTAAACACAGTCGTTGGATGTTAACACATATTTTAACAGAGTGTGAGAGGGGGTAGCCCAAACTGCCTGTCCTGTCGCCTGCTAGGCCTGCGGGGAACTGAGGCCTAGGGCCGGGAGCGTAGCGCTCACATCGGCATCACATGACTTCATACAAACTAGTCACCAGGCCTAGCAAAAGGGTCGTGTTGTCATGTAGGGGGGTATTGGAACGTAAGGATAATTGGGGAATATGGAAGGGAGTCAGTAGGTAGGTGACAGGCGAGGCAGTAGGAGGGATGAGTGCGGAGGTTGGTAGGTAATGTGAGGTCACTGGTGACTACACCCTCACCTCTCATTACTCTACCCACCACACTACTCACCCTCTCACTACTTTAACTAAACATAATAAAATATAAGAAATAGGAATGGCAAATAACGGGGACAGTGAATATTACTATTCTACTCACACAGTTTATTATTAAGTCCTTGTACAATAATATATTTGGGAACAGGAGTACATTATTGTGGTTTAGATAACTGGGGTGGTACACATAGGTAGTGAGACAGGGAATACAATCAACTTGACCAAAATGAATATAACTTACAATATAGTACAGAGGACAGTTCACTACAGGAACTAAGCCACAGGTCCCAAGACCTACACAACACGAGTACTGCTCCAAGCCAGCACTCTGCCAAATGTCTCCAACAGTCTCTCCTCCCGAGACTCTCCAGCTCAGCTCTGCTCACAGGCCAAAGCTCCGCTCGAATCTGTCTGCTCAGCTGTTCCTTGGGCTTATATTGTCCCGAGAGCACCCCCCACAATGAGGTGTCCACACGTGGTGTTGATCTGATGCCGAGGTCTGACGCCGTCCAGGACAAAAGACCTCAGTCTTAAGCCGAAAAGGTGTGGCTCTGACAGACATTTGCCAAGGCAAGATGTGACCATATAATTGGTTAAATTAGGTCTCCCAGAGACCTCACAAGCCCAGCTGAACTACATCACAGTGTATGTAAAACATATGGATGGTACTATGATAATCAGATAACATATACATATACAGGGGATCAGACGAGATGAGATGTCTTGCTCTGTTCTCTACTCTGTCAAGCAGTCACAAATGAGAGGGGGAGGGCAGACGAACCAAGAAAGTGGAGCATACTCAAGGTGTGAGCGTACTTGTGCCTCCTGCAGAATTTTGCAACCCCTACTGTCAAGCAGATGCGAGATACAGCGAAGTGCTGTAAGCTTCCTGGCTGCCTTGTTTGCAAGATTTACAACGTGGTTCTTCATAGTCAGTTTGGAGTCAAATTTCACCCCAAGGATATCAACTTTTCCCCAGGTACCAACACCCTCTCATTCACAGGGTTTGACAAGGTTAGGTTAAGGATCCCTCTCCCTCCCTCTCTCTCTCTCTCTTTTTTTTTTTTTTTTTTTTACACAGGGTTTGACAAGGTTAAGGATCCCTAGCTTTATTGACAGCTATATTACAGGTTAAGGATTCCTAACTTTATTGGCAAGCTAAGAGCTGTTACCTACATCAGCTCATTTGAAAGCATTTTTATTGTTATGAGACATACAAGTAGGGAACAGGATGAAGTTGGAGCCATCTGTGGGCCAGCATTTTCATTTGATCAACTGACTTTATCTCGTTGACATCTCTCTCTCTATCTCTCTCTTTCTCTCTCTCTCTCTCTCTCCTTCCCTCTCTCCCTCCCTCTCTCCCTCCCTCTCTCATTTCCTGTGACCGATGCGTGATTTGCCTCTTCCTTTGTTGTCTTCACTTTCAACTGTCTCTTGCGGCACACACTCCTTTTAAAGCTAATTCTCTCTCTCTCTCTCTCCCCTCCTTCTCTCTCTCTCTCTCTCTCTCTCTCTCTCTCTCTCCTCTCTCTCTCTCTCTCTCTCTCTCTCTCTCTCTCTCTCTCTCATCTCTCTCTCGTGTTTTCACTACACATTTCTCTCCTATCTACGATGAACTCTCCCTCTACTTCCTCTCTTTATCCATCTATCTCTTCCTCTCTATCCCTTCATCCATCCCCTCTCTTTTCTCCATCAGTCCCCTCCCCTCTCTCCCTCCATCAATCCCCTCTCCTCCCCTCCCCTCCCTCCCTCAAACCCCTCTCCTCCCCTCCCTCCCTCATTCCCCTCACAGCTGGGTCTTGGGTGTGTTTCATCTTGGATTTAAATGTATTAAAGAATGAGTTATAAGGGGCAAATCCCCGGGAATAGTAGGGATATTCTGGAGAGAGAGAGAGAGAGAGAGAGAGAGAGAGAGAGAGAGAGAGAGAGAGAGAGAGAGAGAGTGAGAGAGAGTTATACGCTGAATAAATTCACTTAAATGCCAGAGACTCTTATCTGGTTCATTTTAAACGAATATAAAAACTGTTTCCAAGCTTCGGTTATCATGAATTAAAACCAATAATTAATTTGGGAAATTTGCGGTGCACGTGAAATTTATTTTATATATATATATATTATATATATATTATATATTATATATATATATATATATATATATATATATATATATATATATATATATATATATGTGTAATTTTTTCACGGAATCACAAAGTATATAATGCAGGGTTAGTGAAAAAACTAGCTTTCAATAATTGACTTCTGGTACAGATGTTGAACAGTGGAAAAAAATATTTTAAACAGCTTTATCTCTCTCTCTTTCTCTTTCTCTCTGTCTTTGTCTCTCTGTCTCTGTCTCTCTTTCTGTCTCTGTCTCTTTTTACACAGGGTTAGGATCCCTAGCTTTATTGACAAGCTATTTACAGGTTAAGGATTCCTAACTTTATTGGCAAGCTAAGAGCTGTTACCTACATCAGCTCATTTGAAAGCATTTTTATTGTTATGAGACATACAAGTAGGGAACAGGATGAAGTTGGAGCCGCCTGTGGGCCAGCTGTGGACCATCTGTGGGCCAGCATTTTCATTTGATCAACTGACTTTATCTGGTTGACATAATGTTGTACGAATGTATTCCAGACTCGAGTCATCCTGGGGATAAATGATCTCAGATGAAGTGATGTTCTGAATAAGTGTACAGCCAGAGTGAAGTTGCTGCTGGCTGCCCGTCTTGTGGTATAGAAGCTTGCTTCACGCTGTCCTTCAAGTCTCTCTCTCTCTCTCTCTCTCTCTCTCTCTCTCTCTCTCTCTCTCTCTCTCTCTCTCTCTCTCCCATGGAGACTACTGGTCCTCATAATTGCACCACAGGGCCTTTCGTGTTTCAATAACTTTATCAGGAGCTTGCAGTGTTGCACAAATTAGTAGGAAGTCCGAGTAGTTTCATTCCCCTGAACGAAACTACTTCAACTTCCTACTTCTGCAACACTGCAAGGTCCTGATGTGTTGTTTAGAATACGAAAGGCCCAGGAGCTGTCATTCAAATTCTGTAGTTGTTTTGCATCTAATCTCAGATCGAAGGAGATTCGAACCTATGTACGGTGGTAGAAATTACAATAGTAAAATAATATGATTGAGTAGATAATAGGTAATCATTTGGGCTCATTTTTTACTGCCGCGATCAGACGTCAGCAGTATTCTGACACTTGACACATTGGTCGACCTGCAGAGTCAGCACATCGACCCTGACATCAGCTGACGTCTCACTCCAAACCAGAGGAAAAATATCTGACGAAAGTATTAGATCAGTTGATTTCCCACGACGGGAGAGATGTGAGCAACCGAGAGAGAGAGAGAGAGAGAGAGAGAGAGAGAGAGAGAGAGAGAGAGAGAGAGAGAGCAGGGAAAGACTGAGGGAGTGGGATAGGTCACTATAAAGGCAGGAGAAAGTACAAAATGAAAGGAAATGTAGAAGGGAGAGAAGTTAAGTATTCTACCTAAACCGTGTGACCTCTCGTTTCTCTCTCTCCACACCGTGTGAACCCAACCTCCTTCCCCACACACCGTGTGAACCCAACCTCCTCCCCCACACACCGTGTGAACCCAACCTCCTCCCCCACACACCGTGTGAACCCAACCTCCTCCTCCACACACCGTGTGAACCCAACCTCCTTCCCCGCACACCGTGTGAACCCAACCTCCTCCCCCGCACACCGTGTTACCCCAACCTCCTCCCCCACACACCGTGTTACCCCAACCTCCTCCCCCACACAGTGTGACCTCCCACCTCCTCCCCCACACACAGTGTGACCTCCCACCTCTCCCCCACACAGTGTGACCTCCCACCTTCTCCCCCACACACAGTGTGACGTCCCACCTCCTCCCCCACACACCGTGTGAACCCAACCTCCTCCCCCACACACCGTGTGAACCCAACCTCCTCCCCCACACACCGTGTGAACCCAACCTCCTCCCCCACACACCGTGTGAATCCAACTCCTCCCCCGTACACCGTGTTACCCCAACCTCCTCCCCCACACACCGTGTTACCCCAACCTCCTCCCCCACACACCGTGTTACCCCAACCTCCTCCCCCACACACCGTGTTACACCAACCTCCTCCCCCACACACCGTGTTACCCCAACCTCCTCCCCCACACACAGTGTGACCTCCCACCTCCTCCCCCACACACAGTGTGACCTCCCACCTCCTCCCCCACACACAGTGTGACCTCCCTCCTCCCCCACACACAGTGTGACCTCCCACCTCCTCTCCCACACACAGTGTGACCTCCCACCTCTCGGGTCTCACTTTGTGTGTATAATTCCCTCTATCATCGCGTGTAATCTTCCTTGTCATATTCTATTGTTTTCTTTTGTGTTTTATTCCTCTTTCCACCCGTTGTTTTGTTTCTCGTTTAACCCATTTCCTCCCATAGTAACACTACCATGTATTGCAACATTTCCTCCCATAGTAACACTACCATGTATTGCAACATTTCCTCCCATAGTAACACTACCATGTATTGCAACATTTCCTCCCATAGTAACACTGCCATGTATTGCAACATTTCCTCCCATATTAACACTACCATGTATTGCAACATTTCCTCCCATAGTAGCACTACCATGTATTGCAACATTTCCTCCCATAGTAACACTACCATATATTGCAACATTTCCTCCCATAGTAACATTACCATGTATTGCAACATTTCCTCCCATAGTAACACTACCATGTATTGCAACATTTCCTCCCATAGTAACACTACCATGTATTGCAACATTTCCTCCCATAGTAACACTACCATGTATTGCAACATTTCCTCCCATAGTAACACTACCATGTATTGCAACATTTCCTCCCATAGTAACACTACCATATATTGTAACATTTCCTCCCATAGTAACACTACCATATATTGCAACATTTCCTCCCATAGTAACACTACCATGTATTGCAACATTTCCTCCCATAGTAACACTACCATGTATTGCAACATTTCCTCCCATAGTAACACTACCATGTATTGCAACATTTCCTCCCATAGTAACACTACCATGTATTGCAACATTTCCTCCCACAGTAACACTACATGTATTGCAACATTTCCTCCCATAGTAACACTACCATGTATTGCAACATTTCCTCCCATAGTAACATTACCATGTATTGCAACATTTCCTCCCACAGTAACACTACCATATATTGCAACATTTCCTCCCATAGTAACACTACCATGTATTGCAACATTTCCTCCCACAGTAACACTACCATGTATTGCAACATTTCCTCCCATAGTAACACTACCATGTATTGCAACATTTCCTCCCATAGTAACATTACCATGTATTGCAACATTTCCTCCCATAGTAACACTACCATGTATTGCAACATTTCCTCCCATAGTAACACTACCATGTATTGCAACATTTCCTCCCATATTAACACTACCATGTATTGCAACATTTCCTCCCATAGTAACACTACCATGTATTGCAACATTTCCTCCCATAGTAACACTAACCATGTATGCAATATTTCCTCCCATAGTAACACTACCATGTATTGCAACATTTCCTCCCATAGTAACATTACCATGTATTGCAACATTTCCTCCCACAGTAACACTACCATGTATTGCAACATTTCCTCCCATAGTAACACTACCATGTATTGCAACATTTCCTCCCACAGTAACACTACCATGTATTGCAACATTTCCTCCCATAGTAAACACTACCATGTATTGCAACATTTCCTCCCATAGTAACATTACCATGTATTGCAACATTTCCTCCCATAGTAACACTACCATGTATTGCAACATTTCCTCCCATAGTAACACTACCATGTATTGCAACATTTCCTCCCATAGTAACACTACCATGTATTGCAACATTTCCTCCCATAGCAACACTACCATGCATTGCAACATTCCTCTCATAGCAACACTACCATGCATTGCAACATTCCACTCATAGTAACACTACCATGCATTGCAACATTCCACTCACAGTAACACTGTGCATTGCAACATTCCACTCATAGTAACACTGTGCATTGCAACATTCTACCCAAAGTAACATTGCACAAACTTCAACATTTTCATGGATCACTCAGCCTTCAGGAGAATCAAGGCAACCTTCTCTTCCCTTCAGGAGATCTGTGACTGTTGAAAACACAATTGGTAAAGTCTTCCTCAGCATATATGCTGTGTTCTTACCAAGACTAGTGTGCTGATCACATCGACTCCAGGCTGAGGAGGGACTGATTACCTCAAACTCTTTCTGATCTTAACCATTCTTCTGTGTATTGAACTGAGGAAGCCACTGGTTGGCGATACCCATCATCGTTCTGTGGGTTTTCTAAACTAGTTATCTACTTCTCTCCACTGGCAGTTCCTTTCCTAACTACTCCCATTCTCATTTTCGTTTATTTCCTTACTAAGTTCCTAACGTCAATTACTTAACGTTTCTATAAAGTAGCAAATATTATTTTTCCTTATTTTAAGTTAGGTTACTTTACAGTCTGTTAAATCCTATGTTCAGTAACCAGTAAGTCAAGTATTGGCCGTAATATTGTTAACAGTTATGTGGCCGAACCTTGCTACGAGAAACAAATATCCAGCATATATACTGGCTCCCTTCCCTTCGTGCTTGTGTGTGGCTTGTTAATGCTCCACATCGGACCGAAGCGTTGTCATAAGTTTTATTCTGTGTGAGGGTTATTTGTTTATGGTTACAGTCAGGGTATTGTATCCTTTTTATTCTGTCTAGTCGCGAGACGTTGAAATCTGTACGATTATAATTTGAACAGGTCTTTTTCAAGAATTTTTGAACAGTCAACACTATTTCTGTCCTACATCCACACTATTAGTCTATCGTCCTTTACCCTTGTCATTTATTCCCTCCCTAAATCCTTTTCTCCAACTTCCGTAATTCCTCCGTCCTTCCCTATCTCCACTTCCATTAAGTCTACGTTGTTAGGTAAGACACATATGCAACAGTTAGGTATCTTTATTTCTAAACGTTTTGCCTACACAGTAGACTTCTTCAGTCGAGTACAGAGAAGTTGATAGAAGCAGAAGATACTTGAAGACGATGTAATCAGTCCATCACCCTTGAAGTTTTGAGGTGGTCAGTCCCTCAGTCTGGAGAAGAGTATTGTTCCATAGTCTGAAACAATATGTACACGACTGAAGAAACCTACTGTGTAGGCGAAACGTTTCGAAATAAAGATACCTAACTGTTGCATATGTGTCTTACCTAACAACCTGTCGGTATTGTATACCATTTTAATGTTCACTCAAGTCTACGTTGTACATATTGTACAGCGGCCACTGTAATAAGACCAAATTTAGATCACTAACAAGTGTTTCAGTACTACACACTGAGGTGAGTGTAAACTATACAGGACACAGGAGGAGCTAAACAAGTGTACGCGAGGTGTAACAACTCTACAACTCACTGTATCTCCCCACGAGGGCCACTTAACACTCGTAAGAGGCAACAATTGCCACTTTTATAAGCAGACTTTAGACAACTTCTCAACACTCTCGCACTTCCAACCCAAAGTTTTACTGAAGAATTTAAAGTTTTTCAGAAATTTTCTCTCCCTGAGGACGGTCTGTATAACATGAGAGTAAATGTAGGATCTGGATGAGAGACTGAAGGACTGGAGCTGGATACTCCTTACCTGACGACACTCGTTCGAACCTCACGACAGATACATGCATTTGGAGTGTCATCAGAGCTGCTGTGTGTTATATTATGACATAAATTGTGGGGCTAAAACGTTGTGTATTTTTAAAAATAGGTTAGATAAATACATGAGTGGGTGTGGGTGGGTGTGAGTTGGACCTGACTAGCTTGTGCTGCTGAGTCTGGTGCCGTGCTCCTTCCTTGAGTGGAGGTGACCAGACTGGGTGGGTCATTGGGCTAATCCGGGGGGGGGACATGGACCAGCTCCGCATGGGTCAGTAGGCCTGTTGCAGTGCTCCTTCTTTCTTATGTTCTTGTTTTCATTTGGAGTGTAGATGGGAATTTTTGTGATTATGTTCCTGGTGTACTCGCCTATTTGTGGTTGCAGGGGTCGATTCACAGCTCTGGCCATGCTTCTTCGCTGGTCTCCCTGCTTCAAGAGCCTTATCGTACCTCTTCTTAAAGCTGTGTGTGTGTTTAGTACGAGTTTTTATATGACTTGTATATAGTTTTTATAGTTTTAAGATTAGTTTTCATGCACAAAAATATAAAAGATATTTCCCCGAATAACAAGAACATAAGAAGGAACACTGCAGCAGGCTTACTGGGCCATGCGAGGCAGGTCCAAGTCCCCCACCGGCCCAATTTTTTTTCCTCGAGAAAATGGTGTGCATTTTTGTTATCTTAACGTATTCTGTATATTCTAATAATTTTATCGAAACTTTTCCATTATTATTATTATTAATTATTATTATTATTATTATTATTATTATTATTATTATTATTATTATTATTATTATTATTATTATTATTATTATTACGTGGTTTAGCCGTGAAGAAAAGTTAGGTTTAGAACACGCTTTCATTGCACCAACGTTTTGCTCTGTGTAGAGTTTTTATCAAGTGTAAACCATACCCATGGCCTGGTGGCTAAAGCTCCCGCTTCACACACGGAGGGCCCGGGTTCGATTCCCGGCGGGTGGAAATTCCGACACGTTTCCTTACACCTATTGTCCTGTTCACCTAGCAGCAAATAGGTACCTGGGTGTTAGTCGACTGGTGTGGGTGGCATCCTGGGGGACAAGATTAAGGACCACAATGGAAATAAGTTAGACAGTCCTCGATGACGCACTGACTTTCTTGGGTTATCCTGGGTGGCTAACCCTCCGGGGTTAAAAATCCGAACAAAATCTTCTTTCTCTACCCCCGGCCGGGATTGAACATGCGGTCATAGTCTCAAAACTCCAGCCCGTCGCGTTAGCCACTAGACCAGCTAGCCACAATAAGATTCATCCAACTAGGTATATTTCTACACCATAGTTGGATGAATCTTATTGTGCTAGCTGGTCTAGTGGCTAACGCGACGGGCTGGAGTTTTGAGACTCTATGACCGCGGGTTCAATCCCGGCCGGGGGTATGGTTTATTTGCAATCGTGTCATTACGATTTCTTGAGTCATCAAGTGTAAAATCTTGACACAGAGCGAAAAGTTGTTTAGTGCTGAGTGTGGAATTCATCTTGGTTATTTAGCACCTGGGATAGGTAAAGAGTGTCTGCTTACTTGGTCTCCCTGGAGGACCGGGAGCCCCTGGGGCCCGGTCCTTGACTAGGCCTCCAGGTGTGTGGCGGAGATAAAGCATCTGGGATAGGGAATGGGTGTGTGGGGTAAATGTATCACCTGGAATAGGGAAGGAGTGTGTTACTGAGGAGATGATCAAATCTACTCAAAAGGTGAGGGGTGGCTCCAGTTCCTCGCTTCAAGAGTCCTTCAGTAGAATGGAAGCACCTGAAGAAGGAAACCCTGAGAGACCTCGACAAGTGAGTAATATGTGGCTTCTGTGCCGACTTCTACCTAAGTGTTGTCACCACAAAGTCAATACTATCCTAAATTTTACCTTCTTGGGTAAATATCATTATTAGATGGAGGGGAAATGTAGAGAGGGGTCGTTCTTGGTTGCCCGAGGGGAGGGGGATACAGTAAACTCTAAAAAAAAAAATACCACGGGTGGGGATAGAACCCGCGGTCAGAGTCTCAAAACTCCAGACCGTCGCGTTAGCCACTGGACCAGCTAGCTACAATAAGATTCATCCAACTAGGTATATTTCTACACCATAGGAAGGTTAGCATAGGCCACCACTGTGACCACAAATGCAAGTTTTTACAGACGAATTTGTGGTCACAGTGGTGGCCTATGCTAACCTTCCTATGGTGTAGAAATATACCTAGTTGGACGAATCTTATTGTGGCTAGCTGGTCCAGTGGCTAACGCGAGGGTCTGGAGTTTTGAGACTCTCTGATCGCGGGTTCTATCCCCACCCGTGGTGTGGTTTATTTGCAATCGTGTCATTACGATTTCGTGAGTCAGTAAACTCTCTTATATAGCATTCTTTTAAACTGCACTTAGAAAAAATAATCCTTGTATATAGTAAGGCTTTATATGAGTGTGTCTGTGAGAGTAGGGAGAATGGAAGTTAAAAAAGGGTGGAGGATGGGTTAGGAAAGGAGCAAAGGACTGATAGAGGTAAGGGGGAAAATAGTGGATATCACAGAGCATATGTGTAAGGAACCCGCAACTGGCGAAACGTCAAGAAGCTGGAAAAAAAGGTGCAAAGGTTTGCAGCGAAACTAGTCCCAGGGTCTTCAAGAGGGAGCTGGACAGATACCTAAAGTCGGTGCCGGATCAGCCGGGCTGTGGTTCGTACGTTGGATTGCGTGCGGCCAGCAGTAACAGCCTCGTTGATCAGGCACTGATCCACCGGGAGGCCTGGCCGTGGACCCTGCCGCGGGGGCGTTGATCCCCGGAATGCCTTCCAGGTAGCCTCCAGGTAGGTGAGGTTTGTCAGGAAACAGGACAAGTGTTTCGTGACGCGGGTCTTAGTTATATGAAGACCCGCAGCTGGAGCTGTTGGTCATCTGACAGAGGCCTTCCGCTGGCTTACCCCTCTACCCTTCAAAAATTAATTTTATAATTATAATAATTTTTCTTATTAATCCCAGAAGAGGCTTGGTGATATTAGAGGACTGAAGAACCAGGGGTGATATGATTACGACGTACATTATACCAAGATGAATTAACAAAGTGGACAGGGATGACTTCTAGGGATTTTAGGATGTACTTTTTTAGTCTTACGAAGTGGGATGACCTAGACAGCGAAGTGGTAAAAGCGGGATCCATACATAGCTTTAAGGATAGTTACGAGAAGGTTCATGAAGCCAGGAAACAGTGAATCCAGTAGAGGCCGGCGGAAATGCGGGGCCAGGAGCTGAGACTCGATCCCCTGCAACCAGAGATAGGTAAATACAAGTAGGTGAGCGCGCGCGCACACACACACACACACACACACACACACACACACACACACACACACACACACACAAAACAAAACACACACACACACACACACACACACTTATATACAACAGGCCAAGTGTCTAATTGACATGTGCCTAGGACAAAATGGTAACTAACACACACACACACACACACACACACACACACACACACACACCACACACACACACACACACACACACACACACACACACACACACACACACACACACACACACACATACAAAAAAAAAAACGCCCATAAGGGTAAACTTAAATATTTTTGCCTATGTTTTTCGCAGGTGAAGTGGAGAGAGACTGTTTAATGGGATAGGGTCTCCACTGGGCTTTCCAACCACGGCTGTCTAAACACCGGCTCTCCTCCAGCCACGTATAGAGACATTAATAATTCAGCTTTTGATTCGAACCACCTTTCACCCGGGCCAGGCGACGAGTGCTGTGGAAATATTGACTCTAATTTGAGAGAAAAGTGTTGAGGGCTCTTTAAGGAGGGAGGGGTCGTCTTGGGCGAGAGAGGGGGAGTGGGAGTTGGTGGGTTTGGGAGGGAGGAGGTTGGGGCTCTCATCGTGTGGAGGTAGGGGCTGGGTCTCGTGGTTGGGAAGGGGGAGTGGTCAGTCGTTGTGGGGGGAGGGGCGTTGGTCTCTAATGGTGAGATGGAAGGGGTTGGGTCTCATGGAGATGGTGGGGGGGGGGGGTTAATATTCTCTCTTGTGGGGGGGGGTAGGGGATGCGACTCGTAGTGGAGGGAGGGAGGTGGAGGATGGGTCAGATGGTGGATGAGGGAGGGACATTGGTGTCTGGTGGTAATGGAGGAGAAGGGGGTGGAGTCTCTGAAAGAGGGGAGGGGTTTCTGATGGTGTGAGAGGGGGGAGGGGAGGCTATCTGATGGTGGGGGATAGGTCTCTAGTGATGGGGGAGAGCGTGATGGTTGATGGTGAGTGGGGAGTGGTTATTAGTGGGGAGGGGAGAGGTAGGGAGGCACTGGGTTATGGTGAGGGGAGAGATGAGAATGAAGAGGATCATTAAACTCGGGTTATGAGGCGTACTGGGTGATCAAGGGTTAGTGAGGGGGAGGGAGGGGGAGAGATATATAAGGGGGGAAGGAGAGAAGAAAGGAGGATTAAAAGGGAAGGGGAAAGAGAAAGAGAATTTTCTTCCTGTGGTTTTCTGTGAGAGCCGAGGCTCGTCTTGTCCAGTCTTCCTTCAGCAAATATCTCTTTACTCTTCCAAGCTTGGTCCTCAACTACCTTCCTGCCATCTGCCCCGTACATTATTTTCTCAGTTCTTTCATTTTCTTTTTCATATTTTTTTGTTTTATTTCAATGTATGTTTGGTTCTATACCATGAATAATGAAGCTAGTTTTGTTTATCATTTTAATTCCCTTCCTGGTCTTGTAAATTAAATACTGTCTCTCTTCGTATGCGTACTCTCGTAAACATTACTGTGAAGTGTTGGTTCTGTAATGAACGGGAACAGACACATCCATTTGCAGCTGTCTCTGAAACATGAGATGAGTTTAAGCTCTGTACACACACAACCCGCACATAGAAAGAAAAGCTTTGTGATGACGTTTCGGTCCGACTTGGATCATTAACTGTAGAAGTGTTTTCGTGCATATCTCCAAGCAGAAATCACGCCCTACGAAAGTAAAAGACTGGGCAGGCGATGCAAAATGCCCCCAGTAAAAAGTAGGGGCGCCATTGGTACACTAAGGGAAAACACCATAAGTGTCCGGGGCCCAAGACTGTTCAACAGCCTCTCATCAAGCATTAGGGGAATTACCAATAAGCCCCTGGCTGCCTTCAAGAGAGAGCTGGACAGATACCTAAAGTCAATGCCGGATCAGCCGGACTGTGGTTCGTACGTTGGACTGCGTGCGGCCAGCAGTAACAGCCTGGTTGACCAGGCCATGATCCATCGGGAGGCCTGGTCATGGACCGGGCCGCGGGGGCGTTGATCCCCGGAATAACCTCCAGGTAAGCGGGAATGAATGATGAGGCTTCGGAGGCGTCGCGTAGTTTTATTGGGTCTTCGTACGCAGTGTGTTATGGCGGCCCAGACGACCCAGAGGGCCATGCCCACGAGGGAGAGAGAGAGAGAGTAGGCTTGTTGCCTCCAGGCTGTCGGGTGCATGAATGAGAGCGCTAGATGTCAGCTTTGGTGACGCGAAATATAAGGGACAGTCTGATCCCGAAATATAAACCCCAACTGGGTATACATAACTAGTCATTAGTTAATGGTCCTAGTCGGACCGAAACGTCGTTATAAATTTTTTCTTTTAATGTGCACGAGTAGTAGGCGACTTGTGGGTCGTATTTTGAGGTGCTTGTCTGGTTGACCAGGCAAGCACCAGACGAGCCTGGCCCATGGTCGGGGTCCGGTAGTACATACACTCATCGAAGTTTGATAGATTGAACACATCGATTCCAGGTTGAGGGACTGATTACCTCAAACTCCTCCTCTTTTTACACCGTTCTTGTTTGTATTGGACTGATGAAACCACTATGTTACATAAGTGTCTTGTTATTCATGGATGAAGCTGTGTATTATCGAGAAGTATGAGAAAGCTGTACATAAGCTGCAGAAAAAGCTTTTTCCTGGGATAAATAAAAGATTACTATGTAGTCTGTGTCATTGTCTTTCGGCTATTTTTTTGCTCTTGAGATCCATTACTCGACTTAACTCTTAAAGAACGAAAAACTGTGGAAACGAATGCATAATTGATATAAAAAATTATTCCAAAGAGTTAGGAACGAGAAATGGGGAAAGGCAGAGTAAGAAACGGGAGATGAAGAGACTGACATGTGAAAAATAGTATAAAATACTGACGAGTTGATTAAGACAAGTTGTCAAGCCGTTACCGGCTTTGTCAAGCCGGTAACGGCTTGGCAAAGCTCCTGGAGAGCGAAACGTTGCCACAATAAAAATGTCACAATTAGTTGCACTTGTGTCCTTTTACTTTACAAGTGTAGTAAAGAAATGAAGATGTATTAACCTTGGAGGTCAGTCCCTCAGCCTGGAGAAAAGTTCAGCTCCATGGTCTGGAACGATAGCGAATCCCGTCCCCTGCAACGTCTTGGAGATCTTCCACCTTACCTTCGACAGTATTTAAGACTCCGTTCTTATGCTTCAGCTTCATATCGTTCCAGACTATGGAGCTGAACTCTTCTCCAGACTGAGGGACTGACCACCTCAAATACTGTTTCTCCAAGATTGATGGACTGATTGCATCTTCATTTCACTACTACACATACTGCCTGTGTGTGACTGAAGAAGTCTACTGTGTAGGCGAAACTTTTCAACAACATCCAACTCTTGCACATGTCTTAATAATTAACGAAGAGATTGACATACAACCAAGCACTGGGAAGCAGGATGGATGAACAAGCGAATAGAGATAAGTAGAGAGGTGAAGGGATAGACAGGCAGACAGTAGGAGGATGAAACAGTCTGTAAGAACATCCTAACAGGACTGTCACATCACACTGGGACACCCCGCTTATTACGAGTATTACAAGATCTGAGATTTCATTTGTAACTCGGGAAGATAGATTTAACTTGTGTCTATTAAAATGGTATAAAATACCGACAGGTTGTTAGGTAAGACATATGCAACAGTTAGGTATCTTTATTTCGAAACGTTTCGCCTACACATTAGGCTTCTTCAGTCGAGTACAGAAAAGTTGATAGAAGAGACGTGAAGACGATGTAATCAGTCCATCACCCTTGAAGTTTTGAGGTGGTCAGTCCCTCAGTCTGGAGAAGAGTATTGTTCCATAGTGTGAAACAAGATGGAGTTATATGCCACCAGGAGGTGAGATGTAGGTCACAGGTAGACTATGGAACGATAGTCTACTCCAGACTGAGGTACTGACCACCTCAAAACTTCAGGGTGATGGAGTGATTACATCGTCTTCAAGTCTCTTCTATCAACTTTTCTGTACTCGACTGAAGAAGCCTGCTGTGTAGGCGAAACGTTTCGAAATAAAGATACCTGACTGTTGCATATGTCTTACCTAACAGCCTGTGTCTACTTCCTGTCAAGCAGTGACGGTTGACCTTTTTAATTGGGACTCTTCACTTTACATGTTGTGTGAATCTCTGGATGGAGTTGAAGAATTGAGACACTTTTGCAACAAATGGGAATCTTAATTGAAGAAACGTTTCGCGCCACAGTGGCTTCATCAGTTTTATACAAAGAAGGAAGGTATAAAGAGAGGAGTTTGAGGTAATTAGTCCCTCAGCCTGGAGTCGATGTGTTCAGTCCATCAATCTTGTAGAATGTACAGCATAGGTATGTATGTATAATGTTCGCCAAGACCAGGGTCCTGGCACGGGTCTTAATCTTGAGATGACTGTCTCTGGCTCCTGAAGGAGAATTGATTCTTCACTGTTGCAGCATATGCTGCTCAAGCACTGTTCTGGATAGTTCAGCTAGTGTGCCTCATAAGCGACTGAGGTTACTCCATCTCAGCTGTTTCCTGAGCTGGGGACTGGGCTCTGTCCGCTCTGATAATCTGCAGATTCATGGCATCCACTGTTTCCTGCTCTGTCAGTAAGCACACCCTCAGGAGTGTGCTGACCATCTGCCGGAACA
The DNA here is from genome assembly GCF_026875155.1 of Cherax quadricarinatus. Lineage (NCBI taxonomy): Eukaryota > Metazoa > Arthropoda > Malacostraca > Decapoda > Parastacidae > Cherax > Cherax quadricarinatus. The sequence continues at coordinate 9,715,561 of NC_069496.1, forward strand.
TGCTCTGTTGCTCCGTGGAGGTGATTGTGTTGCAGATAATATCCGTGAATGCCTTGATGAGGGCCTGCGTTGTCGGTGGGTTCGAAGCAGTGGATATTATCTGGGCTGTTGTAATCTGTGGGGACTGCTGAGGATTGTATTTCTTCACTGTGCACACCGTGGCCTGTTGCTGTATGCCAAGTTGTGTACCCGGCATCTGCTGGTGAGGTGCAGGCACAGCCTGCGTAGTGGCTGTGCCTGGCAAGGAGGCCGGTGGGGCCTCGTGTAGTGCCGTCTGCTGATTGCGTTGCCCAGATGTTTCCTGTTGGCGCCGCTTGTTCCTCATGTTTTTGTTTCTTCGTTGCGGTAGCGGGGGAGGATGTTCCTGTTCATGACGCCTGGTTGAGTCTTCAAGGGTCGGAAATTCCTGGGCATTGAGTTGGGTTGCCTGATGAGAGTTCTGCAGTATGGCAGGATTCTCTGCACCCATCGTCTGCTGAGGGTGATGCTCTGCCGTATCCTGCCGTCTCGTCGTTGGCGTCTTCGAGGCCTCACGAATTCTAGTGAGCCTCTCGGGGTATCGAGGGTTCCAGGCATGGTGTTTCTGCCTGCAGTTCGGGCATCGTGGAGTGGGTGGCGATGCATTCTTTAGCTTGGTGATGCATTCCTCGGTAGGGTGGGGCTGGCTGCAGACAACGCAGATTACTCTGTTCGGACAGAGTGCACCCAGGTGTCCGTAACGCTGGCACTTGAAAAAGCGAACTGGTTCTGCCGTGAAGGTCCTGACATCGTACCTGCCCCAAGAACCGAGGTCCAGCTGGGATGGCAGCGGTCCTACATGCTGAATGAGGACCTGCCGGGTTCGTGCGTTGTCTTGAGACGTTGAGCTGACACGACACGGGGGTGAGCTGCTACTGCCTCGATGGACATCATCAGCGGGTATCGCATCACTACACCCTTGGTGACCTTCTGCCGAGAATCCAGTTCCTCCAGGGTGAAGGAGCGGTCTGTCTCCATGACTTTCTTCAAGGTGATATGCATTTCCCTGTTGATAGGAGTCAGTATTGGTTCTCCCCTCAGGTTGAACCATATCTTGAACCTCAGTTTGTGCCGTGTTTCCAGGTGTGTAACCACGCCATAGTGGGTTTTATGTTCCCCATAAGCCTTTACCTTGAATCTGGAAGTGATTTGAGCTGGTTTACCTGTTCCTCGGAGGGACGGCATGTCTTACTGTTCACATTGATCCATCCTTCCGTATTCTCTGGCTGCATGGTTAGGCTTGTCAGATCTGGAGACTTCCTCTGATGACACGGAGTGGTCTCGCAACTTCTTCGCTAGGATTGCGCCCCACATTTCTAAATCCGAGTCGTCCATTTCTAAATCCGAGTCATCCGTCGTGTCCCTGGAATATCTTTACCTCTTCCTTTCGGCAGAAGCCATGTGTCTGTCCACGTGGTGCTGGACTGTGATGCTGAACAGTACGTACCTCTCTGTGTGTGGGTGTGGAATACGGTACAGCATAGGGCCGTAGCAGTGGCTTGTATACTGTAGTCAGGTGAGGCGAAGCAGGAGGAGGCGGGGCCATAGTGGTACATTCCACTAGTCGAAGTAGATCTTCGCCCTAAGATTGGACAAGTTTTGAAGAATTTTTGTATCATGATCCCATTGTGTGGCGAAACGTTTCTTCCATTAAGATTCCCATATGTTGCATAAGTGTCTCAATTCTTCAACTTGTCGGTTTTCAAAATCATTCATCACACTGGATAGAGTTGCCACGTATGATTCGAGAGAGCTTAATAAAACACCGAGTGTGAACAACTCAAGGAATAGGGGAGAGTTTGGCAAACAATTCCTAAAACTGTTAGGTAAGACACACATGCAACAGTTAGACAACTTTATTCCGAAACGTTTCGCCTACACAGTAGGCTTCTTCAGTCGAATACAGAAAATAGGCAGGAACAGTAGAGATGTGAAGACGATGTAATCAGTCCATCACCCTTGTAGTCGTAGAATTTGAGGTTGTCAGTCCCTCGGCCTGGAGAAGTTCAGTTCCATAGTCAGGAACTATCTGAAGATCAAGCGACAGTGCGGAGACTTAAATACTGTCGGAAGGAGAGGTGCAGAGTAGTAGTAGTAGTAGTAGTAGTAGTAGTAGTAGTAGTAGTAGTAGTAGTAGTAGTAGTAGTAGTGAGAATGTAACCACTGAGAGGTCATGTCCCTCTCAGATCCAACACTTCTCACTTGAAAAGCTTGTGCAAGGTGTTTTCTGTACCAAGATGCCATATGTTGCAGTGTCTGACAAGATGAACATCAAAATGGTATACAATACCGACAGGTTGTTAGGTAAGACACATATGCAACAGTTAGACAACTTTATTCCGAAACGTTTCGCCTACACAGTAGGCTTCTTCAGTCGAATACAGAAAATAGGCAGGAACAGTTCCTGCCTATTTTCTGTATTCGACTGAAGAAGCCTACTGTGTAGGCGAAACGTTTCGGAATAAAGTTGTCTAACTGTTGCCTATGTGTCTTACCTAACAACCTGTCGGTATTGTATACCATTTTGATGTTCATTCCTAAAACTATCAGGATTGGAGTTCATGGAATGTCATGGGCTCCAATTCCTGTTTCAGTGAGACACTGAGACATTGAGGGATTGAGGTAACGTATGATGCGTAATTCGAAAACAATGAAACAGAGAATAAACTTTATTTTACCAAATTTGAACGACCGGGGGACATTATAAGAGCTCCAATGTGTGCGAAACGTCGTGAAATAAAACTTTCTCCCTTCTCATAGCTATAAAAACCATTTTCACCGCTGACTGCCAAGTCAGCAGTGAGAAAGAAAAGGTAATAGGAATGAGTGGCCCAGTCAAATTAATTTGAAAGGAACACAGGCCTACTGGTCCAGGACTCACGAAATCGTAATGACTCTCTGATCGCTGGTTCTATTCCCTCCCGTGGTATGGTTTTTTTTTGCTGGCCCAAGCTAAGCAGATTAAACTCGCACCCAGCCACAACCACTCAAGTACTTGTCTATCCTATTTTTGATGAAATTAAGACATGTGCAACATCTGGGTATCTTTATTGTAGACGTTTCGCCATCCAGTTTGTAGTGACATGTTGAAAAGACTAGCCAGTAATTTGCTAAGTTCCACCTTACGTTCCTTAATAACCCTTAACAACTGATCACCAGGATCTGTTAGTCTGAGAACCACGTCACTGTCACTGATCATACACGACTTTCTTCCCTATCTACATAATAATTTAAAGGAATTTCTCTAGTATCCTCCTTGTAAATATTTATATTGGTTGCTTGGTCATTGAGATTATTTCAAGGTTTAAAGGTTACAAGCTACACATTAAGGCTACATGTAACCTTTTCACCGCCAGACACGAATAACATAAACCCTAAACCCTTAAAAATAAATATTAAACTCTCAGCATATATACGCTTAGAGAAATACTCTTCTTCATGTATGTATGTATGTATGTATGTATATTTATATATATATATTATATATATATATATATATATATATATATATTATATATATATATATATATATATATATATATATGCAATAAGATCACAGTAAACAGGTGATTTCAGAATATGCAAAACAAGCACTGTGAAAGAATAGAGAAGTTCCAAGCGCTTTCGTGACTACTCACATTATCAAGGAACAATTGTTCCTTTATAATGTGAGTAGTCACGAAAGCGCTTGGAACTTCTCTATTCTTTCACAGTGGTTGTTTTGCATATATATATATATATATATATATATATATATATATATATATATATATATATATATATATATATATATATATATATGCAATAAGATCACAGTAAACAGGTGATATCAGAAAAACAACCACTGTGAAAGAATAATTGAAATTCCAAGCGCTTCATATAGTTCCTTGATAATGTGAGAAGTCACGAAAGCGCTTGGAATTTCAATATTCTTTCACAGTGGTTGTTTCCCACAACCTGTAGAATAATACTTAAGAAAATTTATTATTATTATTAATTTTATTAGTATTGTTTATTATTAATTTTATCAGTATTTATTATTACTGACGAGTAAGACGTACAACAGTTGAGAATCTCTTTTGCTGAAACGTTTCGCCTGCACAGTAGGCTTCGTCAGTCAAATACAGAGGTAGCGGCTGTAGTAGTGAAATGAGGGAGGCTCGTACTAACCTCCCAATGGTGTATAAATATACCTAGATGGATGAATCTTGTTGTAGCCAGCTGACCCAGTGGTTAACGCACTGGCCGCGAGTTCTATGACCCACTTGCCGCGAGTTCAATCCCCACCCGTACCGTGGCTTGTACAATGTCATTATATTAATGATATAATGATACATCTCTTATCAGTCCACAAGTAACCCGCAACTTGGAGGGGAAATTTTAGTCGACGTTTCGTTCCCTCCTGGACGAAAACTTGGTCAGAACGGAGCGAAACGTTGTCTAGAGTTCCCTTTGCTTGCTGTGGGTTATTTGTGAGTTTGTGTACATCGATACATGACAACATTTCACATTGTTTTACTAACTGATTCGCGAAACAGCTTGTGTTTACACAGTTTTACACGTAAGCAAACACTATAACATATTTATTAGAAAACGTTTCGGTCCTGGGACCTTGATCACTTCTAATGTTATAGTGTTTGCTTACGTGTCTTTCTAAACGAACTTGTCGGTATTTATTACCAAGGTTTATACCACACAGTTTTACAAACTGATTCATAAAAAAAGCTTGTGTTTACACATTTTTACAAACTGATTCATAAAAAAGCTTGTGTTCACACATTTTTACAAACTGATTCATAAAAAAGCTTGTGTTCACACAGTTTTACGAACTGATTCATAAAAAAAGCTTGTGTTTACACAGTTTTACGAACTGATTCATAAAAAAGCTTGTGTTCACACAGTTTTACGAACTGATTCATAAAAAAGCTTGTGTTCACACAGTTTTACGAACTGATTCATAAAAAAGCTTGTGTTCACACAGTTTTACGAACTGATTCATAAAAAGCTTGTGTTCACACAGTTTTACAAAACTGATTCATAAAAAAGCTTGTGTTCACACAGTTTTACGAACTGATTCATAAAAAAGCTTGTGTTCACACAGTTTTACAAACTGATTCATAAAAAAGCTTGTGTTCACACAGTTTTACAAACTGATTCATAAAAAAGCTTGTGTTCACACAGCTTTACGAACTGATTCGCCTAACAGCTTGTAAATAGATCTCACCGTTGTCATGTATAACGTTTTCCATATTTCATTTCAGTGTCTTATTTGTTCCAGTGATTAGCGTCATCGAAAGATTTATATTAATGCAAGCAGATTCAATTTGCACATTAATTCCGTTCCCGTATAATTAATGTAACTATCAGAGAAGCTCAACAGATTGGACGGGCAGCATTTTGTCGAGCTGAAAGCGAAATGTTTATCAATTAAAAGGTTTTTGCTCTCCAGAAATTTTATCCACTTTTCTCTAATGTAATTACCTGTTTGTAATTACCTGTGAGTAGCAACGTGAGCAGTATTTCGTGATGTTTTGTGTGTGTGTGTGTGTGTGTGTGTGTGTGTGTGTGTGTGTGTGTGTGTGTGTGTGTGTATGTGTGTGTGTGTGTGTGTGTGTGTGTGTGTGTGTGTGTGTGTGTGTGTGTGTGTGTGTGTGTGTGTGTGTGTGTGTGTGTGTGTCTGTGTGTGTGTGTGTACTCACCTATTTGTACTCACCTATTTGTGGTTGCAGGGGTCGAGTCACAGCTCCTGGCCCCGCCTCTTCGCTGATTGCTACTAGGTCCTCTCTCCCTGCCCCATGAGCTCTATCATACCTCGCCTTAAAACTATGTATGGTTCCTGCCTCCACCACATCACTTTCTAGGCTATTCCACGGCCTGACTACTCTATGACTGAAGAAATACTTCCTAACATCCCTTTGATTCATCTGAGTCTTCAACTTCCAATTGTGACCTCTTGTGTCTGTGTCCCATCTCTGGAACATCCCGTCTTTGTCCACCTCGTCTATTCCGCGCAGTATTTTATATGTCGTTATCATGTCTCCCCTGACCCTCCTGGCCTCCAGTGTCGTCAGGCCGATTTCCCTCAACCTTTCTTCATAGGACAATCCCCGTAGCTCTGGGACTAGTCTTGTTGCAAACCTTTGCACTTTCTCTAATTTCTTGACGTGCTTGACTAGGTGTGGATTCAAACTGGTGCTGCATACTCCAGTATGGGCCTGACGTAGATGGTGTACAGAGTCTTAAACGAATCCTTACTGAGGTATCGGAACGCTATCCGTAGGTTTGCCAGGGGCCCGTATGCTGCAGCAGTTATCTGATTGATGTGCGCCTCAGGAGATATGCTCGGTGTTATACTCACCCCCAGATCTTTTTCCTTTAGTGAGGTTTGCAGTCTTTGGCCATCTAAAAATATATTGTGTCTGCGGTCTTCTTTGCCCTTCCCCAATCTTCATGACTTTGCATTTGGCAGGGTTAAATTCAAGGAGCCAGTTGCTGGACCAGGCTTGTAGCCTGTCCAGATCTCTTTGTAGTCCTGCCTGATCCTCGTCCGATTCGATTCTTCTCATTAACTTCACATCGTCTGCAAACAAGGACACTTCTGAGTCTATCCCTTCCGTTATGTCGTTCACGTATACCAAGAACAGCACAGGTCCTAGGACTGACCCCTGTGGAACCCGCTTGTCACAGGCGCCCACTCTGACACCTCGTCGCGTACCATGACTCGTTGTTTCCTCCCTGTCAGGTATTCTCTGATCCATTGCAGGGCCTTTCTGTTATGTGTGCCTGGTCCTCTAGCTTTTGCAGTAACCTCTTGTGAGGAACTGTGTCGAAAGCCTTCTTGCAGTCCAAAAATACGCAGTCGATCCACCCCTCTCTCTTGTCTTACTTCTGTCACCTTGTCATAAAACTCTAGTAGGTTTGTGACACAGGATTTTCCTTCCCTGAAACCATGCTGGTTGTCAATTATACACTTGTTTCTTTCCAGGTGCCCCACCACTCTCCTCCTGATGATCTTCTCCATGACCTTGCATACTATACTCGTTAGAGATACAGGTCTGTAGTTTAGTGCCTCATGTCTGTCTCCCTTTTTAAAAATTGGGACTACATTTGCCATTTTCCATACCTCAGGGAGTTGCCCAGTTTCAAATGATGTGTTGAAGATCTTTGTTAATGGCTCACACAATATCTCTGCTCCTCTTTAAGGACCCATGGAGAGATGTTGTCTGGTCCCACCGCCTTTGAGGTGTCAAGTTCGCATAGCAGCTTCTTTCACCTCCTCCTTGGTTATATGTACCTCATCCAGCACTTGCTGGTGTGCCCCCTGTTCTGATTTCTTGGAGTCCTACTGGTTTCCACTGTAAATACCTCTTTAAATCTTGTGTTGAGCTCCTGACATACTCTCGGTCGTTTCTTGTGAATTCCCCATCACCCTTCCTCAGTCTGATTACCTGGTCCTTGACTGTTGTTTTCCTCCTGATGTGGCTGTACAACAGCTTCGGGTCAGTCTTTACTTTTGATGCTATGTCATTTTCATATTGTCTCTGAGCCTCCCTTCTTATCTGTGCATATTCGTTTCTGGCTCTTCGGCTGATTTCTCTATTCTCCTGAGTTCTCTGTCTTCTGTACCTTTTCCATTCTCTAGTACACCTAGTTTTTGCCTCCCTACACCTTTGGGTGAACCAAGGACTCGTTCTGTTCTTCCCATTATTTCTGTTTCCCTTGGGAACAACCTCTCCTCTGCCTCCTTGCATTTTGTTGCTACATAGTCCATCATTTCTTGTACTGGTTTTCCTGTCAGTTCCCTCTCCACTGAATGTCTTGAAGGAAGTTCCTCATGCCTGAGTAGTTCCCCCTTTTGTAGTTTGGTTTTTCCCAGCCTATTCCTGCTACTCTCTCCACTTGGAGCTCAACTATGTAGTCGAAGCACAGAACCACATCGATCACTAGCTCCAGGGGCCTTTCATACATGATACCCTCGATGTCCGAACTACTCATGGTGAATACAAGGTCCAACCTTGCTGGTTCATCCTCTCCTCTCTCTTGGTTAGTGTCTCTAACATGTTGATGCATGAGGTTCTCCAGTACCCATCCATCATCTTGGCTCTCCATGTTTCGGGACCCCCATGGGGCTCCAGGTTTTCCAGTCAATCTCCTTGTGATTGAAATCACCCATAACTAGTAACTTTGCTCCCCCCATGTGTGCTCTCCTGGCCACCTCGGCTAGTGTGTTGATCATTGCTCTGTTGCTCTCATCGTATTCTTCTCTTGGCCTCTGCAGTTCTGTGGTGGGTTGTACATTACTGCAATTATCACCTTATGTCCCTCAGACTGGATTGTTCCTACTAAGTAGTCCCTTTCGCCCATGCCATCCATTCCTTCCATTTTCTCAAAACCCCACTGGTTTTTAATGAGCAGTGCAACTCCTCCTCCCCCTCTCCTCCCTCTGTCTTTCCTGAAGATTTGATATCCGGATGGAAAGACTGAATCTGTTATTATTCTGGTGAGTTTTGTTTCTGTGAGTGCTATTATGTCTGGGGATGTCTCTTTGATTCTTTCGTGCAACTCCTCATACTTGTTTGTTATTCCATCTGCATTTGTATACCACACCTTCAACTTCTTTTCTAAGACTGTGGTCTGGGAAGTATATTGGGGTTGGGGAAGTGGGAGACCTGGTAGGGAACTATGGGTTGTTGCTGTGGGGGTGAAGTTTGTAATGTAGTGGGTGGGGGCATTGGATGTGGCATGGGTGTTTTGATTTAGAGTGTTTGGTTGCACTGGGGTTGACCTGGTTGGGAGGCTTCTATAGAAAGTTGTGAGGGGGGCTGTGTTAGATCTTCTTCCTGGGTCTGGGATCTCCTGTCTGTCTTCTCCATCCCCTCTCTTTCCTCCTTTCTCCTTTGTACCATCTCTCTCAGTTTCTTCCTTTCTTCTTGTGTTCTGTCGCGGTCGAGATACACCCTCCTGTATGCCGTCATGTCCCTTAATCGTGCTTTCTCCTGCAGGATCATGGTCCGAGTCGCTTCTGCCTTGAAGGTCACTCTCACTGGCGGGTTCTTTTTTTTACAAACCCCCCTATTCTCCGAAAATTTTCCAGCTGGGTCATATCGTCTTCTCCTATTGCTTTCATGATGCTTTCAATTGCTTTTTTTTCCCCTTGTTTTCTTGCTTCATATGTTTCCCCTTCGACTTCCTGGAGCCCATACACAAAGACTGACCTCCCCCTTTCATTCTCCCACTGCATATCCCTGTGTATCCCCTCATTTAATTTGGTTTCCTCCACTGCAGCTTTCCTTTCATCAGTTTCACTGGCTAATGTACTTGGGCTCAGTGGCCTGTCATTTTCCCTTCTCGGCTTTCCTTGGGCTCTGTTGTTGTCTGTTAGGGCCTCCACATAAAGCTTAGCTCTTTCATTTGCTACAGTCTCCTCTGATAGAGCATCTCCATGCAGTTGTGCCCCTTCTTTCCCTACAGTCCCCTTATTTGTGGCTGAGGTAGCAGTCTCTGTTGTCAATCCCAAATGTTCTTTAGTTCTTTAGGCTGTTTCAGATTTTTCAGTTCCTCTTCTAAACTCTGTATCCTAGCTTCTGCTGCTTTGACATGCACCTCCCACTTCCTGCTTTCCATATCTATCCTCTCTTCCATTCTCATGCTAAGTTCTTCTAGTTTCTTTTCCCATTCATGATCCCTTTTTATGAGCTCTGCTGCCCAATCTTCCTGTGCATTTTCCTCCTCCTGTCCCTTGGTTTTTCTTGTTACTCTCTGGCAACCCATTTTTGTTTTATCCTGATTGCCTCAGAGTGGGAAAACCTATGTAGTTCTGTATGTTAGGTTAGTAGTGTGTGTGTCAGAGTGTGGGGGGGGAAGTAGTGGAGGAACTGTGGCTATTTGGGAGCTGAGTGGGGAGGGGTGGGGAGGGTTTGGGGTGAACGGGGGAGGGGAGGGTGATCGAGGGAGGGGATGGATCAGGGGGAAGTAGTGAGATGTGCGGTGGTGAGGGGGGAGTGTGTGTGTGTGTCTGGATATGTGTGTGTGTGTGTGTGTGTGTGTGTGTGTGTGTGTGTGTGTGTGTGTGTGTGTGTGTGTGTTGTGTGTGTGTGTGTGTGTGTGTGTGTGTGTGTGTGTGTGTGTAATTTTGTGTGTAATTGTGTGTGGAATTATTTGTGGGTTTATTATGTACTGAAAGGTAGGTGGCTTGTGCTTGGAGTGTAATGTAGATTCTCAGTTGTCGCTTGTGTCCACAACCTCTTCTGACCTGACTCCCACCCTTGCAGTGTTGCCTATATCACCTGCTTATAGTGAGTTAATCGCCTTGTTCAATGGATTACCATTTGCTAAACCTTATTGAATACTTGAGTGCCTATTCTTTATCGTGCTATGAGAGTTAGACCATTCACATTCAGCTTGGCGGTTAAATTGGAACCTGGACCCCACACCCAAACAACCACTCATAGGTGATACAGTACTTGTAGTGCAGTTGTAGCAGTGTAGGTTGTCCAGGTCGATGTGACGTCCTGGCGTAGATCCAGCTCGATGTACGTCCTGGCGTAGGTCCACCTCAATTTCTTCTCGTTAATAATGTACCCTATTCACTGTATTTCTTTCACTGGTCACACTATTGTTTCACTTTATTAAAATCTTGGGTGACACTTGGCAACGCCGCCTTCACACTAGCCTGCGCCACAACGCTTTTATTTTCCAGATCACTTTCAAAATTGTGGCTCTCCCCACACTTGTGTGGCTCAGGCAATTAAAAAAAAACACTTCTAGGATTGCTGACTACCCTGACACACTTAGCAACCCTTGCAGAACACTTGTAGCCCTCCAAAAACACTTAAATCCCCGGAGCACCGACGGCGTGACTAGCACCGACGGCGTGTGTGTGTGTGTGTGTGTGTGTGTGTGTGTGTTGTACTCACCTATTTGTACTCACCTATTTGTGGTTGCAGGGGTCGATTCACACCTCCTGGCCCCGCCTCTTCGCTGATTGCTACTAGGTCCTCTCTCTCCCTGCTCCATGAGCTCTATCATACCTCGCCTTAAAACTATGTATGGTTCCCGCCTCCACTACGTCACTTTCTAGGCTATTCCACGGCCTGACTACTCTATGACTGAAGAAATACTTCCTAACATGTGTGTGTGTGTGTGTGTGTGTGTGTGACTGGTAACCTTAAGGAAATGGTGTATATACATCGCAGGAAAGCAAAGGCAGCTTTCTTTCATGTTTCAAAAGAAAATCTCTCAAGCTTTACAAGGAAATCAGAGATATCTTGACAAGCCTCCAGAAACTGGAGTGTGTATAGAATAGTGGATATAAACTTGCTGCTGGCTGCAGGCGTAGCGGAAATATACCAATATTTACCTCACCAAGTCGCAAGTGGCCACTACTGGTGTACACACACACACACACACACACACACACACACACATACACACTGGAGAGTGACGCGGGATCCATACATAGCTCTAACATGAGGTACGATGTGGCTCTTGGAGCAGGGAGAGAGTGGAGTTAGTAGCGACTAATTGGCGGGGGCCAGGAGCTGTGAAATCGAGCCCCGCAACCACAAATAGGCGAGTACACGTACACGCATTTAAAACTAGCTTTCAGAAATCCAAGGAGTCATTCACGACAATGTATATGGTGTACGTCAGGCCCATTTTGGAGTACGCAGCCCCAGTTAGACCCACAAGCACGTCAAAAAATTGGAGAAAGTGCAAAGGTTTGCACCTAGACTAGTCCCGGAGCTAAGGGGCATGTCCATTGAGGACAGACTGAAGAGAATTCAACTTGATAACACTAGAAAATACAAGAACTAGGGGTAATATAACGTACAAAATACTGAGAGGAATTAGTGGGGTGGAGGACAGGTTGTTGTACAGATTGGTTGCATGAACAAGAGGGTTCAGCTGAAATTTGAAAACACAGACGAGTTACATGTATGTTAAGCATTTCTTCTGTCATAAAGTAGTCAGGAAGTGGAACGACCAGGAGATTGTAGTGGGAGAGGCAAGATCCATGCATAGCTTTAAGAAGAGGTACGATAAGGTTCTCGAAGCCATGAGTGATCCCAGTAGCGATCAGCGAAGAGGCGGGGCCAGGAGCTGCGACTCGATCCCTGCAACCACACACAAAAACACATACATTGTCTCCCACTCGTTACTATGTCTCTCTCTCTCTCTCTCTCTCTCTCTCTCTCTCACTCTCTCACTGATGAGACGAGTGAGAACCTGAGATGATAGCAGTAAGCCTCAGGTTGGAGACTTCGAGAGGCTGCAGAGGTAAAACAAGTGGCTTTTAGAGCTCAACCCATGCAAATGCTGCTTGAAGAAGGTGAGGTCAGACTGGACATAGATTACAGCACAATGTTGCAATATGCTAGAAGGCAGAGCCAGGATAGGAAAATAATAGTATGTATTCTGCTATTTAAGTATCTCTTCATAACCCTGGGATAAAAATATGTATAACTTCCGTTCCCCCTGGCGCTCTCTGTGACCCATGTGGGTTCGGCGCTTCCTGTTAAATAATTAAGATTTCCCCAAAGCCAGGTTTTTATCGTAAGGAATAATGTCGTGAGAGCCTCTAAGTGTTGCCTAATATCGAGTCGTTGATAACAGGTGATTCTCTAAGATGGGGTGTGTAAACTGCTCTCCCATTGGCTGATATGCGACGTCTTCTTAGGGTAATAGCCAATAAACTAACTGCTTTTACAGCATAGACCGGCCATCATGGCTGCTTTGTTTACACGGCTCCAGCGTCTCAGGTGAACACACAAAGGGGTACAATTTACATTGTTTATTATCCTTTACAAGTGAAATTTAGCTGTCAGTTACACCTGGAAGTACCAAAAAATGTGTGACCATTTTCTCTCATTCTCTGCCGGCGCTTGCCTTGTTGATGCTTTTAAAAATATATGACAAACTCACGCTGTATAAATAGTTAAGCTTACGTAACTACATGATTATCACGTTCATTTATAACATATATATATATATATATATATATATATATATATATATATATATATATATATATATATATATATATATATATAAATATATATCTAGCACAAATATTTTAACTACAATTAAGCCTTGTTACGTATCTGCCAGTTTTTCGTCTTTCCTAGTTTCCATATCTGTTCGTCTTTGTATCTGCTGGTTTTCGTATTAACTTAGTTCATTCATCTGGTTGTTTCACACTGTTGTTGTAACTCTGGGAAATTCACCTTGTTTGATATTACATCTGGAACAGAGATAGGTATTTAAAAAATACAGAAATAGGATTTATACACACACATATATATATATATATATATATATATATATATATATATATATATATATATATATATTTATTTATTTATTTATTTATTTATTGTGTGTGTGTGTGTGTGTGTGTGTGTGTATATGTCGTGCCGAATAGGTAAAATTGGTCAATTAGCAAGAACTCACTTAAAATTAAGTCCTTTCTAAAATTTTCTCTTATACGTTTAAAGATATATTTTTTCTTTTTTTTTTTGTACCAAAAGAGCCTTAGAAAACTTACCTGGCCTTATAACAATCGCAAATTAAATTTATTTTAGATAAGTTTACAATAATTTAATAAGCACAATGAAATATATTTTTTTCGTTAAGTTCAGAACGATTTTTGCGAAATTATTGCATACATAAAATTTAGCTCGACTTATTCGGCAAGAAGAGCGTTGCTATTTAAGCCAAAATCGCA
>NC_069496.1:9731804-9782013 GCF_026875155.1 Cherax quadricarinatus
GAAAGAGCATTGAGGGAGAGACGTAAGACAGTTGGTTGACGGGAGAGAGAGAGGAGCCCAGAAGGTATGGCTTGCCCAGGCTGGACGCACCCTGCTTCACCAATTGCATACCCTGGTGCATGAAGCATGAGGTAATTGGTGTTTTCCTTGGGGATGTTCCTTAGTGATAAATTATTCCCCCAAGATACCTAGCTTAAAGCTACGTCACATCCCCCTCCACCACATACCTAAATAAAATCCACTTCATATCCCTACATACCTAGCTGGAAGAGACTACGTCTATGTGCCCCATCTACATGCCTAGTTAAAAGTAACATCTAACATTCCACACCCCTAGCTTAAAGCAACATCTAATCTCAACATGCATACAAGGCAACATACCCCTAATGAAAAGCAGGGGGCCACGAGGACACTAAGAGAATACAAAAATTGCCATGGGCCCAAGACTGTTCAACAGCCTTCCATCATACATAAGGGGGAATTACCAATAGACGGTGTACAGGGTTCTGAATGATTCTCTACTGAGATGTCGGAATGCTATTCTTAGGTTTGCTAGGCGCCCGTATGCTGCAGCAGTTATTTGGTTGATGTGCGCCTCAGATGTGCTCGGTGTTATACTCACCCCAGGATCCTTTTCCTTGAGTGAGATTTGTAGAGTCTGGCCCACTAGACTGTACACCGTCTGCGGTCTTCTTTGCCGTTCCCCAATCTTCATGACTTTGTACTTGGTGGGGTTGAACTCCAAGAGCCAGGTTCGAGACCAGGCCTGCAGCCTGTCCAGATCCCTTTGTAGTTCTGCCTGGTTCTCGTCCGATTGAATTCTTCTCAACTTCACATCATCTGCAAACAGGAACACTTCTGAGTATATTCCTTCCGTTATGTTCACTTATACCAGAAACAGCACCGGTCCTAGGACTAACCCCTGTGGAACCCCGCTCGTCACAGGCGCCCACTTTGACACATCGTCACTTACCATGACTCGCTGTTCTCTTCCCGACAGGTATTCACTGATCCACAAATAACCCGCACATAGAAGAGAGGAGCTTACGACGACGTTTCGGTCCGGCTTGGACCATTTACAAAGTCACAGTGTAACTTTGTAAATGGTCCAAGTCGGACCGAAACATCGTCGTAAGCTCCTCTCTTCTATGTGCGGGTTATTTGTGTATCGTTCCAGTCACGGTATTGTGCCTTTTTTGTTATTCCCTGATCCATTGCAGTGTCTTCCCTGTTATACCTGCCTGCTCCTCCAGCTTATACACTAATCTCTTGTGTGGAACTGTGTCAAAAGCCTTCTTACAGTCCAAGAAAACGCAATCTACCCACCCCTCTCTTGTCTTACTGCTGTTACCCTGTCATAGAACTCCAGTAGTTTTGTGACAAAGGATTTCTCGTCCCTGAAACCGTGCTGGCTGTCGTCTTGTGTATGTGTGTGTATATTATATTATATATATATATATATATATATATATATATATATATATATATATATATATATATATATATATATAATATATATATATATATATATATATATATATATATATATATATTCTTTGTTATTGAGGTCTGGGCGAAAAATTTGCATTGACCCAACAAATGACAGTCTACAAAAAAATTAGCTATGAAATACTTACTTGAAAAAATATTAACCAAAGGTTATATTAAAGAGAAGAAAGACCAATTTAACAGGTTAAAATAAAAGTAATTAACGAGGAGACACGAGATAAAGCGAGATTCCGCCGTCTCTTTCCCCAGTCGCTGGCGGAGTCCACCCAATGAACAGCCTCGAAATTGGCACACATGACACAGCTGGGCCCAATTAAATGGCACCGGACTAATTGGCACAGGTAGAGATAGCGCTCGCGCGAGGACATCTGCATACGGAGCCAATATTACACTACTGGAGCTCTCCAACACACGGATAATGTTACCAGAGAAGCTGCAAACACACGCGCTAGAAACCTATACAAGAAAGGTAGTCTAATTGTTGACTTTTTTTTTTTTAGTTTCCCATAGAATCAGATTTCTTTGATGGCAGAGACTAAATAATTCAGAAAGGTACAGTCCAATACAGTTATTTTTTTAAGGTAAACAGAGAACAAGAAGATTTCTTTGAAGCAAGAGGATGGAAATAGCTCGGAAACTTTCAGTAATATATAAAGGGTAGAGTTCAGTGCAGGTGTTGATATTTCTTTAAGTTTCCCATAGAATCAGAAGATTTCTTGCAGTCAAAGCTGGAAACTACCCAGAAACGGTTGACATTCGCTAAAAGTACAGTCCCCCCCTAAAAAAAAAATTTTGACAATTTTTTTCGAGTTTCTCGCCAAACCAAGCTTTTTCTTAAACTCAGTAAAAGCTGTAGACATATATCACAGAAAGCTGGAAACACAGCTGAGAATCTGTTAATACTATAAGGACGATTTAAAAGAATATTCTGTTTTAATTATTAGAAATTTCGATGAAATAGAGTTGTTTGTAGCAGATAAGATTTAAATTGAGAATCTATACGTAGATGTACTTGTGTTAACCTTGAAGGTACGAGACTAGGACCTTGGTGCATCACTTGTGGTCTTGCACTGCCATCCATAGGATAGATATGAGGTGCTTAATAAACTAGCCACTACCATCCACAGGATGGATATGAGGTGCTTAATAAACTAGCCACTACCATCCACAGGATGGATATGAGGTACACAATAAACTACCATCCACAATAAACTAGCCACTACCATCCACAGGATGGATATGAGGTACACAAACTAGTCACTACCATCCACAGGATGGATATGAGGTACACAAACTAGCCACTACCATCCACAGGATGGATATGAGGTACACAAACTAGTCACTACCATCCACAGGATGGATATGAGGTACACAAACTAGCCACTACCATCCACAGGATGGATATGAGGTACACAATAAACTAGCCACTACCATCCACAGGATGGATATGAGGTACACAATAAACTAGCCACTACCATCCACAGGATGGATATGAGGTAACACAATAAAACTAGCCACTACCATCCACAGGATGGATATGAGGTACACAATAAACTAGCCACTACCATCCACAGGATGGATATGAGGTACACAAACTAGCCACTACCATCCACAGGATGGATATGAGGTACACAATAAACTAGCCACTACCATCCACAGGATGGATATGAGGTACACAATAAACTAGCCACTACCATCCACAGGATGGATATGAGGTACACAATTAACTAGCCACTACCATCCACAGGATGGATATGAGGTGCACAAGGCACTAGCCACTACCATCCACAGGATGGATATCGTGTGCGGAATAAGAGTGTCTGTGTTTGTGTATGTATGTATGTGTGTGTGTAATTACCTATCTGAATTTGCAGGAGGGTCTGTAAGCTTCAACTGAAAGAGTGTACAAGTCATTATGTAGAGTCACGTAGGAGAGTGGAGTGTGTACCATCTCTGGGCATGACTGTGTTAACTCTCTCTCTCTCTCTCTCTCTCTCTCTCTCTCTCTCTCTCTCTCTCTCTCTCTCTCTCTCTCCTCCCTTCCCTGCTACCTGGAGTTTTACCTGGAGAGAGTTCCGGGGGTCAACGCCCCCGCGGCCCGGTCTGTGACCAGGCCTCCTGGTGGATCAGAGCCTGATCAACCAGGCTGTTGCTGCTGGCTGCACGCAAACCAACGTACGAGCCACAGCCCGGCTGATCAGGTACTGACTTTAGGTGCTTGTCCAGTGCCAGCTTGAAGACTGCCAGGGGTCTGTTGGTAATCCCCCTTATGTATGCTGGGAGGCAGTTGAACAGTCTCGGGCCTCTGACACTTATTGTATGGTCTCTTAACGTGCTAGTGACACCCCTGCTTTTCATTGGGGGGATGGTGCATCGTCTGCCAAGTCTTTTGCTTTCGTAGCTACCACGGCAAATTATTATTATTATTATTATTATTATATTATTATTATTATTATTATCATCAGTGCGCTGTAGTGTAGGGGTCATACAGCGTATGGAAAATGGAGCGGAAAAATGGTTTAACCCCAAAAATTGAGGGAAGCTCCAGTTCCCTGCATCAGGAGCTCTTCCCCGGTGTTAAAACACATTGCTTGAAGGGGCGTTCACTGCCCAGAGTGCTTGCTAAAGAAGAGGTCCTCCCTAGAGTGCTTGTTCAAAGAATAGATCCTCCCTAGAGTGCTTGTTCAAAGAATAGATCCTCCCTAGAGTGCTTGTTCAAAGAATAGATCCTCCCTAGAGTGCTTGTTCAAAGAATAGGTCACTCCAAGAGTGCTTGTTCAAAGAAGAGTTCCTCCCTAGAGTGCTTGTTCAAAGAATAGATCCTCCCTAGAGTGCTTGTTCAAAGAATAGGTCACTCCAAGAGTGCTTGTTCAAAGAAGAGTTCCTCCCTAGAGTGCTTGTTCAAAGAATAGATCCTCCCTAGAGTGCTTGTTCAAAGAATAGGTCACTCCAAGAGTGCTTGTTCAAAGAAGAGTTCCTCCCTAGAGTGCTTGTTCAAAGAATAGATCCTCCCTAGAGTGCTTGTTCAAAGAATAGGTCACTCCAAGAGTGCTTGTTCAAAGAAGAGTTCCTCCCTAGAGTGCTTGTTCAAAGAATAGATCCTCCCTAGAGTGCTTATTCAAAGAATAGGTCATTCCAAGAGTGCTTGTTCAAAGAATAGATCCTCCCTAGAGTGCTTGCTCAAAGCTCTCCCTAGAGTGCTTGCTCATGAAGAGAAGGGCAGGAGTGCTTGTCCACTGCTATTAAAATATGCAGTAAGATCACAGTAAACAGGTGGTGCCACAATATGCAAAATAACCAGTGAAAAAATAGTGAAATTCCAAAAGGCTTTCGTGATTTTTCACATTATCGAGGAATGTGAGAAATCTCGAAACCACTTGAATTTCACTTTTTTTTTTCACTCTGGTTATTTTGCATATTATAATAAATCTGGATTATAAAAAAAATAAGATTGTCCGAACTTAATTGTTTAAATGAAGTTTTTATTCTGAAGTTTCCAAAAAAATTAAAAAATCATATGCAGCACATTAACGTTTTTTTAATTCCATCCAGTTCTTGTGGAGGTAAAAAAAAGACCCTCAGAAAGCCTGCCCAAACAAAAGTGGTCTCCCAGGGGTCTTGTCCAAGCGAAAGTGGCCATCAGAGGTCTTGTCCAAGCGAAAGTGGCCATCAGAGGTCTTGCCGAAGCGAAAGTGGCCATCAGAGGTCTTGTCCAAGCGAAAGTGGCCATCAGAGGTCTTGTCCAAGCGAAAGTGGTCTCCCAGGGGTCTTGTCCAAGCGAAAGTGGCCATCAGAGGTCTTGTCCAAGCGAAAGTGGTCTCCCAGGGGTCTTGTCCAAGCGAAAGTGGTCTCCCAGGGGTCTTGTCCAAGCGAAAGTGGCCATCAGAGGTCTTGCCCAAGCGAACGTGGCCATCAGAGGTCTTGTCCAAGCGAAAGTGGCCATCAGAGGTCTTGTCCAAGCGAAAGTGGCCATCAGAGGTCTTGCCCAAGCGAACGTGGCCATCAGAGGTCTTGTCCAAGCGAAAGTGGCCATCAGAGGTCTTGTCCAAGCGAAAGTGGCCATTCAGAGGTCTTTGCCGAGCGAAAGTGGCCATCAAGGTCTTGTCCAAGCAAAAAAGTGACCATCAGAGGTCTTGTCCAACGAAAGTGGCCATCAGAGTCTTGCCGAAAGCGAAATGG
Source organism: Cherax quadricarinatus (assembly GCF_026875155.1). NCBI lineage: Eukaryota > Metazoa > Arthropoda > Malacostraca > Decapoda > Parastacidae > Cherax > Cherax quadricarinatus. The sequence goes on from NC_069496.1 coordinate 9,737,493, forward strand.
CCATCAGAGGTCTTGTCCAAGCGAAAGTGTCCACGAGGTCTTGCCTCGAAAGTGGCCATCAGAGTCTTGTCCAAGCGAATGTGGCATCAAGTCTACCCAAGCGAACGTGGCCATCAGAGGTCTTGCCCAAGCAAAGTGGCCTCAGAGGTCTTGTCCAAGCGAAAGTGGCCATCAGAGGTCTTGTCCAAGCGAAAGTGGCCATCAGAGGTCTTGCCAAGCGAAAGTGGCCATCAGAGGTCTTGTCCAAGCGAACGTGGCCATCAGAGGTCTTGCCCAAGCGAACGTGGCCATCAGAGGTCTTGCCCAAGCGAACGTGGCCATCAGAGGTCTTGCCCAAGCGAAAGTGGCCATCAGAGGTCTTGTCCAAGCGAACGTGGCCATCAGAGGTCTTGCCGAAGCAAAAGTGGCCATCAGAGGTCTTGTCCAAGTGAACGTGGCCATCAGAGGTCTTGTCCAAGTGAACGTGGCCAATCAGAGGTCTTGCCGAAGCGAAAGTGGCCATCAGAGGTGTTGCCCAAACAAAATTGGCCATCAGAGGTCTTGCCCAAGTAAAAATGGCCATCAGAATTCTTTCCCAAGTAAATGAGGCCCCCAGAGGTCTTGCCCAAGGAAAAGTGGCCCTCTGCGCTCTTTCTCAAGGAAGAGAGACTCCCTGGAGTGAAAGTCACTCAAATCCAGCACCACGATAAGGTGAAGCATCGTCTGAAGGTTCCCAAGAGGGATTAGTTAGCAGGGTAGAGGATCAGGTAGCGCCAGAGCTGGGAGATGCTGGAGGATGCTGGGAGATGCTGAAGGATTGTGGGAGGTGCTGGAGGATACTAGAAGATCCTGGAGGATGTTGGAAGATGCTGGAGGATACTGAAAGATCTTGGAAATGCTGGAGGATGTAGGGAGGTGCTGGAAGATTCTAAAATATCCTGGAAGATGCTGAAGGATATAAGATGTTGTAAGAGGCAAAACGAAAGAAATGAAGGACGAAAGGAAGGATGTGGAGGTGACAGGAAAGACTCGAGGAAAGAATGGAAGGAAAATGGGGAGGTGGGAAAGAGGGAAGGAAGGAAAGGGAGGTAGGAAGGAAGAAACAAGGCAAGAGGATAGTAAAAGATAGAGAAGGGAAGGAAGGAGTGGAAGGGAACACAGGGTTGGGAAGCAAAGACAAACAAGTGGCTCTGATAGTAGTTTAATTATCAGAGAGGCCAGGTTTGTACTGTGTGCGTGTGCGTGTGCGTGTGGTGTTGTGTGTGTGTGTGTGTGTTGTGTGTGTGTGTGTGTGTGTGTGTGTGTGTGTGTGTGTGTCCTATCTATCCTCCTCTTCCTCTTTTATCCTCTCTCTTTTTCAGCCCACCTTCATCTTCTATTCAGCCTCACCCTCTTCCTTCATCATTTCATCCTCCACCTCATCCTACTCTACACCATTTCCCTCCTCTGCCTTCTCCTCCTCCTACTTCAATCACCACTTTGATATCATTACCTCCTCCTCCGTTTCCTGTCCAAGTACTTACGTACGTACTCTCTCTCTCTCTCTCTCTCTCTCTCTCTCTCTCTCTCTCTTTCTAAGAGGTACGATAAAGCTCAAAGAGAGAATGGACCTACTAGCGACCAGTGAAGAAGCAGGGAAAGGAGCTGTGACTCGACCCTTGGAACCACAATTAGGTGAGTATGTGTCTCGAAAATGGGGAGTAATCATATTTGATCCGAGGAAGGGGAGGTAAAGTCCTTGGATACAGATTCGTCGATTATGGTAATTAGGGGAAAACTCTAAATCCGTAGGTGTCGTACACTGCTTGAGGAATGGGAGGTAATGGTGTTTACTCCGAGGAAGGGGAATGGCGCTCCAGTTCCTTAGATTTAAGTTGATCGAAAATCAGGTTTCGGTGAAGATCATTGCTATCTTTGCAACCACTGCAGAGAAATTGCAACCACTGCAGAGAACTTGCAACCACTGCAGAGAACTTGCAACCACTGCAGAGAACTTGCAACCACTGCAGAGAACTTGTAGCCATTGCAGAGAACTTGTAGCCATTGCAGAGAACTTGTAGCCACTGCAGAGAGCTTGCAACCACTGCAGAGAGCTTGCAACCACTGCAGAGAACTTGCAACCACTGCAGAGAACTTGCAACCACTGCAGAGAACTTGCAACCACTGCAGAGAACTTGCAACCACTGCAGAGAACTTGCAACCACTGCAGAGAACTTGCAACCACTGCAGAGAACTTGCAACCACTGCAGAGAACTTGCAACCACGCGGGGAACTTTAGGGCCCTTTGGGGAAAATTGTACCCTTGCAAGACTTGTGCCACTGCAGGAAACTTGCAAACCCCTGCAGAGAGCTTGCAAACCCCGGGAGAACTTGCCCACTGCAGAGAGTTGCAGCCCTGAGAGAACTTCAACCACTGCAGAGAATTGCAACCATGCAGAGAACTTGAACCACTGCAGAGAACTGAACCCCGCAAAAAACCCGCAACCACGCGAGACTTGCAGCCAGCAGAAAAACTTGCGGCCACTGCGGGAAAACTTGCAACCATGCAGAAAACCTGCAACCACGAGAGAACCTGAAACCACTGCAGAGAACTTGAAACCACTGCAGAAACTTGGGGCCCCTGCGAGAATTTTAAAAACCACTGCAGGAGCTTGAAACCACTGCGAAATTGTAGCCACGAGGAGCTTGAAAACCACTGCAGAGAACTTGTACCCCTGCAGAGAGCTTGAAACCCACTGCAGAGAACTTGTCCACTGCAGAGAGCTTGCAACCACTGCAGAGAACTTGTACCCATGCAGGAGCTTGCAACCACGGCAGAGAATTTTTTTTGTAGCCATTGCAGAAGTTGCGCATGCAGAAAACTTGTCCCACTGCAGAGTTGAAAACCCTGCAGAAAACTTGTGCCATTGCAAAAGGCTGCAGCCTGCAGGAACTGTAGCCACTGCAAGAGCTTGCAACCACTGCAGAAGCCTTCCCACCACTGCAGAGAACTTGCAACCTCGAAAACTTCAGCCACTGCAGAGAACTTGCAACCACTGCAGGAACTTGCACCACTGAAAGAGAACTTGTGCCTTGGGAAGGTTTGGGGAGCCATGCAGAGAATTTGTAGCACTGCAGAGAGTTGCAACACTGCAGAGGAGCTTGAACCACTGCAGAGAGCTGCAATCACTGGAGAGAATTTAAACAGCCACTGCTAGGAACTTGAACCACTTGAGAGAACTTGCACTCACTGCAGAGAATTGAACTGGCGGGACTTGCACATCCTGCAGAGAATTGCAACCACTGCAGAGAATTTCAAGCCCTGCAGAGAACTACAGCCACTGCAGAAGCTGCAACGCTGCAGAGAACTTGCAACCACTGCAGAGAACTGCAACCACTGCAGAGAACTGCACCATGCAAAACTGCAGCCTGCAGAGAACTTGCGGCCACTGCAGAGAACTTGCACCACTGCAGAGAACTTGCAACCACTGCAGAGAACTTGCAACCACTGCAGAGAACTTGCAACCACTGCAGAGAACCTGCAACCACTGCAGAGAACTTGCAACCACTGCAGAGAACTTGCGGCCACTGCAGAGAACTTTTAACCACTGCAGAGAGCTTGCAACCACTGCAGAGAACTTGTAGCCACTGCAGAGAGCTTGCAACCACTGCAGAGAACTTGTAGCCACTGCAGAGAGCTTGCAACCACTGCAGAGAACTTGTACCACTGCAGAGACTGCAACCACTGCAAGAGAACTTGCACCACTGCAGAGAGCTTGCACCACTGCAGAGAACTTTTACCACTGCAGAGAGCTTGCAACCACTGCAGAGAACTTGTAGCCACTGCAGAGAGCTGCACACTGCAGAAGCTGCAACCATGCAGAGAACTTGTAGCCACTGCAGAGAGCTTGCAACCACTGCAGAGAACTTGTAGCCACTGCAGAGAGCTTGCAACCACTGCAGAGAACTTGTAGCCACTGCAGAGAGCTTGCAACCACTGCAGAGAACTTGTAGCCACTGCAGAGAGCTTGCAACCACTGCAGAGAACTTGTAGCCACTGCAGAGAGCTTGCAACCGCTGCAGAGAACTTGCAGCCACTGCAGAAAGCTTGCAACCTCTGCAGAGAACTTGCAGCCACTGCAGAGAACTTGCAACTACTGCAGAGAACTTGGTTTAAACTTTAACTCCTTGCACGCTTCATGTACTTAGATACATTAGAACAGTGAGACAAGCTTTGTAAACTTTGTAACCTCTCCTGTCGTGACTTTGAACTTCAATTTTTTTCACTCTGCTCTGGGAATGTAGTAATCCACTTTTACAGGAACCTGAGATCAAACAGCTGTCGAGTGCGCGTCAGGTCGAGACGTCTGGTCTAGCTTCCTTCAAGAACCCTGTGGCTCAACACAGAACTTTTAAGAAGTGCCAAGACAAACCATCCTACCCAGGAGCTGAATTTACTCACCACTCAAGCAAAGAGAATACGTAGCATCATTCAGCAAGTCTTGAAAGTCTGGGTAATAGTGCTGATCTCACAAATTTGTAAATCCAAATAGGTTGAAGCCTCGTACAAGGCTAGGTATTGCATTTGTGGTCACAGTGGTGGCCTATGCTAACCTTCCTATGGTGTAGAAATATACCTAGTTGGACGAATCTTATTTGTGGCTAGCTGGCCCAGTTGCTAACGCGACGGTCTGGTGTTTTGAGACACTCTGATCGCGGGTTCTATTCCCGCCCGTGGTATGGTTTGTTTACAATCTTTTTTTTTTTTTATTAACGCACTGACCGATTCCCACCAAGGCAGGGTGGCCCGAAAAAGAAAAACTTTCACCATCATTCACTCCATCACTGTCTTGCCAGAAGGTTGCTTTACACTACAATTTTTAAACTACAACATTAACACCCCTCCTTCAGAGTACAGACACTGTACTTCCCATCTCCAGGACTCAAGTCTGGCCTGCCGGTTTCCCTGAATCCCTTCATAAATGTTACTTTGCTCACACTCCAACAGCACGTCAAGTATTAGAAACCATTTGTCTCCATTCACTCCTATCAAACACGCTCACGCATGCCCACTGGAAGTCCAAGCCCCTCGCACACAAAACCTCCTTTACCCCCTCCCTCCAACCTTTCCTAGGCCGACCCCTACCCCGCCTTCCTTCCACTACAGACTGATACACTCTTGAAGTCATTCTGTTTCGCTCCATTCTCTCTACATGTCCGAACCACCTCAGCAACCCTTCCTCAGCCCTCTGGACAACAGTTTTGGCAATCCTGCATCTCCTGCTAACTTCCAAACTACGAATTCTCTGCATTATATTCACACCACACATTGCCCTCAGACATGACATCTCCACTGCCTCCATCCTTCTCCTCGCTGCAACATTCATCACCCATGCTTCACACCCATATAAGAGCGTTGGTAAAACTATACTCTCATACATTCCCCTCTTTGCCTCCATGGACAAAGTTCTTCGTCTCCACAGACTCCTAAGTGCACCGTTAACCCTTTTCCCCTCATCAATTCTATGATTCACCTCATCTTTCATAGACCCATCCGCTGACAGTCCACTCCCAAAAATCTGAATACATTCACCTCCTCCTTACTCTCTCCCTCCCAAACTGGGTATCCAATCTTTCATCACCCAATCTTTTTTATCCTCATAACCTTACTTTTTCCTGTATTCACTTTTAAATTTTCTTCTTTTGCACACCCTACCAAATTCATCCACCAATCTCTGCAACTTCTCTTCAGAATCTCCCAAGAGCCCCGTGTCATCAGCAAAGAGCAACTGTGACAACTCCCACTTTATGTGTGATTCTTTATCTTTTAACTCCACGCCTCTGCCAAGACCCTCGCATTTACTTCTCTTACAACCCCATCTATAAATATATTAAACAACCACGGTGACATCACACATCATTGTCTAAGGCCTACTTTTACTGGTAAATAATTTCCCTCTTTCCTACATACTCTAACTTGAGCCTCACTATCCTCGTAAAAACTCTTCACTGCTTTCAGTAACCTACCTCCTACACCATACACCTGCAACATCTGCCACATTGCCCCCCTATCCACCCTGTCATACGCCTTTTCCAAATCCATAAATGCCACAAAGACCTCTTTAGCCTTATCTAAATACTGTTCACTTATATGTTTCACTGTAAACACCTGGTCCACACACCCCCTACCTTTCCTAAAGCCTCCTTGTTCATCTGCTATCCTATTCTCCGTCTTATTCTTAATTCTTTCAATAATAACTCTACCATACACTTTACCAGGTATACTCAACAGACTTATCCCCCCTATAATTTTTGCACTCTCTTTTGTCCCCTTTGCCTTTATACAAAGGAACTATGCATGCTCTCTGCCAATCCCTAGGTACCTTACCCTCTTCCATACATTTATTAAATAATAGCACCAACCACTCCAAAACTATATCCCCACCTGCTTTTAACATTTCTATCTTTATCCCATCAATCCCAGCTGCCTTACCCCCTTTCATTCTACCCACTGCCTCACGAACTTTCCCCACACTCACAACTGGCTCTTCCTCACTCCTACAAGATGTTATTCCTCCTTGCCCTATACACGAAATCACAGCTTCCCTATCTTCATCAACATTTAACAATTCCTCAAAATATTCCTTCCATCTTCCCAATACCTCTAACTCTCCATTTAATAACTCTCCTCATTTTTAACTGACAAATCCATTTGTTCTCTAGGCTTCCTTAACCTGTTAATCTCACTCCAAAACTTTTTCTTATTTTCAACAAAATTCGTTGATAACATCTCACCCACTCTCTCATTTGCTCTCTTTTTACAGTGCTTCACCACTCTCTTAACCTCTCTCTCTTTCTCCATATACTCTTCCCTCCTTGCATCACTTCTACTTTGTAAAAACTTCTCATATGCTAACTTTTTCTCCCTTACTACTCTCTTTACATCATCATTCCACCAATCGCTCCTCTTCCCTCCCGCACCCACTTTCCTGTAACCACAAACTTCTGCTGAACACTCTAACACTACATTTTTAAACCTACCCCATACCTCTTTGACACCATTGCCTATGCCTCATTAGCCCATCTATCCTCCATAGCTGTTTTATATCTTTACCCTAAACTGCCTCCTCTTTTAGTTTATAAAACCTTCACCTCTCTCTTCCTGATGATTCTATTCTCCTTGTACCCATCTACCTTTTACTCTCAGTGTAGCTACAACTAATAAAGTGATCTGATATATCTGTGGCCCCTCCATAAACATTACATCCTGAAGTCTACTCAACATCTTTTTATCTACCAATCATAATCCAACAAACTACTGTCATTTCGCCCTACATCATATCTTATATACTTATTTATCTCTTTTTCTTAAAATATGTATTACCTATAACTAAACCCCTTTCTATACAAAGTTCAATCAAAGGGCTTCCATTATCATTTACACCTGGCACCCCAAACTTACCTACCACACCCTCTCTAAAAGTTTCTCCTACTTTAGCATTCAGGTCCCCTACCACAATTACTCTCTCACTTGGTTCAAAGGTTCCTATAAATTCACTTAACATCTCCCAAAATCTCTCTCTCTCCTCTACATTCCTCTCTTCTCCAGGTGCATTACACGCTTATTATGACCCACTTCTCGCATCCAACCTTTACTTTAATCCACATAATCCTTGAATTTACAATTCATATTCTCTTTTCTCCTTCCATAACTTATCCTTCAACATTACTGCTACCCCTTCCTTAGCTCTAACTCTCTCAGATACTCCAGATTTAATCCCTTTATTTCCCCCCCACCGAAACTTTCCCCCACCCCCTTCAGCTTTGTTTCGCTTAGGCCAGGACATCCAACTTCTTTCATTCATAACATCAGCAATCATCTGTTTTTTGTCTCCGCCCCTACATCCCCGCACATTTAAGCATCCCAGTTTATAAAGTTTTTCCTCTTCTCTTTTTTTAAAAATGTCTACAGGAAAGGGGGTTACTAGCCCATCGCTCCCGGCATTTTAGTCGCCTCATCGACACGCATGGCTTACGGAGGAAAGATTCTTTTCCACTTCCCCATGGACAAAAAAGAAAAAGAAAAAACAAGACTATTTAAAAAAAGGAGAAAAACCTAGAAAGTATTTTTTTTTTTTTTTTTTTATATATATTTTTTGCATGTGCGTGTTTAAAGTGGACCAAAGTGTAATAGGAGAAGCAAATATCCCTGTTATCTGCGTTTTTATGAGACAGAAAAGAAACCAGCAACCTACCATCATCAAAAAGTTAAGGTTTTGTTCACATCACTGGCAGGAGGGTAGTACTTCCTTGGGGGGGTTCCCTGTCCCCAACCTACTACCTACTTGCAATCGTGTCATTACATTTCTGACATGTTAACGGCTTTGGGGGGACGACTAGAGGCAGGGCCCTTTAAACTGGAGATTTCGTTTTTAAAAAACCTGCTTTTGGGTTCACGGGCCCTATGCAAACCCTTTCCATGGTGTAAAATATCCCTTTTGGCGAATCTTTTTGGGGCTACGGGTCCTGGCAAAGCGAGGGTCTAGATTTTTGAGAGACTGATCGCAGGTTCTATTCCCACCCGTGGTGTGGTCTAATGTCATAGGTCCGTAAATCCACGCAAGTCGAAGTCTCACTGTAGCCTTCAAAAGTGGGTATTACGGCTCTCGCCAACACCGCTGAGAATACACAGGTTTACTATGTAACTTTAAAACATTGAGTGATATTGTTCACTGCTGCTCTTCGCCTAGATACCAAAGGTACACTTCAGATGACAACTTAGCAAAGATACACGTGAGGTGAAAAAAAACTAGAAAGCAAAGGCACACGTGAATTGTAACCTAGAACAAAGGTTCATGTGAGGTGGAAAACTAGATAGCAAAGCTACATTTGAGATGGAACCTATAACCCAAAGGTACGTGTAAGGGTAAAATCTACAAAACAAAAGTACAGGTGGAGCGCAGACTGCGCCTCCTGGCGGGTAGGCGCACCAGAGCAACTAAATATAATAATATTCACTTTATTAAACTCTTCACATCCTCACAAAACAAACATTTTGCTCCGGGTTAAACTATTATTGTTGGTGCAAAGGTATTTACACGTTACTCCCAAACACAGGCGACATTCACGATTTAGTAATTTAAAGTTCGGTTTAATGGTTTTAAGGGGGGAGTGGGGGAAACTAGAGAGAAAGAAAAAAAAAAGAGGAAAAAGAGAGGAGAGAAAATTGTCTCTCAGAAAATCAACTTTTACACACCTGGGGAATATTTTACTTTTGTATCGCGAAATTTGGGAAGGGGGAGAGTTGGTGTTGTTTTTCATTATTCATGCTCTCTCTCTCTCTCTCTCTGTCTCGTCCCTCTCTCTCTCTCTCTCTCTTTTTTTTTTTTTTTTTTTTTTTTTTTTTTTTTTTTTTTTTTTTTTTTTTTTTTTTTACACAGGGTTTGACAAGGTTAAGGATCCCTAGCTTTATTGACAGCTATTTACAGGTTAAGGATTCCTAACTTTATTGACAAGCTAAGAGCTGTTACCTACATCAGCTCATTTGAAAGCATTTTTATTGTTATGAGATATACAAGTAGGGAACAGGATGAAGTTGGAGCCATCTGTGGGCCAGCATTTTCATTTGATCAACTGACGTTATCTCGTTGACATCATTATGCTGTACAAATGTGTTCCATACTCGAGTCTCTCTCTGTCTCTCTCTGTCTCTCTCTCTCTGTCTCTCTATGATATGGATATGGGGTGCACAATAAACTAGCCACTTCGGTGGCAAAATCTAATATTTTCTCTCTCTCTCTCTCTCTCTCTCTCTCTCTCTCTCCTCTCATCTCTCTCCTCCTCTCTCTCATCTCTCTCTCTCTCTCTCTCTCTCTCTCTCTCTCTCTCTCTCTCTCGACATAAATTATATCAGTGGTTCTTAACTAGGGGTATCTGTGCCCCCTGGGGGGGGACTCGTTCTCTCAACAGTTTTTAAAAAAATTGTTGTTAGATTAGAATCAACTATCAGCTTTTGTGTTGGTAGTTATCCATATGTAAAGTAAAAACAAGATATTGACGTCTTTTGAAGTCATACTGGTACTTAATAGTACTGGTGAAGTCATACTGGTACCTAATAGTACTGGTGAAGTCATACTGGTATCTAATAGTACTGGCGAAGTCATACTGGTACCTAATAGTAGTGGTGAAGTCATACTGGTACTCAATAGTACTGGTGAAGTCATACTGGTACCTAATAGTACTGGTGAAGTCATACTGGTATCTAATAGTACTGGCGAAGTCATACTGGTACCTAATAGTACTGGTGAAGTCATACTGGTACCTAATAGTACTGGCGAAGTCATACTGGTACCTAATAGTACTGGCGAAGTCATACCTAATAGTAGTGGTGGTGATCGTGACTTCTACACTGGTGAAGGAGGTATGGGTACATATTGGGCAGTCCATTGGTGGTCAGATCTCATAGACCTGTAAATCCAGGCAGGTCGAAGCCTGGTAAAAGGGTTGGTATTGGTGCTGATCTCAGAAACCTGTAAATCCACGCAGGTTAAAGTCTCACTGTAGGCTTCAAAAGTCGGTATTCCGAGTCTCGCCAACACCACTAAGAGTACACGGCTTTGTTATAGAACTTAAAGACTCTGTGTAATATTGTTCATTGATGCTTTTCACCTGAAAACCAAAGGTACACGTCGAGTAGAAACCACAGGCACACTTCAAGTGAAAACATAGAAACCAAAGGTAAACGTGAGGTGGAAACCTAGTAAGCAAAGGTACACGTCGAGTAGAACTTAGAAGCTCTGAGTTATATGATAGTTATTAACTTCTGTAAAGAGAAACTAACTTTTGCAGGAAAGTGACCTATGTAAATTTGACAGTAACTGGTGCTTGTTCAGAGAAGAACTTTAACTCCTTCAGTAATTGACTTTGGTAGACAGAATGTGAAACTCTCATAGTAACTTTAGAAGCTGCATAAAGGAGCAGTAACTCCTATGGTAACTGTTTAGAGGAGCTGTAATTCTTGTAGTAACTTTAGAAGCTACATAAAGGAGCAGTAACTCCTGTAGTAACTGTTTAGAGGAGGTGTATCTCTTGTAGTAACTGTATAGAAGAGCTGTAACTCTTGTAGTAACTGTCTAAAGGAGCTGTAACTCCTGTAGTAACTGTGGAGAGGAACTGTAACTCCGGGAGTAACTGTAACTTGTACAGATATGGACTTACCGTTGTTAAGACTTACCTGCAGGTGTCTGTCTCTCAGAATCTGTCTTTTCAATGACAAGTTAATCATTCGTGTCCTACCATGTCGTGGTTGTTGACATTACTTGGGAAAGAAAATGCCGTAAACATGATTTGTAAAGAAAGGAGAAGATATATTTTGTGAAAAAAGGGCACAATACCCTGGCTGGTACAATACACAAACTTGGGTTGATATACTGATTATAACATCTTCATTTCACTACTGCTGCCTCTGTTTGACTGAAGAAACCTATTGTACACATGTATCTTAGTCATCAACTTGTATTTTATACCATTATCAGTGTCATGAGTGGTGGAAGTTCGATCCTCTGCCCGCTACCTGTTTTTCATAACGATAAAGTAAGTCTCCCCAACTCCGTTTGCTGACCACAGAGCGAGTGATGCCAAGAAACTGTTCCTGTCGCAGGATTTTGACTTTACGACATCTTACCTCCTACGTCAGCAGGGTAAATCCTATTTCGTTTAAACTTCAGCAACACAACAGCAGAAATAGTTACAATTGTGCAAAAAAAGGTATGCAAGAAAGGTATAAAATACCGATAATGTGAAAGTTAAGACACATGTGCAACATCTGGGTATCTTTATTGTAGACGTTTCGCCATCCAGTGACTTTATCAATACAGATTCTAGGACATAATTAGAAGACAGTAGAACTATATACAAAAGATGAGGTAATCAGTGCCTCAGCCTTGGAGTTAGTGTTCACAGCATCGTGGTGGTGGAGAATCTGGAGCAAAGGCAAGAAGACTGGCGGTTATATAGGCGTCAGTGGATCAGGACGGGCAGCAGACGAGGGCATAGTCACTGGTAGGCGGGATTCCCTCATCTTCTGTATATAGTTCTACTGTCTTCTAATTATGTCCTGGAATCTGTACTGATAAAGCCACTAGATGGCGAAACGTCTACAATTAAGATACCCAGATGTTGCACAGTAGCAGTTACAGTTGTTTGTTGTATTACGTTTTGTTAGGAATTTCACATATTGAGCAGGTAAATGAGGTTGATGTTAGAGATTGTCCGTCTTGAAGTCCGAGAGCTGGAGACCCACCAGCAGGTAAGGTGCCTTATGCTGTCTGACGCTCAACAGACGGAGGCTCAAGCCTCCACTGCGTCTTGGAGTGAATAATTCACATGGGTTTAGCGTTTGACATGAATATAATTTAGGGAAACCGGTGGAGGTGGGAAGTACAGTGCCTGCGCTTTGAAGGACTGGTGGGGAAATGTTCCAGATTCTTAACTGTAGTGTCAGCATGCCTCTGGCAAGACAGTGATGGAGTGAATGATGGTGAAAGTTTTTCTTTTTCGGATCACCCTGTCTCAGTGGGGAGCGGCCGATGTGCTAAAAAAAAAAATAACCTTGAGCTCCGGGAGGAGTAAGACGTACCTGAAGGTAAGGTACATTAAGCCTTGGGAAAACGACTCACCTGAACACACACGTCTCACTTTAAGTCCTCAGGGGAGAATGACCTTTCCAGATGTGACGCTGAGGATATTACAGACATCATTACCACTAAATAACAAGCCATCCTGTGGACACTTCACCAGGAAACATTGAAGGTGAGCATCATACCAGGTAACTGGAGCTACTTACACCTGGTCAAGAACTGGGCCGCTGGGCCGTTGATAAACTATACACTGGTGGGGTTAGAACTCGCGATCAGAGTCTCAAAACTCTAGATCATCGCGTTAGCCACTGGGCCAGCACTGGACACTCTGACCACGGGTTCTAACCCACCCGTGGTATGGCTTGTTTGCAATCGTGTCATTACGATTTCGCGAGTCAGGTTGAGAGCATTGATAAGTTAGATACATGTACAGCAGTTAGGTATCTTTATTCCGAAACGTTTCGCCTACACAGTAGACTTCTTCAGTCGACTGAAGATACCTAACTGATGCACTTATCATACTTATCAACCTATCGGTACTATATACCCTTTTAATATTCGCCCTCCAGGTAGGTAGACACCTTCCTCGGATTGAGTTAGATTGCTTAACATTCTCCAGGCGCAGTTTGACCACTATGGGTCTAGCGCTTCTCCATGGCCGCAATAATCTGTAAGATCATTGGGCTAAGGATGTTCACTGGACCAAGAACACTGGTCAACTTGGGGAAGTACTAGCAATGGAATGGTAGATTGTAATGGGTGTATTTTATACACACATATTTATATATACTCCCTCCTCTCCTTTTTCGTTAGTGTGGCTTTGGAAATGGTCCAAGTCGGACCGAAACGTCGTCGTAAGCTCCTCTCTTCTATGTGTGGGTTATCTGTGATTCCCAGAAGTTTCGCAAGTGCGTCATTCTTCAGCTCGTCGATTTTCTAAATCATTTACATCTATATACACAATGCTGGTTGTTGCGTTTTATTGTAATAAAGTTGGTAGAATTACCGACAATATGTAAAGTAAAAGGACACAAGTGCAACTAATGTGACATTTATTGTGGCAACGTTTCGCTCTCCAGGAGCTTTATCAAGCCATTACGTAATGGCTTGATAAAGCTCCTGGAGAGCGAAACGTTGCCACAATAAATGTCACATTAGTTGCACTTGTGTCCTTTTGCGTTTTATTGTGTAAACGTTTCATTCACTGGGGACTTTATCAGTGAAGTTCCCTGTGGGCGAAACGTCTTCAAAATGAAATGGTGTAGCCCTCATTGTGTGTTTTATTCAAATAAGGAAGCACACAGGACTTGCCGGTCCTCGACCAACACCCAGCCTAAAATAACACCCATCTATTAATGTACCTGTTCAGCAGTACCTGGTGCTGATGTAGGTAGTGGTGGTGCACCAACATGTGGTGTAGGTACAGACAGGTGCTGATGTAGGTAGTGGTGGTGCACCAACATGTGGTGTAGGTACAGACAGGTGTTGATGTAGGTAGTGGTGGTGCACCAACATGTGGTGTAGGTACAGACAGGTGCTGATGTAGGTAGTGGTGGTGCACCAACATGTGGTGTAGGTACAGACAGGTGCTGATGTAGGTAGTGGTGGTGCACCAACATGTGGTGTAGGTACAGACATGTGTTGATGTAGGTAGTGGTGGTGCACCAACATGTGGTGTAGGTACAGACGTGTTGATGTAGGTAGTGGTGGTGCACCAGCATGTGGTGTAGGTACAGACATGTGTTGATGTAGGTAGTGGTGGTGCACCAACATGTGGTGTAGGTACAGACAGGTGCTGATGTAGGTAGTGGTGGTGCACCAACATGTGGTGTAGGTACAGACATGTGTTGATGTAGGTAGTGGTGGTGCACCAACATGTGGTGTAGGTACAGACAGGTGCTGATGTAGGTAGTGGTGGTGCACCAACATGTGGTGTAGGTACAGACAGGTGCTGATGTAGGTAGTGGTGGTGCACCAACATGTGGTGTAGGTACAGACATGTGTTGATGTAGGTAGTGGTGGTGCACCAACATGTGGTGTAGGTACAGACATGTGTTGATGTAGGTAGTGGTGGTGCACCAACATGTGGTGTAGGTACAGACATGTGTTGATGTAGGTAGTGGTGGTGCACCAACATGTGGTGTAGGTACAGACATGTGTTGATGTAGGTAGTGGTGGTGCACCAACATGTGGTGTAGGTACAGACAGGTGCTGATGTAGGTAGTGGTGGTGCACCAACATGTGGTGTAGGTACAGACAGGTGCTGATGTAGGTAGTGGTGGTGCACCAACATGTGGTGTAGGTACAGACAGGTGCTGATGTAGGTAGTGGTGGTGCACCAACATGTGGTGTAGGTACAGACAGGTGCTGATGTAGGTAGTGGTGGTGCACCAACATGTGGTGTAGGTACAGACAGGTGCTGATGTAGGTAGTGGTGGTGCACCAACATCTGATGTAGGTACAGACGTGTTGATGTAGGTAGTGGTGGTGCACCAACACCTGGTGGTGCTCCAACATCTGGTGGCGGTGGTGCCCCAACATCAGGTGGTGGTGGTGCCTCGACACCTGGTGGTGGTGCTTGCTAACTCAGCTACCAGCACCATCAACGAAGCATCGTGACTGGTTCTAATCCTAATATCTCCTTAATTGGAGTCTGAGGTCTGGTTTGGATCCTTCATTACTGCTCTCTGATTCCTTAAGAAGATTGTCTTTGTTATTTTCTCTCTCTCTCATACCTTCTTTAACACACTCCTACCTAACACCACTCGCCTCTTGATCCCAGGAATTGGAGCTAACTACCATTTTCTCAATTCAAACTTGATTGCCTCCAATACCCTCCACTGGATGGGTATGAGGTCTAGCTGGAGGGTTTTCCTGGGATCAACGCCCCCGCGGCCCGGTCTACGACCAGGCCTCCCTGTGAATCAAGGCCTGATCAGTTAGGCTGTTAGTGCTGGCCGGACGTAGTCCAACGTACGAACCACAGCCCGGCTGATCCACCATGGGCTGTGCTGGATCGGGCGCTTAATAACGATACTAAAGTTTGATACCCAGGCATTGTATGACCTACGGGTTTAGCTTTCCCTATATAATAATCCCTACTCCTCCTCTTATTCTTATTACAGCTCCATATCTTTGGATCAAGACCCTCAGGGGCACAAGAAAAGGGGTGGGAAATGTTTGGTGAGGTGAAGAGGTCACCAGGGGAGTAATCACCATGTTAGCCCCGTCAAAAAAGAAAGGGGGGAACAAGGTATTTCACCGTGCTGCTACAACCATCCAACAACATAAGGGGAAAAAGGAACTTGTCAATGGTGGTGTTATCCTGCACTCCATTTTCGGGTGAAGGGCTAATGGCGGATAGTGGGGCGCTTTGCGGTGGTTTTTTATGGGGGGGAAAGGGGGTGAACGAACGCCCCGGCGAGTACAGAGGGTGAACAAGCCCCGGCGAAAGAACGAGGGGGAAACGAAAGCCCGGCGATGATACAGGGGTGAAAAAGAACGCTGGGGATGATAAGAGGGTGAACGAACCCTGGCGATGATACAAGGGTGAACGAACGCCCGGCGATGATACAGAAGGTTTAGAAGCCCCCGGGGATGATAACAGTGAAAAGAAAGCCTGGGGATGATACAGGGGGTGAACGAACCCTGGCATGATACAGAGGTGAACGAAAGCCTGGCGAGTAAGCGGGTGAACGAACGCCTGGCGATGAAGGGGGAAAACAAGTGGCGATGATACAGAGGTGGGGAAAAACGCCTGGCGGTACAGGGGTGAACGAACGCCTGGCGATATACCGAGGGTGAACGAAGCGGCGATGAACAGAGGGGGAACGAACGCCTGGGGATGATACAGAGGGTGAACGAAGCCTGGCGATGAACGAAGGTGAACGAACGCCTGGCGATGATACAGCGGGTGAACGAACGCCTGGCGATGATACAGCGGGTGAACGAACGCCTGGCGATGATACAGAGGGTGAACGAACGCCTGGCGATGATACAGCGGGTGAACGAACGCCTGGCGATGATAGAGGGTGAACGAACGCCTGGCGATGATACAGAGGGTGAACGAACGCCTGGCGATGATACAGCGGGTGAACGAACGCCTGGCGATGATACAGAGGGTGAACGAACGCCTGGCGATGATACAGCGGGTGAACGAACGCCTGGCGATGATACAGAGGGTGAACGAACGCCTGGCGATGATACAGAGGGTGAACGAACGCCTGGCGATGATACAGTGGGTGAACGAACGCCTGGCGATGATACAGTGGGTGAACGAACGCCTGGCGATGATACAGCGGGTGAACGAACGAACGCCTGGCGATGATACAGCGGGTGAACGAACGAACGCCTGGCGATATCAGCGGGGTGAAAAGAACGCCTGGCGATGATACAGAAGGTGAACGAACGCCTGGCGATGATACAGCGGGTGAACGAACAAACGCCTGGCGATGATACAGCGGGTGAACGAACGCCTGGCGATGATACAGAAGGTGAACGAACGCCTGGCGATGATACAGCGGGTGAACGAACGAACGCCTGGCGATGATACCAGCGGTGTGAACGAACGCTGGCGATGATACACGGGTGGAACGAACGAACGCCTGGCGATGATACAGCGGGTGAACGAATACCTGGCGATGATACAGCAGGTGAACGAACGAACGCCTGGCGACGTTCGTGTTGAAATATGGAGATAATTCTGTCTGAATGAATAACTGTGGTGAAAAGTCAGTCAGAATATTTGTATTATGAGACTCAGAATACATGAGAGGCAGTCAGAGTACATTATGAGAGGCAGTCAGAGTACATTATGAGAGGCAGTCAGAGTACATTATGAGAGGCAGTCAGAGTACATTATGAGAGGCAGTCAGAGTACATTATGAGAGGCAGTCAAGTACTTATGAGAGGCAGTCAGAGTACATTATGAGAGGCAGTCAGGTACATTTTTGAGAGGCGTAGAGTACATTATGAGAGGCAGTCAGAGTACATTATGAGAGGCAGTCAGAGTACATTATGAGAGGCAGTCCCCAGTAATTATGAGAGGCAGTCAGAGTACATTATGAGAGGCAGTCAGAGTACATTATGAGAGGCAGTCAGAGTACATTATGAGAGAGGCAGTCAGAGTACATTATGAGAGGCAGTCAGAGTACATTATGAGAGGCAGTCAGAGTACATTATGAGAGGCAGTCAGAGTACATTATGAGAGGCAGTCAGAGTACATTATGAGAGGCAGTCAGAGTACATTATGAGAGGCAGAGTACATTATGAGAGGCAGTCAGAGTACATTATGAGAGGCAGTCAGAGTACATTATGAGAGGCAGTCACAATACATTATGAGAGGCAGTCAGAGTACATTATGAGAGGCAGTCACAATACATTATGAGAGGCAGTCAGAGTACATTATGAGAGGCAGTCAGAGTTACTTATGAGAGGCCAGGTCAGAGTACATTATGAGAGGCAGTCAGAGTACATTAGAGAGGCAGTAGAGTACATTATGAGAGGCAGTCAGAGTACATTATGAGAGGCAGAGTACATTATGAGAGGCAGTCAGAGTACATTATGAGAGGCAGTCAGAGTACATTATGAGAGGCAGTCAGAGTTTCATTTGAGAGGCAGTCAGAGTACATTATGAGAGGCAGTCAGAGTACATTATGAGAGGCAGTTCAGAGTACATTTTTGAGAGGCAGTCAGAGTACATTATGAGAGGCAGTCAGAGTACATTATGAGAGGCAGTCACAATACATTATGAGAGGCAGTCAGAGTACATTATGAGAGGCAGTCAGAGTACATTATGAGAGGCAGTCAGAGTACATTATGAGAGGCAGTCAGAGTACATTATGAGAGGCAGTCAGAGTACATTATGAGAGGCAGTCAGAGTACATTATGAGAGGCAGTCACAATACATTATGAGAGGCAGTCAGAGTACATTATGAGAGGCAGTCAGAGTACATTATGAGAGGCAGTCAGAGTACATTATGAGAGGCAGTCAGAGTACATTATGAGAGGCAGTCAGAGTACATTATGAGAGGCAGAGTACATTATGAGAGGCAGTCAGAGTACATTATGAGAGGGAGTCAGAGTACATTATGAGAGGCAGTCAGGGGTACATTATGAGAGGCAGTCAGAGTACATTATGAGAGGCAGTCAGAGTACATTATGGGAGGCAGTCAGAGTACATTATGAGAGGCAGTCGAGTACATTATGAGAGGCAGTCACAATACATTATGAGAGGCAGTCAGAGTACATTATGAGAGGCAGTCAGAGTACATTATGAGAGGCAGTCAGAGTACATTATGAGAGGCAGTCAGAGTACATTATGAGAGGCAGTCAGAGTACATTATGAGAGGCAGTCAGAGTACATTATGAGAGGCAGTCAGAGTACATTATGAGAGGCAGTCAGAGTACATTATGAGAGGCAGTCACAATACATTATGAGAGGCAGTCACAATACATTATGAGAGGCAGTCACAATACATTATGAGAGGCAGTCAGAGTACATTATGAGGGGCAGTCAGGGGTACATTAGAGAGGCAGTCAGAGTACATTATGAGAGGCAGTCAGGTACATTATGAGAGGCAGTCAAAAGTAATTATGAGAAGGGGAGTCAGAGTACATTATGAGAGGCAGTCAGAGTACATTATGAGGGCAGTCACAATACATTATGAGAGCAGTCACCCAAAACATTATGAGAGGGGAGTCAGAGTACATTATGAGAGGCAGTCAGAGTACATTATGAGAGGCAGTCACAATACATTATGAGAGGCAGTCACAATACATTATGAGAGGCAGTCACAATACATTATGAGAGGCAGTCAGAGTACATTATGAGAGGCAGTCACAATACATTATGAGAGGCAGTCACAATACATTATGAGAGGCAGTCAGAGTACATTATGAGAGGCAGTCACAATACATTATGAGAGGCAGTCACAATACATTATGAGAGGCAGTCACAATACATTATGAGAGGCAGTCCACAATAAATATGAGAGGCAGTCAGAGTACATTATGAGAGGCAGTCAGAGTACATTATGAGAGGCAGTCACAATACATTATGAGAGGCAGTCACAATACATTATGAGAGGCAGTCAGAGTACATTATGAGAGGCAGTCACAATAAAATTATGAGAGGCAGTCACAATACATTATGAGAGGCGTCAGAGTAAAATTATGAGAGGCCCGTCACAATACATTATGAGAGGCAGTCACAATCATTATGAGAGGCAGTCAGAGTACATTATGAGAGGCAGTCACAATACATTATGAGAGGCAGTCACAATACATTATGAGAGGCAGTCACAATACATTATGAGAGGCAGTCACAATACATTATGAGAGGCAGTCACAATACATTATGAGAGGCAGTCAGAGTACATTATGAGAGGCAGTCAGAGTACATTATGAGAGGCAGTCACAATACATTATGAGAGGCAGTCACAATACATTATGAGAGGCAGTCACAATACATTATGAGAGGCAGAGTACATTATGAGAGGCAGTCACAATACATTATGAGAGGCAGTCACAATACATTATGAGAGGCAGAGTCAAATTATGAGAGGCAGTCACAATACATTATGAGAGGCGTCACAATACAATTATGAGAGGCGTCACAAAAACATTATGAGGGCAGTTTACCAAAACATTATGAGAGGCAGTCACTAAACATTTTGAGAGGCAGTCAAAAGTACATTATGAGAGGCAGTCACAATACATTATGAGAGGCAGTCAGAGTACATTATGAAGGGCAGTCAGAGTACATTATGAGAGGCAGTCAGAGTACATTATGAGAGGGAGTCAGAGTACATTTGAGAGGCAGTCAGATTTCATTATGAGAGGGAGTCAGAGTAATTATGAGAGGCAGTCAGAGTATTCAATGAGAGGCAGTCACAATACATTATGAGAGGCAGTCAGAGTACATTATGAGAGGCAGTCAAATACGTTATTTAGAGGGGAGTCAGAGTACATTATGAGAGGCAGTCAGAGTACATTATGAGAGGCAGTCAGAGTACATTATGAGAGGCAGTCACAATACATTATGAGAGGCAGTCAGAGTACATTATGAGAGGCAGTCACAATACATTATGAGAGGCAGTCAGAGTACATTATGAGAGGCAAATCAGAGTACATTATGAGAGGGAGTCACAATACATTATGAGAGGCAGTCAGAGTACATTATGAGAGGCAGTCACAATACATTATGAGAGGCAGTCAGAGTACATTATGAGAGGCAGTCACAATAAAAATTTTGAGAGGCGTCACAATACATTATGAGAGGCAGTCAGAGTACATTTTGAGAGGCAGCACAATAATTATGAGAGGCAGTCAGAGTACATTATGAGAGGCAGTAGAGTACATTATGAGAGGCAGTCCCCAAATACATTATGAGAGGCAGTCCAGAGTTCATATGAGAGGCAGTCAGAGTACATTATGAGAGGCAGTCCCGAGTTAAATTTTGAGAGGCAGTCACAATACATTATGAGAGGCAGTCAGGTACATTATGAGAGGCAGTCAGAGTACATTATGAGAGGCGTCACAATACATTATGAGAGGCAGTCAGAGTACATTATGAAAAGGCAGTCAGAGTACATTATGAGAGGCAGTCACAATACATTATGAGAGGCAGTCAGAATACATTATGAGAGGCAGTCAGAATACATTATGAGAGGCAGTCAGAATACATTATGAGAGGCAGTCAGAATACATTATGAGAGGCAGTCAGAATACATTATGAGAGGCAGTCAGAGTACTTTAGAAAAGGCCCGTCAGAGTACATTATGAGAGGCAGTCAGAGTACATTATGAGAGGCAGTCAGAGTACATTATGAGAGGCCCGTTTAGAGTACATTATGAGAGGCAGTCAGAGTACATTATGAGAGGCAGTCACAAATACATTATGAGAGGCAGTCAGGTACATTATGAGAGGCTGTCACAATACATTATGAGAGGCAGTCACAAAAACATTTTTGAGAGGCAGTCACAATACATTATGAGAGGCAGTCACAATACATTATGAGAGGCCAGTCACAATGCATTATTGAGAGGCAGTCAACAATACATTATGAGAGGCAGTCACAATACATTATGAGAGGCAGTCGCAATAAAATTATGAGAGGCAGTCACAATACATTATGAGAGGCAGTCATATACATTATGAGAGGCAGTCACAATACATTTGAGAGGCAGTCACAATACTTATGAAGAGGCAAGTTTACTATACATTATGAGAGGCAGTCACAATACATTATGAGAGGCAGTCACAATACATTATGAGAGGCAGTCACTATACATTATGAGAGGCAGTCACAATACATTATGAGAGGCAGTCACAATACATTATGAGAGGCAGTCACATATCATTATGACAGGCAGTCACAAAACATTATGAGAGGCAGTCACAATACATTATGAGAGGCAGTCACTATACATTATGAGAGGCAGTCACAATACATTGAGAGGCAGTCACAATACATTATGAGAGGCAGTCACAATGCATTATGAGAGACAGTCACAATACATTATGAGAGGCAGTCACAATACATTATGAGAGGCAGTCACAATATATTATGAGAGGCAGTCAGAATACATTATGAGAGGCAGAATACATTGTGAGCCAGTCGGAATACATTATGAGAGCCAGTCAGAATACATTTTAAGAGCCAGTCAGAATACATTATGAGAGCCAGTCAGAATACATTATGAGAGCCAGTCAGAATACATGAGAGCCAGTCAGAATACATGAGAGCCAGTCAGAATACATTATGAAAGGCAGAATATATTATGAGAGCCAGAATACATTATGAGAGGCAGTCAGAATACATTATGAGAGGCAGTCAGAATACATTATGAGAGCCAGTCAGAATGCATCATGAGAGCCAGTTAGAATACATTATTAGAGCCAGTCAGAATGCATCATGAGAGCCAGTCAGAATACATTATGAGAGCCAGTCAGAATACATTATGAGAGCCAATCAGAACACACAGATTATGAGATCCAATCAGAATACATTATGAGAACCAATCAGAATTCAGAAACTATCACATGAAATCAGACGAGAGACTGCGTAATCTTATGCAAATAAAATTAGATTCCGGAGACGAATCGAGGTAAAAACTGAGAATTCAGAGCCTGGGACAGCGTGGTGTGTGACGACCATCTATATTTTATATGTAACCTTTAGGAAAGTTGAATCCAAGAGACGATGTAAACACTTTATAGATATGTGTGTGTTAAGTGATAACCTGGTGTGTGCATTGTCTGGACCAGGTGGGCGTTAGAAGACAGGACAGGTGGGCGTTAGGATGCAGGACCAGGTGGTGTTGTTAGGAAAGACAGGAAACCAGTGGGCGGTTAGGAAGACCAGGACCAGGTGGAGCGTTAGGAAGACAGGACCGCAGGTGGGCGTTAGGGAAGACAGGCCAGGTGGTGTTAGGAAGTACAGGACCAGGTGGGTGTTAGGAAGACAAGACCAGATGGGAATCACAGTTGTCTAGGACCAACTGGAGTCTTCCCACACTGCATTGGTATTCCTGCAATGTAACTTTATGGGATATTGTAGCAACACACTGCTGTGTTCCCACTAATGTAACTATTCATACAGAATAGTGCAGCACACACTGCTGTTATTCCTGCAATGTAAACTATATAGAATAATGTAGTAACATGGATCTTGTACTCGTTGGAACGCCGGCAGGATGTGTGTGTATTTATTTTTATATATATATATATATATATATATATATAATATATATAGAATATTATATTTATATATATAATCACATTGGAAAATCCTGAAAGGCTTGGTTACCAATTCTGCACACAGAAATCACTTCTCCCTACGAAAGTAAAGATGGGCAGGCAAGTGCCAAAATTACCCCCAAGTATATGTAGGTGTGATTGACGCCATTGGTACACTAAGAGAAAACACCATAAGTGTCCGGGGCCCAAGCTGTTCAAGCCTCTATCAAGCATTAGGGGAATTGCCAATAAACCCCTGGCTGCCTTCAAGAGAGAGCGGACAGTACCTAAAATCAGTGCCGGATAGAGCCGGGCTGTGGCTCGTATGTCTGGAGTGCGTGCGGCCAGCAGTAATTGGCCTGGTTGATGCAGGCCCTGATCCACGGGAGGGCCTGATGGTCGTGGACCGGTCGCGGGGGCGTTGATCCCCGGAATAAACCTTCAGGTGACACTTGCTGGTTTTTTCCACAGTAACTTTCATATAGAATAGTGTAGCAACACATGTGGTGTTCCTACAATGTAACTGATCATATAGAATAGTTGTAGCAACACAATGCTGGTGTTCCCCACAATGTAACTATCATGAATAGAATAGTGTAGCAACACACTGCTGGTGTTCCCACAATGTAACTATCATATAGAATAGTGTTAGCAAACCACACTGCTGCGTGTTCCACATTTGTAGAACTATAATTTGAATAGGGTAGCAACACATGCTGGTGTTCCCACAATGTTAACTATCATATAGAATTGTGTAGCAACACATGCTGGTGTTCCACAATGTAACTATCATATAGAATAGTGTAGCAACACACTGCTGGTGTTCCACAATGTAACTTATCATATGAATAGTGTAGCAAAACACTGTGGTGTTCCCACAATGTAAACTATCTTATAGAATATTGTATAGCAACACATGCTGGTGTTCCACAATGTAACTATCATATAGAAATAGTGTAGCAAACACATGCTGGTGTTCCCACAATGTAACTATGATAGATAGAATAGATGTAGCTCAACACAACTGTGGTGTTCCCAACAATGTACTATCATATAGATTGGTGTAGCAAACACACTGCTGTGTTCCCACAATTAAAACTATCATATAGATAGTGTAGCAACACATGCTGGTGTTCACAATGTAAATATCATAGAAATAGTTTGTAGCAACACATGTGGTGTTCCCACAATGTAACTATCATGATAGATAGTGTAGCAACCACTGCTGGTGTTCCCAAATGTAATTATCATATAGAATAGTGTCGCAACACACTGCTGGTGTTTCCACAATGTTATTTATCATATAGATAGTGTTGTAGCAACACCATTGATGGTGTTACAAATGTAACTATTTATAGATAGGTTAGACAACACCACTGTGATGTTCCCACAATGTAACTGTTATGGCAGAATAGTGTAGCAACACACCTGCTGGTGTTACTCCATTATACATTCCTTATAGAATAGATGTAGCTACACACTGCTGGTGTTCCCACAATGTAACTATTCATATAGAATAACATTGTGGGATTGATGCTAAACTAGTTTTGTTGTTGAAAAAATGTATTTTCTCTTCAATCCCAGAAAACACCAGGGACAAGCCACCACTCAAAACAGGGTTATTAATTCTTAGTGTTATTGAATAGCGGACGACTGGAGGGTTGATTCTGGAAGCATAACAATGGTACTGTATTACAAGTGGGAGAGGGCTACTTCTAAATAAATGTGAGGTTTGGGAATTCATTCTCTCTCTCTCTCTCTCTCTCTCTCTCTCTCTCTCTCTCTCTCTCTCTTCTTTCTTTCTTCTCTCTCTCTCTCTTCTCCTCTCTCTCTCTCTCTCTCTCTTCTCTCTCTCTTCTCTCTCTCTCTCTCTCATTGATATCTTCGGCAGAGGTAATTCATTGCCTATGGCATTTGAATATCTTCTACGTCTGTATATCTTATTTTGTCTAATTCCTTAGTGATCATTGCTGTAGTCAGTCCATGGCATGGAACCGTAGATCAGAATGTGCTGCAGAAGATAACATAGCAGCAGCTACAGTAACAGGAGCAATAGCAGCAGCTACAGTAACAGGAGCAATAGCAGCAGCTACAGTAACAGGAGCAATAGCAGCAGCTACAGTAATGGGAGCAACAAGAACAGCAGCAGGAGCAATAATACTCACAGCAACAAAAACAAAAACACCAGAAACCTTAACAGCAGCAGAAACAGCCACAGCAACAACGGGAACAGGAGAAGCAGCCACAGCAACAACAGGAACAGGAGAAGCAGCCACAGCAACAACAGGAACAGCAGAAGCAGCCACAGCAACAAGAACAGGAACAGGAGAAGCAGCCACAGCAACAAGAACAGGAACAGGAGAAGCAGCCACAGCAACAAGAACAGGAACAGGAGAAGCAGCCACAGCAACAACAGGAACAACAGAAGCAACAACAGGAACAGAAGCAGCCAGAGCAACAACAGGAACAGCAGAAGCAGCCACAGCAACAACAGGAACAGCAGAAGCAGCCACAGCAACAAAAGGAACAGCAGAAGCAGCCACAGCAACAAAAGGAACAGCAGAAGCAGCCAGAGCAACAACAGGAACAACAGAAGAAGCCACAGCAACAACAGGAACAGCAGAAGCAGCCACAGGAACAGCAGAAGCAGCCACAGGAACAACAGAATCAGCCACAGCAACAAC
This sequence comes from Cherax quadricarinatus, assembly GCF_026875155.1. Lineage (NCBI taxonomy): Eukaryota > Metazoa > Arthropoda > Malacostraca > Decapoda > Parastacidae > Cherax > Cherax quadricarinatus. The sequence continues at coordinate 9,763,513 of NC_069496.1, forward strand.
AGGAACAGCAGAAGCAGCCACAGCAACAACAGGAACAGCAGAAGCAGCCACAGCAACAACAGGAACAGCAGAAGCAGCCACAGCAACAACAGGAACAACAGAAGCAGCCACAACAACAACAGGAACAGCAGAAGCAGCCACAACAACAACAGGAGCAGCAGAAGCAGCTACAGCAACAGCAACAGGAACAGCTACTAAAACAAGAACAGCATCCTGAGCCACAGCAACTAACGTGTGGCCCCGAGGTACACACAGAACGTATTATTGTTATTGACAGTTGCTCTGTCTGTCTTGATTTCATATTACTGGCCTCAGGGCTGTGGGTGGAAGACTGTGGGTGTAGGACTGTGGGTGTAGGACCGTGGGTGTAGGGCTGTGGGTGTAGGACTATGGGTGTAGGACTATGGGTGTAGGACTATGGGTGTATGACTACGGGTGTAGGACTGTGGGTGTAGGACTATGGGTGTAGGACTGTGGGTGGAAGACTTGGTGTAGGACTGTGGGTGTAGGACCGTGGGTGGAAGACTGTTAGTGTAGGACTGTGGGTGGAAGACTGTTGGTGTAGGACTGTGGGTGTAGGACTATGGGTGTAGGACTGTGGGTGTAGGACTGTGGGCGGAAGACTGTTGGTGTAGGACTGTGGGCGGAAGACTGTGGATGCACATGTTTTTAAAAGAGTAACTGATATGTTAAGTGACAGGAAGAATTATAGTGACAACACTGTGGCTGGAACAATAAAATTATACCACTAGGAGGGAACTTCAGACGATGTTTCGGCCCGTAATGGACTATTATCAAGATGATATCAATAAAAGAAAAACTTTTATTTTACGACGTTTCGCCCACGGTGGAAACTTATGTGCATGATCTGGTGACTCCTAAGCTCAATGACCCCTTAAGAGTGTAGCGCTTGGTTATGATTATAATTAAAAATGATCAAGGTATATGGAGTGTATGGGGAAGAAAATGGATTCCAAGTGCTGTTAGAGTGCAGAATAAAGAGTAAATGAAAGAATGAGTGAAGTATTGTCATATTGTTTTACGAAAAAGCAGAAAGAGTTTGGAAGAATGATAAATAGAGTAAGAAAGGTCGGAGAGTAAATGGCCTTGTCAGTTAAGAATGAAAGAGGATCTTTCCTTATATCTTTGTCTTTTGCCCTTTCTTAATTCTGTTCTTTCGCTTTATCTTTACCACCCCTCTCCTTTCCTCTCTTCCCTATTTTTACTTCTTGGGATTATTCTCCTTCTTCCCCTCCTTTGCTCTCCACTTCTCATCATTCTACTCTCTCCTGTCTCCCTTCTCTCCTCTCTCTCTCCTTTCTCCCTTCTCTCCTCTCTACCTTCTCTCCTCTCTCCCTTTCTCCCTTCTCTCCTCTCTATCCTTCTCTCTCTCCTCTTACCCTTCCCCCTCTCCCCGCTATCATTACCCTGGCTGCTCGCACCACGACACAGCTCAGATCATAATAACAAGAGTACCATAAATCCCTCTAGTGTTGGTAACACCCTTCTTCCTCCTCCCCCTCCCTTCTCCCCCTCCCTTCTCCCCCTCCCTCAAATATAATCCCCAACTTCGTGCAAAATACGTTAATAATTTGCCTCGTGTTAGACTTATTACGTGGAATGAGCCATGGTTGGAGGGTGGAGGGGGTTAGGATGTTGAGTGGCAGGACGGGGTATTAGGTTGTCGAGTGGGTGGAGGGGGGTGTTAGGATGTTGAATGTTTGGAGGAAGGTGTTTAGGATGTAGAGTGGGCTGAGGGAGTGATATGGGATGTAGAGTGATGTTTGGGGTGTAGTATAGTCTGTAGCTAAGGAACCGTACATGTGAAATTGTATCAAATTAGATACAGCCTCACACTGCAGTTGTTTCTAATTTGTAGGACAGTGTAGCTACTACCCAGGAAACAATTAGATTTTAGATTTCTGTCGTCGAATCTGCTAGTTTATTGTTCATTTCATATCCATCCTGTGGATGGTAGTGGCTAGTTAGTGCACCTCATATCCATCCTGTGGATGGTAGTGGCTAGTTTATTGTGTACCTCATATCCATCCTGTGGATGGTAGTGGTTTATTTTTATTGTGTACCTCATATCCATCCTGTGGATGGTAGTGGCTAGTTTATTGTGTACCTCATATCCATCCTGTGGATGGTAGTGGCTAGTTTATTGTGCACCTTGTACCTCATATCCATCCTGTGGATGGTAGTGGCTGGTTTATTGTGTACCTCATATCCATCCTGTGGATGGTAGTGGCTAGTTTATTGTGTACCTCATACCATCCTGTGGATGGTAGTGGCTAGTTTGTGTACCTCATATCCATCCTGTGGATGGTAGTGGCTAGTTTATTGTGTACCTCATATCCATCCTGTGGATGGTAGTGGCTAGTTTGTGTACCTCATATCCATCCTGTGGATGGCCGCACAAGAGCATATTAATATTTATTAGGCTTTGATAGGCCTATCTTTTCTGGCATATTACCGGCATGTTCCAGTTGAATCCAAGACCACCATGATATCCTTTATCAGTAGCGTCAAACCATTACTATAAACCTTTGATGGGTTTCCAGAGTTTTCCTACTCTCGGAGCCCGGCCCAGGGTCAGGCTTGTCTGGTTTACCAGTTGTTGTTGATTGGTGGTCCTGGACCAGGCTTGTCTGGTCAACCAGGTTGTTGTTGCTGGTGGTCTGGTCAACCAGGTTGTTGTTGGTAGTTCTGGATCAGGCTTGTCTGGTGCTTGCCTGGTGCTTGTCTGGTCTGTCAGGTTGTTGCTATTGGTGGCCCACAGGCCCACATATCCATTACAACCTGCATGGAAATATCGTAGAGAATGAAATAGCAAAGAGAGAAATTTACTAAAGTTAGCCATGGGGAAAACGTAGAGAAAAGGGAGACAATAGTGAAACAGCGAGGAATAAAGGGTGAAATGTGTGGGAGAGACGTCAGCAGGCGCAACAGGAGGTCACAACGTGTATAGGACTTGAATTGAAATGGGGGGTAGCTAAACAAGCGCTCCTGGGGAGAGAGTGATGAACTGCCAGGCTTCACGTTATTGTGGTGCTGTTGAGGTGGGGAGGCAGGAAGGGGAGGCAGGAGGGAGAGAAGGTGGGGAGGTAGGTGAGGTCAGGTTTTGGAGTTAGGTGAGAAGGTAGGTAAGGAAAGTGTGTGGGGAGGAAGTTTGGGGAGGCAGGGTGAAGGAAGAGAGGGAGGGGTTAGAGGAAGAAGGGAAGGTATGGGAGGCAGTAAGACAGGTCAGGGAGAATTAAGGAAGGGAGTCAGAGATGACAATTGGTCTATTATATTGATTACCTGTCATTGTACCCAGTCGGCAGGTGTCGAGCAGTAGGGGTGTTTATGTAGTGATGGAGGGTGAGTGGTGGTGATGGTGGAGGGTGAGTGGTGGTGGAAGTGGAGGAGGGTGGGTGGTGACTTGGTTGTGGTGGTGGTGAGTTGGTGGTGGCGGTGCTGGTGGTGCTAGCGTGGTGGTGGTTGAGTGGGTGGTGCTGGTGTAATACAAAAACAGCTGTTTCCACTTGAGCCGGGATCGAACCCTAGTCCCTTAGTTATGAGCCGTAGACGCTACTACTATATGAACCTGGAGCCATCTGATCCGAGTAACACTGTTAATAAAAGAGTCAGATATTTGAGATGATAAAATAATGACAAAAATCGAAATGTACTGGGTTCGATTCCAGGTCTAGATGAGACCACTGACAACGACACTAACACCCCAGCCTTAAGCTCCACCACTCAAACTAGTACACAATCACCACCACTAACACCATTCACCTTTTTCACACCAACACTACCACCACCACAACTAACATTTCAACACCACCACTCACTGCAGAATCAAACCCAAGTCTTCCAATGTCACACACAGTGTGACTTTGTAAATGGTCCAAGTCGGACCGAAACGTCGTCGTAAGCTCCTCTCTTCTATATGCGGGTTATTTGTGTATCGTTCCAGTCACGGTATTGTGCCTTTCTTTTGTTAGTCTTCCAATGTACTTCTCTGTTTTGATATCATCATCGTCGTGTCTGGGTGCCTCACACCCTTCAATTTTATAAGCGTCCTTTGTCACATGTACTCTGGGTGCCTCACACCCTTCAATTTTATAAGCGTCCTTTGTCACATGTACTCTGGGTGCCTCACACCCTTCAATTTTATAAGCGTCCTTTGTCACATGTACTCTGGGTGCCTCACACCCTTCAATTTTATAAGCGTCCTTTGTCACATGTACTCTGGGTGCCTCACACCCTTCAATTTTATAAGCGTCCTTTGTCACATGTACTCCCTAAAACTGTTCTCAATAATTTACAGCAGAACGCATCAGGGATTTACACAGAGCACCACATTCTCTGCTCTCTATTGCATTTCCAGTAAAATGTTTACCACATCGACTCAAGGTTGAGGGACTGATTACCTCATTCTCCTCCTATTCTTCAAGATTCTCCTTTGTATGGACTGATGAAGCCACTGTGTGGTGAAACGTTTCCTCAATAAAGATACCCAAGAGTTGCACATGTGTCTAATTTATCAACATGTCGGTTCTCTGAACCATTCATCTACAAACCTGTCAGACACTGCAACTTCTTGGGATCTTAATACTTGGGAATTCTTCGCTTGCCTAATTCTTGGGCACGACCTACTTCAACATTGAACAAATGTTACACGACCTATGACTGCTGCACCTCTCCTGCCAACGGTTTATAAGCTCCTTCTCAGCACGTATGCCGTATTCTATTCAAGATTGATGGACTGACCACATCGACTCAAGGTTGAGGGACTGATTACCTCATTCTCCTCCTATTCTTCAAGATTCTCCTTTGTATGGACTGATGAAGCCACTGTGTGGCGAAACGTTTCCTCAATAAAGATACCCAAGAGTTGCACATGTGTCTAATTTATCAAAATGTTTACAAATATCCCATATTTTGAGAACTTACGACGTTTTGTCTATTTAAATAGGAGATTCAATGAAGGTTATGGCGTTTTAATGTGAAGACGTTTACTCACCAGGGAATTCATCAGTTCTGTTGATGAATTGATGAAAGCCCTGTTGGGCGAAATACCTTCACAATGAAGTGATATAATCCCCATTACTTATTAGTTTCGTTCCGGTCTGGCTAGAAACCACTCAAGCTTCCACTCCAAAATGTATGCTATTTGTCGATTGTTCCAGCTATGTTATTGTTTCTAATTCTTTCTGATATGATGACTTCACAATTTTAGTTAAACTATGCATATAAATAATAGAATTGATGTTGTGTAGAAACAGAATTTAAATGATTTTACATCAATATCTACTTCCTTCGGTACAGCATCTTCCAGCAAACTTCTCCCCTCCCCCACAACGTCCTTCAGTTGTATCCCTCTCCTTCATCACAACTTCCTCCAACAATATCCACCTTCACCACATCCTCCAACCCATTCCGTCTTCACCACAACATCCTCCAACCCTCTCCATCTTCACTACAACATCCTCCAACCCTCTCCATCTTCACTACAACATCCTCCAACCCTCTCCATCTTCACTACAACATCCTCCAACCCTTTCCATCTTCACTACAACATCTTCCAACCCTCTCCATCTTCACTACAACATCTTCCAACCCTCTCCATCTTCACTACAACATCTTCCAACCCTCTCCATCTTCACTACAACATCCTCCAACCCTCTCCATCTTCACTACAACATCCTCCAACCCTCTCCATCTTCACTACAACATCCTCCAACCCTCTCCATCTTCACTACAACATCTCCAACCCTCTCCATCTTCACTACAACATCTCCAACCCTCTCCATCTTCACTACAACATCCTCCAACCCTCTCCATCTTAACACAACTCCTCTAACCCTCTCCATCTTCACTACAACATCCTCCAACCCTCCATCTTCACTACAACATCCTCCAACCCTCTCCATCTTCACTAACATCCTCCAACCCTCTCCATCTTCACTACAACATCCTCCAGCCCTCTCCATCTTCACTACAACATCGTCCAACCCTCTCCATCTTCACTACAACATCTTCCAACCCTCTCATCTTCACTACAACATCTTCCAACCCTCTCCATCTTCACTACAACTCCTCCAACCCTCTCCATCTTCACTACAACATCCTCCAACCCTCTCCATCTTCACTACAACATCTTCCAACCCTCTCCATCTTCACTACAAACATCCTCCAACCCTCTCCATCTTCACTACATCATCTTCCATACCCTCTCCATCTTCACTACAACATCCTCCAACCCTCTCCATCTTCACTACAACATCCTCCAACCCTCTCCATCTTCACTACAACATCCTCCAACCCATTCCGTCTTCACCACATCCTCCAACCCTCTACATCTTCACCACAACATCCTCCAACCCTCTCCATCTTCACTACAACATCCTCCAACCCTCTCCATCTTCACTACAACATCCTCCAACCCTCTCCATCTTCACTACAACATTCCTCCAACCCTCTCCATCTCACTACAACATCTCCAACCCTCTCCATTTCACTACAACATCCTCCAACCCTCTCCATCTTCACAGCATCTCCATCTTCACCACAACATCCCCCAACCCTCTCCATCTTCACAACATCCTCCAACCATCTCCACCTTTGCCAACACTTCCTCCAACTATCCCACCACCACCACGGGCCCTGTGCACCACTGGAGTGACCTATGGGGCGGACAAATCCGATGTAATCTGCGCATTCCAGCGTCCCATTGTGCCCGACCACCTTTTTTGGAACGGTGGAGCGAGCGCTGAACTCTTCCTGCAGACTATCCTCTCCTAGACTCTCTCGGTATTAGGTACTTCATAGTAAACATCAACCACAGTTGTATTAAACGGTGCTAGATATCGGCTGATAGGTAATTCAAAGGCTCCTTTAAGACGTTTCACACAAAGTGGGACTCTGTTTAGCCCCCAAAATGGGTGAAACGTCGTAATATGAAGGTTCTCACTACTTAGTGACGGAATCCCCCAGTTGTCTGGCTTATGTTATTGTGCACTGTCTGTTCGTCAGATATAAAAGAATTCGAGATGTTGAAAATGATAAAAGTATCGCGTTGGTACTGGAAGAACATCGATGATAGTGGAAGAACAGCAATGGTAAAACAATAACAACAATAGTAGTAGAACAGCAATGGCTACAAGTCTTATTTGACATTATTTGATTATCCTTGGATAAATCCAGATTTTGTGTTCATGACACTCGTGTGTCCTTAAAACCACTGTAAAAAAAAATCTTTCTAACTTACGTACGAAGCTTACACACTTGTTACATTGCAAGGCAGCAGTGGGAACAGCTGGCAACTGTCAGTGCCCCTCGCACTGAGAGTGATCAGGGCAGGTGAAAGCTCCAGGATAAGATCATCCCTTGTCAGGACGCCGGGGAGACATGACTGGATACAGAGTGGCTACAGAGGGGGCTAAGATGTACAGTTCTGTACGTGTGTAGACCCCTATCTACGAAGATAGAGCTAAAGGAACACGTGTGTAGGTGGCAGAAGCGGCAGTCTTAGTGTCGTCATTGTGGCAGATTAATCGAGTGGTGGTATATACCCATTGTGGCTTACGCCAGGCCACGGTATAGATCACCGAAGGAAGGCCAGGGGGTATATAAACCAGTATATCGCGCATATGCTGTTAAATAGTTATAATCAGAACCATAATTCTTAAAGGGGCGGAGGGGTAAGCTAGGAGAAGGCCTCGGTCAGATTACCAAAAGTTCCAGGTGCGGGTCATCACATGACTTAAGACCCGCGTCAGGAAACGCTTGTCCTGTTTCTTGACAGACCTAATACTCTATTCTTATCAAGACTGACGGTCTGATTACATCTACTCCAGGCTGAGGGACTGATTATCTCAGTCTCCTTCTGAGATTCACCATTCTTCTTTGTACTGGACTGATGAAGCCACTGTGTGACGAAACTTTTCCACAATTAAGATACCTAAGTGCTACACATGCGTTTGAGTTATCAACTTGTCGGTTCTCTGAACCATTTAACTACATCCCCAGGAGAGATTGGATCCTATCAGTAGTCTTTCACGAGTGGTCCTTGAAGAGTGGTGTCTTGACGCCGGTGAAGGTCCCTTGATCCAAGGAACTGAAGCCACCTTAATCTTAAATCAGAGTGTATTGCCTCTCATTCCTTAGGCCTTGTACACGACCTTCAAGGATTTAGCTCATCCCTATGATGATAATGCCGAATATGTAAAACTGGTCAATTAGCAAGAACTCATTTAAAATTAAGTCCTTTCTGAAATTTTCTCTTATACGTTTAAAGATATATTTTTTTCATTAATGTTAATGTAAAAATTTTTAACTTTGCACCAAAAGGAACTTAGAAAACTTACCTAACCTTGTTATAACAAGAGCAATTTATTTTAGCCTAACCCAACTAAATATAGTATTTTAGATTTGTTTACAATAATTTATTACTAAACAAACACAGTGAAATATATTTTTTTCGATAGGTTCAGAATGATTTTGGCGAAATTATTGCATACACAAATTTTCACTTGTCCTATATGGCAAGATGAGCGTTGCTATTTAAGCCAAGATGGTAAGCTCTGCTTATTCGGCACGACACAACACACACACACACACACACACACACACACTATATAATATATAATATATATATATATATATATATATATATATATATATATATATATATATATATATATATATATATATATATATATATTATTATTATTATTATCACACTGGCCGATTCCAACCAAGGCAGGGTGGCCCGAAAAAGAAAAACATTCACCATCATTCACTCCATCACTGTCTTGCCAGAAGGGTGCTTTACACTACAGTTTTATATATATTATATATATATATATATATATATATAATATATAATATATATATATATATATATATATATATATAATATATATATATATATATATATATATATATATTTTTTTTTTTTTTTTTTTTTTTTTTTCCAACAAGTCGGTCGTCTCCCACCGAGGCAGGGTGACCCAAAAAAGAAAGAAAATCCCCAAAAAGAAAATACTTTCATCATCATTCAACAAACAACCACTGTGAAAGAGTAGTGAAATTCCAAGCGCCATATTCAACTAAAAATATGTTGGTTCTCCCTTACCATGATATGCCACGATATGCCTTCTCTTCTTAAGACTTTTAATATTAAAGTTGTATTTAAAAATCTTGATGCAGTAAAAAAAACTTTTGATAAAGAATTCCCCCCTAAATGTGACGAATGGTTTGAAAAACCGACAAGTTGAAGATTGAGACACTTACACATCATATGGGAATCTTTATTCAGGAAACGTTTCGCCACACAGTGGCTTCATCAGTCCAATACAGAGAGGAAGGCGTAAGGAGAGGAGTAGTATGAGGTAATCAGTCCCTCAGCCTGGAGTCGATGTGTTCAGTCCATCAATCTTGTAGAATGTACAGCATAGGGCCGTAGATGTGGCTTATATACTGTAGTGAAGTGAGGTGAAGCAGGCGGAGGCGGGGTCATAGTGGTACCATCCACTAGTCGAAATAGGTCTTCGTCCAAAGGCTGAACAAGTGTTGAAGAATTCTTTCTTCATAAGGAAGATTTCTAATGCTATGTATTAATTTAGTCATCCTACGCTGAATGTTTTCTAACGAATTTATGTCCATTCTGTAATATGGAGACCAGAATTGAGCTGCATAATCTAGGTGAGGCCTTACTAATGATGTATAAAGCTGCAGTATGACCTCTGGACTTCTGTTGCTTACACTTCTTGATATAAATCCCAATAATCTATTTGCCTTATTACGTACGCTTAGACATTGCTGTCTTGGTTTAAGGTTGCTGCTCACCATAACCCCCAAGTCCTTTTTGCAATCTGTATGGCTAAGTTCTACATCATTTAACTTGTAAGTTCTAGGGTTATGGGCACTCCCGAGCTTCAGAACCTTGCATATATCTATATTGAACTGCATCTGCCACTTTCCTGACCAAGAATAGAGTTTGTTTAAATCCTCCTGAAGTTCCATAACATCTACGTTTGAATCAATTATCCTACCTATCTTTGTGTCATCGGCGAATTTGCTCATATCACTAGTAATTCCCTCATCAAGATCATTGATATACATTATAAACAACAACGGGCCCAAGACTGATCCCTGTGGAACGCCACTTGTTACAGATCCCCACTCGGATTTAACCCCATTTATGGACACTCTCTGCTTCCTGTCAGTGAGCCATGACTCGATCCACGAGAGCACTTTTCCCCCAATGCCATGAGCTGCCACTTTCTTTAACAGTCTATGGTGCGGAACTCTATCAAAAGCCTTACTAAAATCTAAGTAAATAATGTCAAATTCTTTATCGTGGTCAACAGCCTCAAAAGCTTACTGAAGAAAGTTAAATAAATTAGTTAGACAAGACCGGCCTCTTGTGAATCCATGCTGAGTATCATTAATCAAGCTATGCTTATCGAGATGGCTTCTTATAATCTCAGCTATAATTGACTCTAGTAATTTGCCTACAATTGAGGTCAGGCTTATTGGGCGGTAATTTGACGGTAACGACTTGACCCCTGTTTTAAAAATAGGAATTACATTAGCCATCTTCCACATATCAGACACTACACCTGTTTGAAGAGATAAATTAAAAATATTAGTTAATGGTTCACAGAGTTCCATTTTGCATTCCTTAAGAACCCTTGAAAAAAACCTCATCAGGACCTGGCGACTTATTTTGCTTCAGTCTGTCTATCTGCTTCACAACCATTTCACTAGTGACTGTGATGTTACATAATTTATCTTCTTCTAGCCCACTATAAAAATTAATTACTGGAATATTGTTAGTGTCTTCCTGTGTAAAAACCGAGAGAAAATAATTATTTAAAATCGAGCACATTTCATTCTCTTTGTCAGTAAGATGCCCATAGTTATTTTTAAGGGGACTTATCTCTAACTTTTGTTCTATATACCTGGAAAAAACTTTTTGGGTTAGTTTTAGAATCCCTAGCAACTTTAATTTCATAGTCCCTTTTAGCTTTTCTTATCCCCTTTTTAATGTCCCTCTTAATGTCAATATACTGATTCATAAGATGACCCTCTCCTCTTTTGATACGCCTATAAATCCCTTTCTTATGCCTTAGTAGATATTTGAGCCTATTATTCATCCATTTTGGGTCATTTCTATTTGATCTAATTTCTTTATATGGGATAAACGTTCTTTGAGCAGCATGTATAGTATTCAGAAAACTGTCATATTGATAGCTCACTTCGTTACCCCAGTCAACAGATGATAAGTGTTCTCTAAGCCCATCATAATCTGCTAGGCGAAAATCTGGGACTGTTACTGAGTTATCGCTACTATCGTAATTGATTTGTGGTCTCTAGCTCCCAGTTCCTCTGAAATTTCTAAATTATTAACAAGGGATTTATTGTTTGCCATAACTAAGTCAAGCAGGTTATTTCCCCTTGTAGGTTCTGTCACAAACTGCTTCAAAAAACAATCCTGAACTACTTCTAAGAAGTCTTATGATTCTAAATTCCCAGTCAAGAAATTCCAATCAATATGACTAAAGTTAAAGTCTCCTATCTAAGTTTGGGGGACGGTATATCACTCCTAAAATCAGTTTTTCATGCCCCTCTGAAAATTCTATCCAAACAGACTCTGTATGTGTTACTTCAGACTTAATACCCGTTTTTATGCAACAGTTCAAGCGATCTCGGACATACAGTGCCACCCCACCCCCCTTCCCGATACTTCTATCTACTTGGAACAATTTAAAACCCTGAATGTGACATTCCGCAGGCATGTCCCGACTTTTTTAATTAAACCACGTCTCAGTTAAGGCAAATACATCAATGTTACCTGCACTAGCAACTAATTTCAACTCGTCCATCTTATTCCTAGCACTACGGCAATTAGCATAATAAACATTGAAAGACTCTCTCTTTACCCTTCCTGCTCATTTCTGTTTTTCTACTAAACCTATTACTGTCCTTATCACCCAATGTCACTGGCTTTTCAATATCTACCTCGTTCTGCTTATTACTAGTTCCCCTAGAACTCATAATATTACTACACTGGGACTTCACTGTTTTCTTGCCAAAACCCATACCACTAACTATTCCTAGTTTAAAGTCCTAACAGCTCCCTCCACTGCAGTTGCCAGTGCTCCCACCCCAGACCTAGATAAGTGAACCCCTTCCCTGGCATACATGTCATTTCTGCCATAGAAGAGGTCCCAGTTGTCAATGAATGTTACCGCATTTTCCTTACAGTATTTGTCCAGCCAGCAATTGACACCAATTGCCCTGGACAACCATTCATTTCCAACTCCTCTCCTTGGCAAAATACCACATATGACAGGGTTCCCACCCTTCCTCCTAATTATTTCTATTGCTGACCTATACCTGTTAATCAGGTCTTCACTCCTACGTCTGCCAACATCGTTGCCTCCAGCACTGAGACAGACAATAGGATTGCTCCCATTACCTCTCATGATGTCATCCAGATGGCTAACAATATCCTCCATCCCAGCCCCAGGAAAGCAAACTCTCTGTCTCCTACTCCTGTCCTTCAAGCAGAACGCCCTATCCATATACCTAACTTGGCTATCCCCAACAATATTCTTACCTTCCTTGGTGTCGCTCGTCGTGACGTTCCCAGTAGTCGACTCGCATTCGTCGGGTAGCACTGAGAATGTATTAGATGTTTCCACAACAGTTTCCACGGCAGTCTCTTTCTTCTTCATCGTTTCTACCTTTCCATTCGTCTTCTTGATCGTTAATTTCGTTCCTTGCTGTCCAGCCACTGACCAGTTTCCTTTCTTGACCTGAGGACTCAAAACAGGAGGACTACTACGAATCTTCTTGTTTTCCTCGGTCAGTCGCCGAATCTCCATCTTCGCCATCCTCAATTCTTCCTTAAGCTGTTGGTAAAGTTGCTCGATGGAGGGCATCTTGCTTCAATTCGTAGTGAGCACGCAAACAGGTCTTCACAGAGCTAAGTACACGTCACCATCCAATTGATTTTCAAAAAGTTGAGAAAGTTGTATCATGAAAAGCAGTTTTGAAAATATGAATATTTCCTTAGGTTTGTATAAATTAGACTCATTTATAATTAATGAAATTTGGTTAGAGTTTAATAATACATTGGACAAATAAACCTCATTTCTTGGGTAGAATAATTTGTCAGTAGGATGTCGTGAGGACCTGTCTAGTTGGACCAGCGGACCTACTACAGTGTTCCTCTTTTCTTATGAGTCCGGTATTGTCCCACGTCAGGTGTTTCTTTGTTGTGGGAGTTGACTGAGAGGTGTGGTCTAAGCCCTTTAATTGCCTTCCTTTGATGTATTACTTTCATAGTTCCTTGACAATGTGAGTAGTCACGAAAGCGCTTGGAATTTCACTACTCTTTCACAGTTGTTGTTTTGCGTATTTTAAAATCACCTGTTTACTGTGATCTTATTGTAAAGTAAAAGGACACAAGTGCAACTAATGTGACATTTATTGTGGCAACGTTTCGCTCTCCAGGAGCTTTATCAATCTCCTGGAGAGCGAAAACGTTGCCACAATAAATGTCACATTAGTTGCACTTGTGTCCTTTTACTTTACATATTGTCGGTAATTCTACCAACTTTATTAAATTGTGATCTTATTGCATAAAATATATATATATTATATATATATATATATATATATATATATATATATATATATATATATATATATATATATATATATAGTTTGTATAATCGTTGATGCACTGCCTGTTTAATCGTAAATGTTTTGTTAAATCTATCTTAATCTAGTATCAAAATAAATACGATCATAGCTGTCTAGGGACATACCTCGAGGAGAAGTTGCATTACGCACGACTCACTGAACCCGTGTGGGTGTAAGGACTGGTAGACACTTGCTTCACTCTGCTAATTAGTCTGTAATCAGTCACAGTGTTGATATATCTTATTTTTTGAAAACAGGTGAAAGTTGATGCACTGCCTGTCCCAGCAGTGTTCTCAGAAGCACGGAGCTGAGGAAATGTTTGAATAAACGGTTTAAAAAAAACGACAAATTGATGAATATAACACTTAAGCAAAATTTTGATATGGTTGGCAGATAAGACATATAGGCAACATTTAGGCAACTTTATTTCGAAACGTTTCGCCTACACAGTAGGCTTCTTCAGTCGAGTACAGAAAGTAGGCGGGAGCAGTAGAGATGTGAAGACGATGTAATCAGTCCATCACCCTTGAAGTCGTAGATTTGAGGTCAGTCCCTCAGCCTGGAGAAGTTATGTTTCAGAGTCTGGAACTAACTGTCGCTTAAAAACTATCAAATGGTATACAATACCGACAGGTTGGTAATCACTCAAAATTTTGATATCTTTATTCTGGCAACGTTTCGCCAGCCAGTGGCTTCTTTAGTCCAGTGCAGAGAACGATGGAAGACGAGGAGTTTCTAGGTAGCTTCAGTAAGAGATTAGAGAAATATGCGAGTGAAAAGGGTTGGGTCTGATTAGTACCTGAGGTATTTAACGTAATTCTTAGGTAACTTTGGGAAAAGTAATATATGAGTGGGAGGGGCTGAGTTTGATTAGTGTCATTGGGTATGGGAGTTAATTCTTGGGTAGCTTTGGGAAGAGGTCGTTTTGATAAGGACCTGCCTTGTATGGGCCAGTAGGCCTTCTGCAGTGTTCCTCTATTCTTATGTTCTTAAAAGGTTGGACACAGGTGGGTGCAATGGTGGCTTTTAAGTAGGACCTGATTTATCAGTGGTGACCTATACTTAACTCTGTGAAGAGGTGTCTTGTGTGCTCCCCTGGACTAAACCAAGATGCCCTCCATCGAGCAACTCTACCAACAGCTTAAGGAAGAATTGAGGGTAGCAAAGATGGAGATACGGCGATTGACCGAGGAAAACAAGAGGATTTGTGGTCCTCCTGTTTCGAGTCCTCAGGTCAAGAAGGGATCGTGGTCAGTAGCTGGACAGCAGGGGACGAAGTTAACGATCAAGAAGACGAATGGAAAGCCAGAAACGATGAAGAAGAAAGAGACTGCTGTGGAAACTATTGTGGAAACCTCCAACGCATTCTCGGTGCTACCCGACGAATGTGAGTCGACTACTGGGATCGTCACGACGAACGACAGCAAGGAAGGTAAGAATATTGTTGTTGGGGATAGCCAGGTTAGATACATGGATAGGGCATTCTGCTTGAAGGACAGGAGTAGGAGACAGAGGGTATGCTTTCCTGAGGCTGGGATGGAGGACATTGTTAGCCGGTTTGACAACATCATGAACTGTAATGGGATCAATCCTATTATTTGCCTCAGTGCTGGAGGCAATGATGTAGGCAAGCGTAGAAGTGAGGATTTAGTTAGAAAGTTCAGGACAGCTATAGACATAATTAGGAAGAAGGGGGGGCACCCTGTTATATGTGGCTGTGAAGGCTTACTCAGCCCTGTAACAACTTCAGACAGTATTACCAAAGCTGTCTCCTCCTCAGGAACATTAATGAATAGAAAAAGAACAAAAACTGACAAACATAAACACTTTATTATTTAGAAAATATAAAACACTTAAATATGAAAAATTGATCCCTCCTTAAAGAAAATGAAAAATGAAAAATATAAATGATATCTGAATTCAATGCTAATATATATATATATAAAACTTGAGTGTCTGGTGTTGGTGACACTGCGTGTTGTTGAAATCGTAGCCATTGCCGATGATACGGGGGGGGTGGCCGCGGTGTTGGTGACAACCCACCGGCTCATTCTTCACAGATTTTCTAGCCATCAATAATCTGTCCAGATGACAGGAAAGCAGGTTTTCTCCACTGCAATGATGAGGGGTTATATCCTGCTACTTGCATACACAAACAGGTAAGTGGATCAGAATTTGGGACGTCTCAGAACGTTAGTCCGTCTCCTTCAATTCTACTCGTTGATTAGCAGGTGACCCTCTCTGTCATTTCAAGCTGTAGAGAGAGACATTACCCACTGCTTAAGAAATCAGTCTCCATGATAAGTACAATACCTGAAAGATGTGATGAATATTAAAACATTTTAACCTATCAAGACTGAAAGGACTAAGTTAATTATTGGTCAGTAGTGAAGCTTTCAACCAATAAGTCCACTAAAATATGATCAGGCGTGTACTTACAGTAGTAAGTCATCTGCTGAGGACGCGGTTAACCTCCAAGAAGATATAAACAAAGTTTTCCAGTGGGCAATGGTAAACAATATGATGTTCAATGAGGACAAATTTCAACTACTCTGTTATGGAAAACTGGAGGAGATAATAACTAGAACAGAGTATATTACTGACTCCGGCCATACAATAGAGCGGAAAAATAATGTAAGGGACCTGGTAGTAGTAATGTCTGAGGATCTCACTTTCAAGGATGACAACAGTGCCACGATCGCACGTGCAAAGAAAATGATAGGATGGATAATGAGAACTTTCAAAACGAGAGATGCCAAGCCCATGATCCTTTTCAAATCACTTGTTCTCTCTAGGCTGGAATACTGCTGTACATTAACATCTCCATTCAAAGCAGGTGAAATCGCAGATCTAGAGAGTGTACAGAGATCCTTTACTGCACGTATAAGTTCTGTCAAGCACCTTAACTACTGAGAACGCTTGGAAGCACTTGACTTGTACTCGTTGGAACGCAGGAGGGAGAGATATATCATAATCTACACTTGGAAAATCTTGGAAGGAATGGTCCCAAATCTGCACACAAAAATCACTCCCTACGAAAGTAAAAGACTGGGCAGGCGATGCAAAATGCCCCCAATAAAAAGTAGGGGCGCCATTGGTACACTAAAGTTGATAGAAACAGAAGAGACGTGAAGACTTTTCTGTACACGACTGAAGAAACCTACTGTGTAGGCGAAACGTTTCGAAATAAAGATACCTAACTGTTGCATATGTGTCTTACCTAACAACCTGTCGGTATTTTATACTAATTTAATATTCACATTAGCATTGCGCTGATGAAAGATAATTAAGCCAGGAGAATGACAGTCACAGAAGGGTTCACTACTCAGTATCATCGTCACGTCATCGTGTAATGAAACCATTCTCAATCTCGTGGTGGCGGCAGCGTAATCGTAAACCCCTAACTCTTGCTCTCCCCAGAGTGGCATGGAGAGAAGGAAGGGGAATGGTAAGGGATGACTTAGGCTTCCTCTCCCTTTCCCTTGACAATGGAAGAAGAGTTGATAAAGATTTAAGGGCAGGACATCGTGACTTGACCAAGTTTACGTCGGTAATAGTGCACCGGGACCTGTGTATTTACGTTTGGTACCCGGTGGCCCGGTGGTCTGGTGGCTAAAGCTCCCGCTTCACACACGGAGGGCCCGGGTTCGATTCCCGGCGGGTGGAAACATTCGACACGTTTCCTTACACCTGTTGTCCTGTTCACCTAGCAGCAAATAGGTACCTGGGTGTTAGTCGACTGGTGTGGGTCGCATCCTGGGGGACAAGATTAAGGACCCCAATGGAAATAAGTTAGACAGTCCTCGATGACGCACTGACTTTCTTGGGTTATCCTGGGTGGCTAACCCTCCAGGGTTAAAAATCCGAACGAAATCTTAAGAGAAATGTACATTGGTGCTGGTGAGGGCCTTGGTGCTGGTGAAGGACCTTGGTGCTGGTGAAGGACCTTGGTGCTGGTGAAGGACCTTGGTGCTGGTGAAGGACCTTGGTGCTGGTGAAGGACCTTGGTGCTGGTGAAGGACCTTGGTGCTGGTGAAGGACCTTGGTGCTGGTGAAGGGCTTTGGTGCTGGTGAAGGGCTTGGTGCTGGTGAAGGGCCTTGGTGCTGTGAAGGACCTTGGTGCTGGTGAAGGACCTTGGTGCTGGTGAAGGACCTTGGTGCTGGTGAAGGACCTTGGTGCTGGTGAAGGGCTTTGGTGCTGGTGAGGGCCTTGGCGCTGGTGAAGGACCTTGGTGCTGGTGAAGGACCTTGGTGCTGGTGAAGGGCTTTGGTGCTGGTGAAGGGCTTGGTGCTGGTGAGGGCCTTGGTGCTGGTGAAGGACCTTGGTGCTGGTGAGGGGCTTGGTGCTGGTGAAGGACCTTGGTGCTGGTGAGGGGCTTGGTGCTGGTGAAGGACCTTGGTGCTGGTGAAGGACCTTGGTGCTGGTGAGGGCCTTGGTGCTGGTGAAGGACCTTGGTGCTGGTGAAGGACCTTGGTGCTGGTGAAGGACCATGGTGCTGGTGAAGGACCTTGGTGCTGGTGAGGGCCTTGGTGCTGGTGAGGGCCTTAGTGCTGGTGAAGGACCTTGGTGCTGGTGAAGGGCCCTGGTGCTGGTGAAGGACCTTGGTGCTGGTGAAGGACCTTGGTGCTGGTGAAGGACCTTGGTGCTGTGAAGGGCCTTGGTGCTGGTGAAGGACCTTGGTGCTGGGAGGGGGCCTTGGTGCTGGTGAGGGCCTTGGTGCTGGTGAAGGACCTTGGTGCTGGGAGGCCTGGTGCGGTGAAGGACCTTGGGGCGGTGAAGGCCTTTGG
>NC_069496.1:9782513-9815693 GCF_026875155.1 Cherax quadricarinatus
ATATACTGAGGGGGTTATACCCGGTAATTACTGAGGGTGTATACCTCGCAATTTTATACTGAGAGGTGTATCCCTGGGATATATATACTGAGAGGTGTGTACCTCAGCATATATACACTGAGAGGGTGTATACCTCAGCATTATATATACTGGGGTGTATACCTCAGCATATATATACTGAGAGGTGTATACCTCAGCTTTAACACTGAGAGGTTTTATACCTAGCATATATACACTGAGAGGGTGTATACCTCAGCATATATATACTGAGAGGTGTATACCTCAGCTATATATTACATGAGAGGTGTATACCTCAGCATATATATACTGAGAGGTATATACCTCAGCATATATATACTGAGAGGTGTATCCCTCGGCATATATACAGTGAGAGGTGTATACCTCTCAATGTACATATGCGGGTAAGCTTCCTCTAATCCATACTTTCTCTACTGCAATCCTATCACGTGTCATGACAGTTCCCACGGACTAGGGCATGTTACAAGTTGTTGCTACACCTCTGTCTCTCGTCACTCGTGCGTCTATTGCATTTTAACCCTGGGAGAAAGTTCTGAGCTTAAATGTACGCAAATGTTTCCAACACCCGTGCTAGGAAACACTTGTCCTGTTTCCTGACGAACAAAACCCCACAATGATCCAAGTGACCACAAGAGTCACACTTCATAAACTATATTAAACTATATAATACCACGAAACATATACTCTATATAACCCTATATGATACTGTTTAACAATTCAGCTACATAATTCTGAATTATATATATTATATATATATATATATATATATATATATATATATATATATATATATATATATATATATATATATAATATATAATGTCGTGCCGAATAGGCAGAACTTGCGATCATGGATTAAATAGCAACGCTCATCTTGCATATAGGACAAGTGAAAATTTGTTATGCAATAATTTCGCCAAATCATTCTGAACCTAACGAAAAAAATATATTTCACTGTGTTTGTTTAGTATTAAATTATTGTAAACAAATCTAAAATTATATTTAGTTGGGTTAGGCTAAAATAAATTGTTCTTGTTATAATAAGGTTAGGTAAGTTTTCTAAGATTCTTTTGGTGCAAAATTAAATTTTTTTACATCAACATTAATGAAAAAATATATCTTTTAACGTTTTAAGAGAAAATTTCAGAAAGGACTTAATTTTAACAAATATATATATATATATATATATATATATATATATATATATATATATATATATATATATATTATATATATATTAAAACATTTCGTACTTTACCTTTGTGTGACGCGAAGATCAGGGAAAGAGCTAAACCCGTTGGGGGCATACAGCACCTGTTGGAAGAACGTGATATAGTCAGATGTGAAGAAGAGTAAGACAGCTCCACTGCCTCGCATCTAAATCACAAAGGAACACGAAGAGTAAGTCACAGCAATATTGGGAAGCGCCTTTTCAGCTTTATAGTCAGGAAGCGGAACAACCTCGAGTGTTGAGTAGAGACAGGATCCATACATTTAAGAAGAGTTACGGATAGGAATCTCAAAACCAGAAGAGAATCCAGAAGAAACCATCGAAGAAACGGGGCCCGGAGCCGAGACTCGACCCCTGCAACCACATATACGTATTACAACCAACAACAATTTAGTAACAACAAACCAGTACGTACAGCTATCAGAGCTAACAACTGTGTACTCGCGGATCAGTGGCCTCGTTAACCAGCAGCCAATAAACCAATTAACGTCGTAGTTATCAAAATTTGGACCCGTCCACAATTATAACTAACCATTATTAAAGCAGACCACCCTCAATGTTTTTTAAATAACTTAACCAAAAAAATATACTAAGCAACCTTACTAAAAAATTAAGTGTGCCAAATAACCTTACTTATACAATTTATATACACAATCAACATACAAAATATTCGTGTACGAATGGTATATGATACCGACAAGATGAGATTAAGACACATGTGCAACATCTGGGTATCTTTATTGTAGACGTTTCGCCATCCAGTGGCTTTATCAATACAAATTCTAGGACATAACTTGAGGACAGTAGAACTATGTACAGAAAATGAGGTAATCAGTCCCTCAACCTAGGAGTAGGTGCGAACAGCACCATAGTCGTGGAGATTCTGAAGCAGAAGAAAGGAGCCTGGCGCTTATATAGTAACGTCAGGTGAAGCAGACGAGGGCATATTCACTGGTAGGCGGGATTCCCCAGTGGAAGTAGGTCCTTCCCAAAGAGATGGGTTAGTTGTAGTAGTAGTTGTCGTAGTCGTGAAGGTTATGTACATGTCCTCAGAGTTAAGATTCCATGATGTTGCAGTGTCTGACAAGTTGTGTACGAATGGTATTATAAAGCATTCGTACACAACTTGTCAGACACTGCAACATCTGCAACACTGCAACGAATGGTATATACCATTCGTACACAACTTGTCAGACACTGCAACATCATGGAATCTTAACTCTGAGGACATGTACATAACCTTCACGACTACGACAACTACAACTAACCCATCTCTTTGGGAAGGACCTACTTCCACTGGGGAATCCCGCCTACCAGTGACTATGCCCTCGTCTGCTACACCTGACGTTACTATATAAGCGCCAGGCTCCTTTCTTTGCTTCAGAATCTCCCGACTATGGGCTCTTCGACCTATGCTAGGTGGGGATGTTCCCTATCTTCTGTAATATTTTCTACTGTCTTCAGTTTGCCCTAGAATTTGTATTGAAAAAACCACGGGGGAGGGCCCCAAAACGTTACAATAAAGATCCAGATGTTGCCTGTGTCTTAATTCATCATCATAAAAATATTCAAATGTTATCAGTATATATGCGTTAAATACACAGTTTTTAATGTTTTAAACAGTGCTTAAAAAATCCATTGTTTTGTATTCCAGTCTATAATAGTTTTGACAACATATCACAC
The DNA here is from genome assembly GCF_026875155.1 of Cherax quadricarinatus. Lineage (NCBI taxonomy): Eukaryota > Metazoa > Arthropoda > Malacostraca > Decapoda > Parastacidae > Cherax > Cherax quadricarinatus. Next base: position 9,785,467 of record NC_069496.1, read on the forward strand.
TCGTGTATTTAAACAAAAACAAAGTCTATTGTGCGAAAACGTAGCTGGTTTCATTTTAAATGTGTGGTTGGTTTGGGCCTCTAAAAACCAACATTGTACTTTAGGGGGAAAAACTTAATGAAATATTAAAAGGGGGCAATTATCTTTTTTAATGCTTAAACATCATGGCTATAAAACGTCGAAATCCATTAATACCTGAATAGAGACTTGTGAAAACATTTGGGTAACTTGTTAGGGAAACTTTTCGTCTCCGTGATTTTTCAGCCCTGTGTAGGAAGAGTTTGAGGTAATCAGTCCCTGCGATAGTCGGGGTTTGGGCCCTCAATGTTTGAAAATGTTATTATCAAACGTTTTATATATACAAAAAAAAGTAAAATGTATGGACTTTTAAAATTTCCCAGTTGTTAGGCTAAAATGGAAGTTGAAAATATTTTGACTCTGGGGGATTGCTTGTCTTCCCCTACTCTCTCAGAAACATCACAACGAGGGTGACTCTTAAAAGTTAATTCACTACATAATTTGCTTCCTGTGCTTTTTCCACGTTTTCTTTGTAAATATTTTGAGTTTCCTTGCAACAGTAAGAAAGTGTAGATTAATCAGATGACTCCCGTTAACCTTTGGGGTCTTCCATATGCTCCGCACTACCATCCACAACATAGAATGGGTAAAATCATAGCCATACCATCCACAGGGTGGAAACGAGGTACACAAATAGCCATCCTCCCCAAAGGGGGATAAGAGGTACAAAAAGCCTACCATCCCGGGGATCGAGGTAAAAAATAGCCCCTACCATCCACAGGATGGTCGAGGTCACAAAAAAGCCCCCTCCCTCCAGGATGGATAGAGGTACAAAAAACTAGCCCCTACCCCCAAGGAGGATAGAGGTACAAAAAAAGCCCCTACCCTCCCCAAAGGATGGTCGGGTCAAAATAGCCATACCCTCCCAGGTTTGGGTCGAGGTACAAAATAGATACCATACGGGAAGATACGGGTCCAAAATAGCCACTACATCACAGGTGGATCGAGGTACACAAAATAGCCACTCCCCCCCCCAGGTGGATAGAGGTACACAAATAGCCCACCATCCAGGATGGATACGGGAACAACTGTCCTCCCCTCAAGGATGGTGAGGAACAAAATAGCCCCTACCATACAGGGTGGTACGAGGTACAAAACTGCCACTCCTCCAACGGGGGATACGAGGTACACAAAATAGCCACTCCCATCCACAGGATGGAAAGGGTACAAAATAGCCTACCATCCACAGGATGGATTTGAGGTAAACCAAAAATAGCCACTACCCTCCACAGGAAAGGGGTACGAGGTACACAAAATAGCCACTCCCTCCACAGGAAAAGGTACGAGGTAAAAACTAGCCAACCCCCTCCAAGGATGGTACGAGGTACACAAACGCCCCCTCCATCCACAGGGTGGATACGAGGTACAAAACTAGCCATACCTCCACGGGGATGAGGTCCCAAAAAAGCCCCCTACCCTCCCGGGTGGATACGAGGTAAAAACTAGCCACTCCATCCCGGGTGGAAAGAGGACACAAACTAGTCATACCTCCCCCGGATGGGTACGAGGTACACAAAACTGCACTACCATCCCCAGGATGGATACGAGGTACACAAACTAGCCATACCATCCCGGATGGATACGAGGTACACAAACTAGCCTACCTCCACAGGAGGATTGAGGTACACAAATAGTCACTACCTCCACAGGATGGAAGAGGAACAAAAATAGCCCTACCATCCCAAAAGGAGGATCGAGGTAACAAAACTAGATACCCCACAGGTGGATACGAGGTACACAACTAGCATACCTCCAGGAGGATGAGGTACACAAATTCCCCCCCCACAAGGATTCGAGGTACACAACTAGCATCTCACAGGTGGATAGGGTACACAACTAGCACTTTCCTCCACAGGATGGATGCGGGTACACAATAGCCTACCTCCCCAGGTGGATAGAGGGACAAAACTAGCCACTAATCCAAGGAGGATGCGGGTACACAAAACTAGCCATACCTCCAGGAGGTATGAGGGTAACAAATAGCCCCTACCCTCCCAGGATGGATTGAGGTACACAAAAATAGCATACCCTCCCCAGGTGGATGCGAGGTACAAAGTAGCCCCTACCATCCACAGGAAAGGATGCGAGGTACACAAGCTAGCCATAATCCCAAGAGGTCGAGTACACAAATAGCACTACCCTCCAAGGATGGATGGGGGTAAAAGTAGCCCCTCCATCACGGATGGATGCGAGGTCAAAATAGCCACTCCATCCAAGGATGGATACGGGTAAACCCAAAAATAGCCATACCATCCACAGGATGGATTTGGGGGACACAAAAATAGCATACCCTCCCAGGTGGTAGAGGGACAAAAATGCCCCTACCCTCCCCAGGAGGATGGGGTACACAAAAATAGCCACTACCATCCACAGGGTGGTAGAGGGTACACCAAAAAAATAGCCACATCCTCCCAGGTTTGGGTATGAGGTTTAAAAATAATAGCACTACCATCCACAGATGTATGAGAAAAATTTAAATAGGGGATTACCAAAAACAAAAATTTTAGTCCAACTTCTTTCCCAGTAGGGGGCTTTGTTTTTCTCCCAGGGGAATTTTCTCTTTCTCCTCCTCCCCCAGATTATTTTCGGGGCAAAAATGAATTTTAAAAAAAACCACGGTTGGTTAGGTAAACAAAGCAAACAATTAGGTATTTTATTTTTAAAAATTTTCCCCACACGAGGGTTTGCGAGTACAAAAGTTAAAGGTGGAAGACAAAATCATCCATCCCTTTTCGTACCAAAGAATTTTCTGTGTGGCGAAAATTTTTAAAAAGATCCTAAGTTTAAGGTTCTTCCAAAATAATTTTTTCTTAAAAGGGGATCAGGAAAAAAATTTTCATAATCCAAAGGAGGGGTCAAAATTTTGAAAACCCTACAGGGGGGTTTTTAAAGTTAAAAAATTTGCCACACATTTTTTTTCAGTCAAAACAAGGCCCCAATTTAGGAAAAGAAGAGGTACCCCAAAACCCCAGAAAAAAGTAGAGTTCAGCCATGGTCCCAGGAAAGGGCCGAAATTTTTTTTTAACGAAACGTTTTTCAACTTTGCACTTTTTAATCAAAAGGGAAATGAGCAAAATTTATTCCCCAGGTGGTAGGGGGGAAAAAAAAGGCCAAAAATAAGGGAGGGGTTATACAATTTTTAAATGGGATCCCCCCGAGGTATGGAAACCCCCAATAAAAAGGGAATCGCCCAAACAAAAAATTTTTCCCAATAAACCCCCCCAACCCAAATACCCCAACCAAACCCCCTCCCTCCCCCCCCCCCCCCCTGCCCCCCACATAACGACAAAAATAAAAATACGCCCGGGTTAAATAAAAACTCACATTTCCAGAAGTAATTATTTCAAAATTTAAAATTGGGTTTATGGCAAATTGGTAAATTTAAGTGTGGGGAAAAAACAATAACCCAAGGTTTTACAAACTTTTTGAAATTTAAAGATCCTAATTATGTTAAAAAATTTTTTATTATTTTTTTCAGGGAAACGTAAAAGGCAAGTTGAAATTTTTAAAATCTCATACATCAATTTACAGCTCGTCCGATGCCCCTAAACAAACAAACCAATAAAAAACAATGTCGCTAAAGACATATTTAAAAAATCGCCACCCCCACCCCCCCCAAATGGTGCTCTCCGCCCAAATAATCACAAAACCGGTAGTTTATGCCCAGTGGAATTCCGACATAAACAGCCGCCTGGGTCAATTGCCGGCAAGTCGTTCCGAGAATGTCATTTACGGAGCCGGCAAATCTAACATTTAACAATACCCCGTTTACACAATAAGAACAATGTGTCTCTCTATGATAATTTCTGCTGTAAATATCGTCAGGCCTCCGCCACCCCAAAGTAATACCCACTTTTCATATATTCTGCGTGTGTGGAAGTTTTTTAAGCGAGGGCCATTCTGCCCGTGTTGTGTTAATCTCGGGGTCCTGTATGTCTTTAACCCCTGCCAGGTTGGTTGTTCTGCCATATTCTGTTAAGAAAATTAGCTGGCGATATATCATTATACAATAATTAATTTATAACAATAATTAATACCAGTAGCATACAGTATGGTAATTAATTAAAACTTTATCTATTGTGAGTAAATTTTGGAGTTGTGTTTTGTAGTGAAGGGATTAGTCTTTAATAAAATTAAATGATACTTTATGTTCGCGGTGATGCGGAGGAGGAGCACTGCTGCATGCCTGCTGGCCGTCGTACTAGGAATGGCCTTCACAATTATCCACCACTAACAAAATTTTTGCTCCACCCCCCCAAAAAAGTTTTTTTTCATTGGTTACCCAAGAAATAAGCTTTAATAAAATTCTATTTAAACATGTCGCTGACCAAAAAAGTCCCACTCTTATTAACCCCTTCCTGTTCAGGGGGGAGAGATTCGAGTGGGCACACAGGCAGTAGGAATTTACTACGTTTTTCGTGGGGGTTCGAAAGGAGATATGATGGTTGAAGATAAACACACTTGTGGATGGTAACACTATATATTGTCAGACTGTGGTAAGGGAGCCCAACCTGCCGTGCTTTGCCTGGTAGACCTATGCGTGGACTGAGGAAGTTACAGAGGTACTCGCGCACACATGCGCATCACGTGACGTCACACAAACTGGTCTCTATGCCTAGTAAGGGATCATATATACAAAACATAAGGATGGCACCATGATACTCAGACAAGCTATACTGACAGCTCGGTCATGTTACGTATGTCGTCTCGACATACATTACTATGCTATAGGCTGAACAGGCAGGTGGTTCTGGGCTGATTCTATACAATAACAAAAACACGTTCAGACGAACTGGACTGTGTCAGTTATTCTGTATATGACTTTTCGAGTACGAGGGCCCCTTTTTAGCCTAAAAACAGAATGCTCGGGCCTCCACAAAGGGATAAATGATGGATATCTGAAGATGACTTGGATTAACTCGGTAAGGGGTAATTCTACCAACATTATTACAGTAAGGGGTCCGCGGCCCCCACGTTGGGAACCAGTGTGCTAGCCTAACCTCAGATGTTGAGAGAGAAGTGGAGGTAAGTACATCGCAGTCAGTCCTCAGCAGACAACTTATACTAAGATACTAAGCATCCCGTGGCTTGGTTGGTAACGCTCTCGCCTTACATAGTGTCCTTGGGTGGCTAACACTCCCTACCCTGGGTTATCCTGGGTGGCTAACACTCCCTACCCTGGGTGGCTAACACTCCCTACCCTGGGTTATCCTGGGTGGCTAACACTCCCTACCCTGGGTTATCCTGGGTGGTTAACACTCCCTACCCTGGATTATCCTGGGTGGCTAACACTCCCTACCCTGGATTATCCTGGGTGGCTAACACTCCCTACCCTGGATTATCCTGGGTGGCTAACACTCCCAACCCCAGGTTATCCTGGGTGGCTAACCTTCCCTACCCTGGGTTATCCTGGGTGGCTAACACTCCCAACCCCAGGTTATCCTGGGTGGCTAACCTTCCCTACCCTGAATTAAAAATCCGAACACATCCTAGCCTATGTGCTCGCTCTAACTCGTGGGTGTGAGCTCACCTATTTGTGGTTACGGGGGTAGATTCACAGCTCCCGGCTCCGCCTCTTCGTTGGTCGCTACTAGATCCATTCTCTCCCTGCGCGCGCGCGTGTGTGTGTGTGTGTGTGTATTTGTGTGAGTGTGTGTGTGTGTGTGTGTGTGTGTACTCACCTAGTTGACTCACCTAGTTGAGGTTGCGGGGGTCGAGTCCGAGCTCCTGGCCCCGCCTCTTCACTGATCGCTACTAGGTCACTCTCCCTGAGCCGTGAGCTTTATCATACCTCTGCTTAAAGCTATGTATGGATCCTGCCTCCACTACATCGCTTCCCAAACTATTCCACTTACTGACTACTCTGTGGCTGAAGAAATACTTCCTAACATCCCTGTGATTCATCTGTGTCTTCAGCTTCCAACTGTGTCCCCTTGTGTGTGTGTGTGTGTGTGTGTGTGTGTGTGTGTGTGTGTGTGTGTGTGTGTGTGTGTGTGTGTGTGTATAAGATAACATGCCATGAACTACAACTAAATTAATTTTCCAGAAATATCACGAGTGTCTCCCCCAGTTACACAATGTACAACAACACTGACAATGTTTGTACACACACATTCACTATTTTCCGACGTCACTTGAAAATCAATCAGTTTTAAACAGCACAAAATTAAAAGCAAAACAATGCCATTCGAAAAAAAAAACGAATCTAGATTGCATTTGTCTACAAATATCTATTTGTTAATTTATGTGAGAGAAAAAAAATCGCTCGATTTAGGACGATTTTATCTGGCAGATAAAGTTATGGAATTCTGAAGTATTGGAATTCTAGGTCACACCCTTCAAGGTGACGAGTTCTTGATCCAAGGAAATGCATCACGCTACACGACCTTCAGAGGTTAAGCTTTCCCATGATGATGATGATGTTGATGTTGTTGTTGTTGTTCATAACCAGGAGATTTCTATTAATATTCTTGAATCAGTTGTAAATTGTACTTCGTCGAAAAAAAGCTAATCATTTAGAATTCATGATATCCTAGACTGACCAGCCATCAACATGGTTGATCAGTTATCAATATGGTTGACCAGCCATTAACACGGTTGACCAGTCATTAACACGGTTGACCAGTCATTAACACGGTTGACCAGTTATTAACACGGTTGATCAGCCATTAACACGGTTGATCAGTTATTAACACGGTTGATCAGCCATTAACACGGTTGACCAGTCATTAACACGGTTGACCAGCCATTAACACGGTTGACCAGTCATTAACACGGTTGACCAGCCATTAACACGGTTGATCAGTTATTAACACGGTTGACCAGCCATTAACACGGTTGATCAGTTATTAACACGGTTGACCAGTCATTAACACGGTTGACCAGTCATTAACACGGTTGATCAGTTATTAACACGGTTGATCAGCCATTAACACGGTTGACCAGTCATTAACACGGTTGACCAGTCATTAACACGGTTGATCAGTTATTAACATGGTTGATCAGTCATTATCATGGTAGACCAATCATCAACCTTGTAGACCAATCAACATATGATCAACCCATGGTAGACCAATCATCAATATGGTAGACCATTCATCAACATGGTAGACCACTCATCAACATGGTAGACAAATCATCAACATGGTAGACCAATCATCAACATGGTAGACCAATCATCAACATGGTAGACCAATCATCATGATAGACCAATCATCAACATGGTATATCGTAAGGGTTCTTAAATGGAGATATCGTAGGATAAGGTAGACACACTTGTAGGATGGTAGGTGTATTGTCAGACTGAGATGAGAGATGGAGCCCAGTGCCTAGCCTGTCTACGCCTTGATGGTCTGCCGCCGAGTGAGGACGGGACAGAGGGATCACTGCCCATGTGTATCCCATGACGTCACACAAAGCCAAAGGCCTACGAGGGATCTCGTGTCTAAAGCACAGGGATGATACTAATATGCTATGCTATATAATACTGGGAATACAGGGATCAGCAACTATGCTGACAGCTCGGTCATGTTACGTATGTCGTCCCGACATACACTACTATACTATAGGCTGAACAGGCAGGCGGATCTGGGCTGATTCTATACAATAACAAATTCATATATAACTTAGAACTAATGGATAGTACAACATGATTTTGACGTAATGGGTGTTAACGTAATCATTACAAACTATAAGAACAAATCATTATACAATATGGATGGAATTGATCGATCGATCTGTATTCATGCACTCTACGGATTCTGACGAAGAATAATTATATACAAAGAAGTGTTTAACAGAAAGGCAGATTCGGTGCACTCAAATCTAGACTGTTAATTCTCAGAATACGGAGGGAACGTGAACACGAAAATTTCTGACAAACTGATCAGCTAATAATAACACACACAGTTGACAATTTCATTCATCTCGGACATCTAATTATACAGACTATGTACATTTAAACCCAATTCTGCGAGGGTTAGGTTTACATATGCAGAATGGTTATCATCTCTGGGAGGATCGAATTCCTCTACAATGGCTAACACATGCCTTGACTGAGAGAGATCTGAAGGAGTATCTACACAAGATACAACTACAATCACTAGTGACTGTGGAATTACTAATTCGTCTGCTAGGAGTACTCAACTCGACTATTCGATACAGTAATTCTTGGCTCATTACAAAGTCACTAATGGGTGCTGGTGGCTTCACAGTAAGAATAAGATCTTCCTGGAGCAGGGATCGAATCACACCAGAACACATGGGATCGGTTCTTTGGGCAGTTTTGACATCCTCGACAGTAAATGGAGGATCTGCAGTAACTACACTAACGTGTCGCGATAAAGCATCTGCGACTACATTCGACTTGCCAGGTAAATTTTCAAAAGTGGGATTGAACTCTTGGATAGTCAAGGTCCATCTGGCTAACCTTCCAGTAGGCTGTTTGTTCTGGAATAAAGGTAACAGTTCTTCCTTACTGGAGGAAAGAACAAACTCGGTGGAGTGGATGACTCCCCCCGGGTAAGGTAGACACACTTGTAGGATGGTAGGTGTATTGTCAGACTGAGATGAGAGATGGAGCCCAGTGCCTAGCCTGTCTACGTATTGATGGTCTGCCGCCGAGTGAGGACGGGACAGAGGGATCACTGCCCATGTGTATCCCATGACGTCACACAAAGCCAAAGGCCTACGAGGGATCTCGTGTCTAAAGCACAGGGATGATACTAATATGCTACGCTATATAATACTGGGAATACAGGGATCAGCAACTATGCTGACAGGTAGACCACTCATCAACATGGTAGACCAATCAACATGGTAGACCAATCATCATGGTAGACCAGTCATCAACATGGTAGACCATCAATATGGTAGACCAATCATCAACATGGTAGACCAATCAGCATGGTAGACCAATCATCAACATGGTAGACCACTCATCAACATGGTAGATCATCAACATGATAGACCAATCATCATGGTAGACCAATCATCAATATGGTAGACCAATCAACATGGTAGACCAATCATCAATATGGTAGACCAATCATCAACATGGTAGACCAATCATCAACATGGTAGACCAATCATCAACATGGTAGACCAATCATCAACATGGTAGACCAATCATCATGGTAGACCAATCATCAATATGGTAGACCAATCAACATGGTAGACCAATCATCAACATGGTAGACCAATCATCAATATGATAGACCAATCATCAACATGGTAGGCCAATCATCAACATGGTAGGCCAATCATCAACATGGTAGACCAATCATCAACATGGTAGACCAATCATCAACATGGTAGACCAATCATCAACATGGTAGACCAAGCATCAACATGGTAGGCCAATCATCATGATAGACCAATCATCAACATACTAGACCAATCATCAACATGGTAGACCAATCATCAACATGGTAAACCAATCATCAACATGGTAGACCAATCATCAACATGGTAGACCAATCATCAACATGGTAGACCAATCATCAACATGGTAGGCCAATCATCAACATGATAGACCAATCATCAACATGCTAGACCAATCAACATGGTAGACCAATCATCAACATGGTAGACCAATCATCAACATGGTAGACCAATCATCAACATGGTAGACCAATCATCAACATGGTAGACCAATCATCAACATGGTAGACAAATCATCAACATGGTAGACCAATCATCAACATGGTAGGCCAATCATCAACATGGTAGGCCAATCATCAACATGGTAGACCAATCATCAACATGGTAGACCAATCATCAACATGGTAGACCAATCATCAACATGGTAGACCAAGCATCAACATGGTAGGCCAATCATCATGATAGACCAATCATCAACATACTAGACCAATCATCAACATGGTAGACCAATCATCAACATGGTAAACCAATCATCAACATGGTAGACCAATCATCAACATGGTAGACCAATCATCAACATGGTAGACCAATCATCAACATGGTAGGCCAATCATCAACATGATAGACCAATCATCAACATGGTAGACCAATCATCAACATGGTAGACCAATCATCAACATGGTAGACCAATCATCAACATGGTAGACAAATCATCAACATGGTAGACAAATCATCAACATGGTAGGCCAATCATCAACATGGTAGGCCAATCATCAACATGATAGACCAATCATCAACATGGTAGACCAATCATCAACATGGTAGACCAATCATCAACATGATAGACCAATCATCAAATGGTAGACCAATCATCAACATGGTAGACCAATCATCAACATGGTAGACCAATCATCAACATGGTAGACCAATCATCAACATGGTAGACCAATCAACATGGTAGACCAATCAACATGATAGACCAATCATCAACATGGTAGACCAATCATTAACATGGTAGACCAATCATCAACATGGTAAACCAATCAACATAATAGACCAATCATCAACATGGTAGACCAATCATCAACATGGTAGACCAATCATCAACATGGTAGACCAATCATCAACATGGTAGAACAATCATCAACATGGTAGATCAATCATCAACATGGTAGACCAATCAACATGATAGACCAATCATCAACATGGTAGACCAATCATCAACATGGTAGACCAATCATCAACATGGTAGACCAATCATCAACATGGTAGAACAATCATCAACATGGTAGATCATCAACATGGTAGACCAATTATCAACATGGTAGACCAATCATCAACATGGTAGACCAATCATCAACATGGTAGACCAATCATCATGGTAGACCAATCAACATGATAGACCAATCATCAACATGGTAGACCAATCAACATGGTAGACCAATCAACATGGTAGACCAATCATCAACATGGTAGATCAATCATCATGGTAGACCAATCAACATGATAGACCAATCATCAACATGGTAGACCAATCATCAACATGGTAGACCAATCATCAACATGGTAGACCAATCAACATGGTAGAACAATCATCAACATGGTAGATCAATCATCAACATGGTAGACCAATCATCAACATGGTAGACCAATCATCATGGTAGACCAATCATCAACATGGTAGACCAATCATCAACATGGTAGATCAATCATCAACATGGTAGACCAATCAACATGATAGACCAATCATCAACATGGTAGACCAATCATCAACATGGTAGACCAATCATCAACATGGTAGACCAATCATCAACATGGTAGACCAATCATCAACATGGTAGAACAATCATCAACATGGTAGATCAATCATCAACATGGTAGACCAATCAACATGATAGACCAATCATCATGGTAGACCAATCAACATGGTAGACCAATCATCAACATGGTAGACCAATCATCAACATGGTAGAACAATCATCAACATGGTAGATCAATCATCAACATGGTAGACCAATCATGAACATGGTAGACCAATCATCAACATGGTAGACCAATCATGAACATGGTAGACCAATCATCAACATGGTAGACCAATCATGAACATGGTAGACCAATCATGAACATGGTAGACCAATCATCATGGTAGACCAATCATCAACATGGTAGACCAATCAACATGGTAGACCAATCATCAACATGGTAGACCAATCATCAACATGGTAGACCAATCAACATGATAGACCAATCATCAACATGGTAGACCAATCAACATGGTAGACCAATCATCAACATGGTAGACCAATCAACATGGTAGACCAATCATCAACATGGTAGACCAATCAACATGGTAGACCAATCATCAACATGGTAGACCAATCATCAACATGGTAGACCAATCATCAACATGGTAGACCAATCATCAACATGGTAGACCAATCATGGTAGACCAGTCATCAACATGATAGACCAATCATCAACATGGTAGACCAATCATCAACATGGTAGACCAATCATCAACATGATAGACCAATCAACATGGTAGACCAATCATCAACATGGTAGACCAATCATCAACATGGTAGACCAATCATCAACATGGTAGATCATCAACATGGTAGATCAATCAACATGGTAGACCAATCAACATGGTAGACCAATCATCAACATGGTAGACCAATCATCAACATGGTAGGCCAATCATCAACATGGTAGACCAATCATCAACATGGTAGACCAATCATCAACATGGTAGACCAATCATCAACATGGTAGACCAATCATCAACATGGTAGACCAATCAACATGGTAGACCAATCATCAACATGATAGACCAATCATCAACATGGTAGACCAATCATCAACATGGTAGACCAATCAACATGGTAGACCAATCATCAACATGGTAGACCAATCAACATGGTAGACCAATCATCAACATGGTAGACCAATCATCAACATGGTAGACCAATCATCAACATGGTAGACCAATCATCAACATGGTAGACCAATCAACATGGTAGACCAATCAACATGGTACACTACCGATTGAACATTAAAATGGTATAAAATACCGACAGGTTGTTAGGTAAGACACATATGCAACAGTTAGGTATCTTTATTATGAAACGTTTCGCCTACACAGTAGGCTTCTTCAGTCAAGTACAGAAAAGTTGATAGAAGCAGAAGATACTTGAAGACGATGTAATCAGTCCATCACCCTTAAAGTTTTGAGGTGGTCAGTCCCTCAGTCTGGAGAAGAGCATTGTTCCATAGTATGAAACAATATGGAGAAGAAGTGACAGGATGGAGCTTTTATAGCGCCAGGGGGTGAGACGTAGGCCACTAGGAGAGGTAAGAACTCAGATGTTGAAAGGTTAGGTCCCTCTCAAACCCAGCCCCTCTCACTAGTGGAAGTTGTCGAAGTTGATTGCAGGTCTGTACCAAGATACCCTTGTGTTGCAGTGTCTGACAGATTGAACATTAAAATGGTATAAAATACCGACAGGTTGTTAGGTAAGACACATATGCAACAGTTAGGTATCTTTATTATGAAACGTTTCGCCTACACAGTAGGCTTCTTCAGTCAAGTACAGAAAAGTTGATAGAAGCAGAAGATACTTGAAGACGATGTAATCAGTCCATCACCCTTAAAGTTTTTGAGGTGGTCAGTCCCTCAGTCTGGAGAAGAGCATTGTTCCATAGTATGAAACAATATGGAGAAGAAGTGACAGGATGGAGCTTTTATAGCGCCAGGAGGTGAGACGTAGGCCACTAGGAGAGGTAAGAACTCAGATGTTGAAAGGTTAGGTCCCTCTCAAACCCAGCCCCTCTCACTAGTGGAAGTTGTCGAAGTTGATTGCAGGTCTGTACCAAGATACCCTTGTGTTGCAGTGTCTGACAGATTGAACATTAAAATGGTAATAAAATACCGACAGGTTGTTAGGTAAGACACATATGCAACAGTTAGTATCTTTATTATGAAACGTTTCGCCTACACAGTAGGCTTCTTCAGTCAAGTACAGAAAAGTTGATAGAAGCAGAAGATACTTGAAGACGATGTAATCAGTCCATCACCCTTAAAGTTTTGAGGTGGTCAGTCCCTCAGTCTGGAGAAGAGCATTGTTCCATAGTATGAAACAATATGGAGAAGAAGTGACAGGATGGAGCTTTTTATAGCGCCAAGAGGTGAGACGTAGGCCACTAGGAGAGGTAAGAACTCAGATGTTGAAAGGTTAGGTCCCTCTCAAATCCAGCCCCTCTCACTAGTGGAAGTTGTCGAAGTTGATTGCAGGTCTGTACCAAGATACTTTAAGGGTGATGGACTGATTACATCGTCTTCAAGTATCTTCTGCTTCTATCAACTTTTCTGTACTTGACTGAAGAAGCCTACTGTGTAGGCGAAACGTTTCATAATAAAGATACCTAACTGTTGCATATGTGTCTTACCTAACAACATGGTACACTACCACTCCAGACACACCACTCAAATTTATCCTCACCTAAACTTCTTTAATTCTGAATCTTTACCTTCAATTAAAACCAAACTTTTTCCAAAATACTGCATTTATCGTAAACTCTCACCTCAATGATCAGAAGAGGAGAAGAGGAAAGAAAAAGGTGGGAGGAAAGAGAGGGAAGACGAGGAAAGAGGAGGGGAGTAGAAAGATGAATAAGAGAGAATGAGAAAGGGGATTTAGAAAAGAATAAGGGGTTAAAACGAAGAAAAGGAAACAGAGGGGCAGATGAGAGTAGAAAAGAGAGGAGGGAAGAGGGAGAGGAAGGATTGGTTCGAGTTAGTTCACTTGTATGGTCCCTACTCGGGTCTTTTCCATGAGGTGACCCGACACTGGCTCCCCAGGTAGGGGAGTGTCATGGATCATCTGTCTTGATGTCCTGTGTAGCAGTCTTGTGTTGGGGAAGGAAAGACAGGGGAAAGGTGTGAGAGAGTATGGATGGGGAAAAAAAAAGTTACCCACAGGCGGATCACCTCCATCACTTATGGAAATATGGAACAGAAAGAGACAATTTGGGATTGGTGAATGAAGTAGATGAAATATTGCGTACCCGACAAGACCTCAGAAAGACGCATACAGTACGATATTATTTTATTAGTAATAATGAATTATCTTTTCGTGCACGCTTTTTAAATCAATGGAGAATCGAACACAGAGAAAGACCTTTATCTAAGGCACTTAAAGCTTTGTACTGCATCAGGGGTCACCAGCTTAGTGCCCAACAAGCGTCCTTTTCCCAGGAGCTATACAACCCCTAGGGGTTTACAGCTTCCCCAAAATATAACTCCAGACTAAAAATAGAGGTGCCCCGTAGCTCGGTTGGTAGCGCACTTAGCTCACACAACGAGCATCTGTCGTTCGATCCCTAGTGCAGGTAGAAACACTGGGCGTGTTTCCTTAAGACACCTGCTGTCCCTGTTCACCTAACAGTAAGTAGGTACCTGGGTGTTAGTCGACTGGTGTGGGTTGTATCCTTTGGACATAATTAACCCAAGTTGCAGGAAATGCAAATTGGGACTTTCTATATAGTAAGTCACTGATATCAGCTTAAAGTTGTATTACCTGGAGAGAGTTCCGGGGGTCAACGCCCCCGCGGCCCGGTCTGAGACCACCACATACTTGCAGAAATAAAAATTATGTTTAACACTAAGCGGAGGTAAGGCTTCCATGACCATCAATGGTCTTTAAATATTTTTTATATATTAAAAACACGACTGCTCAAGTTCTTGCAATATAATTATTTATGTATCTTAAATATAGCTAAAATTGTCGCTGCCACCATAAGTCTTTATGCATCAAGATTTAATCCCTTTTTATTGTATACAAAAAAAATCCAGAGTTGAAGACAGATTTTCAATTACATATTTTTTTCAAAAATACATTCTGGATAAAAATCACAAAACTCATTTGCATATATTTTACAATGCATCAAGTTCATCTATGTTTTACCTACAATGGAAATAGTCACACCGACTATTAGGTTAATTAGGTTTATTCAGGTACAGGTACACATAAATAGTTACATAAATTATCATACATAGCTTATGTGTAGATTACTTAGAAAAAAATCCCAAAAAAGTGCCTTAATTCCATTGGGATCCTTGTAATATCTTATCATTTATCCTAAGATAAATCTACCTAACGTGTTTTTTATGTGTCATAACACATGTGTGCCTTTTAGACCGTTGTAAAAAAAATATATGTATGCTATATACACGAAACCTAAATAAAAACTTGTCCACAATTAACAAACACGAAAATAATGAGGGCATGCAAGGAATTATTTATTCCTGTAAAGGGAATAAATTGGCAGTTTATTTTAGTATTCTATATATTTTTTATATATAAGAGACATCCTATCACTTATCTGTATATTACAATATTCATATATTACGTTATATACAGTAAAAATTACGAAAATATTTACAAAATGTTTGCCTATCAGTAGGTAATAGTTGTGAGTGTGGCTGCTAGGTGGCAGCAGTTACTGGGATGATGTTAATCTCGACATACCACGAATATTAAAATGTTTTTTTTTTGGTTGGCCAGAGTGGAAGAGCGACCTACTACCACTAGTTAGGTCCTCAGAGAAGTACAGAAATGGGGAAGGGAAAGACGAGGGTAGGATAAAGCAGGGAATAACGTTGGTAAATAAGGAAGGGTTAGCAAGGGACCTAAAGAACTCCACAGGCAACAAGCCATAGTTAATAAAGACGTCCAACTTATCTGACAACAATTATTTATTTATTATTAATTTGGACATGATACATAGATGTAGAAAGAAATACAGAACATCACTCCATCTGAGATCATACATACCCAGGATGACTCGAGTATGGAACACATTCGTACAGCATAATGATGTCAACGAGATAAAGTCAGTTGATCAAATGAAAATGCTGGCCCACAGATGGCTCCAACTTTATCCTGTTTCCTACTTGTATGTCTCATAACAATAAAAATGCTTTCAAATGAGCTGATGTAGGTAACAGCTCTTAGCTTGCCAATAAAGTTAGGAATCCTTAATCTGTAAATAGCTTGTCAATAAAGCTAGGGATCCTTAACCTTGTCAAACCCTGTGTAAAAAAAAAAAAAAAAAAAAAAGTGTACATACCAAAAGCCCCTTGTATGCAGAGCATTATGGGCAGCTTAAAATTAACTTAAGATTAATTAGGTACTGATATATTCAGTGGTAAAAATTACAGTAAACAAATTACAACATGAAATACAAATGAGTATTTCAAATAAGAGGCTTTATAGCTGTACAAATTCGTAACACCTTTGATGAGTTACTGAAATATCAAGAGAATGGTGTATTGACTCACGAAATCGTAATGACACGATTGCAAACAAACCATACCACGGGTGGGGTTTGAACCCGCGATCAGAGAGTCTCAAAACTCCAGACCGTTGCGTTTGCCACTGGGCCAGCTAGCTTAGTAAGATTTGTCCAACTAGGTATATTTCTACACCATAGGAAGGTTAGCATAGGCACCGCAGGCATTTGTGGTCACAGTGGTGCCTATGCTAACCTTCCTATGGTGTAGAAATATACCTAGTTGGACGAATCTTATTGTGGCTAGCTGGTCCAGTGGCTAACGCGACGGTCTGGAGTTTTGAGACTGATCGCGGGTTCAAACCCCACCCGTGGTATGGAATGGAGTATTCTATAACACAATATAGGACGAACTGATATGTTTAAATTACGTTAGAGAGCCTTTTGTTATAGCGAACATTTCATGCAGTCTACTCCAATGGAAATAAGATACATCTAGGCTTTAAATAATAAAATATTACAGTGACCTTAGTTAGGCAAGGTTCGTCAGAAAACAGGACAAGTGTTTCCTGACGCGGGTCTTTGTTACATGATGACCCGCCTTTGGAGCTTTTGGTCATCTGACCAAGGCCTTCCGTTGGCTTACCGGTCCACCCCTTTAAAAATAATGGTCATTTATAACCAATTGATGGCATTTCATTGTGATCTCAGTGGAAATACGTCACTTTGGTCTGACTTTTCCGGGTTATCCTGGTGGGTAATTTATATATATATTTCTATCTTTGACAATGGCATTCATGTGTACTTGTACCTATATAAACTTGCACTTATTCTGACCTTTTTTTTCGGGGGTTACCTAAGGTAATTTACACATATTGCTATGTATGATAATTATATTTATGTGTACCTGTATCAATTCATGTTTCAATTCATGGATTATCCCAGGTTAATTTGCATATGTGTTTATATGAATATTGTACAAAATTAATCAAAATTTTTACTTAAAGATTAAGTGGCCTAAAATGAATAGAAAATTTAGAAATTCCCACTGACTTTTATCGGGTTATTAGCGTCGAGGGAAAAAGTGCTTGGTGCTGGTGAGGGGCTCTTGATCCAAGAACTGAACTTGCTCTCCCCTTCCTAGGATGGAGCCTAAATGCCTCCTATCAGACCCTTACGAGTCCAGCGCTTTCTCTTTGATTACAATGGATTATCACAGGCTAAATATACATATTTTTTATGGGCTTATAAAATCTGTGCCCTTAAAAAAAAATTGTGTGAACTTGCAGCCTAAATAAGATATACTTTGGGTGGGTTTAAGTTTTTTTATCACAACAGGTATCAGTGTACCTACACTCTCTAAAAGTCACACCACGAATCGCTGATTTGTGACCTGTGTGGGTCACACTGTCTTCACCGTTACCTGGAGGTTTTCACCATCGATTTTCACCATCTAAAGTAGTTATTATTATTATTATTATTATTATTATTATTATTATTATTATTAAAGATTTGCCGGTATTCTCCCGGCCCGGGCCTTTTCCAAGTGGTGGCCCGGCCTTGGCTCCCTCTTTAGGGAGTGTCTGAGACCTAAGTCCCCCATGGGAGGAGGCACAAGTACCTCCTCATCTTTGGGACCAACTGTCCCCAGGCCTAGCCACAAGCTAGGCCTCTCTGGTCTGCCATCCCCGCCCCAAGGGGGCTAATTGGAATGACAGGCTTGTGAGCTGAAAGCTCGGGCTTAGGCACCTACCCTACCCTAGAAGGGCTGGGCATGGTGTCGATGATCTGAAGTAGTGAAGAGGATACCATAAGGGGGTTGAAATATACAGAACAATCTTCCGAGTTTCTGTCTCCATGTGGATTATTATTCAGCACTTAGAGTTCATGATGAGTGAAGGTGAAGCGGCACACCATAACCTTCATAGTGTCAGACCGGAAAGTAAACAAGATTGTGTCCCAAGCGTAGTAATGTGCACGTTCTCCAAGTACCAGTGTTCCTATGCTGTCAAGAGCTTCGACTCCCTTGATCTCAGAGCCCTGGCTTACATGAACTCTCCGAGCCCTACTTTCATGCTGCCAGAGCTTCGAATCCCATGATCATAGAGCCCGAGATATCATACGCTCTCAGAGCCTCGAGTCCTGTCCTCTTAGAACCCTGGCTATCTTACTCTCTCAGAACCTTGAATCGTGTCTTCTTAGAACCCTGGCTATCATACGCTCTCAGAACCTTGAATCGTGTCTTCTTAGAACCCTGGCTATCATACGCTCTCAGAACCTTGAATCGTGTCTTCTTAGAACCCTGGCTATCATACGCTCTCAGAACCTTGAATCGTGTCTTCTTAGAACCCTGGCTATCATATGCCTCTCAGAGCCTTGAATGCTGTCCTCTTAGAGCCCCGGCTTTCATGCTTTCTCAAAGCCCGCCTTTCGTGAGCTCTCAATATCCCCCCGACTCGAGTACCGACGAGTCCGAGTTTCTGAACAACTTTGAAAGAGAAGATAAAACAGAAGTTACTAACGAGATTGGTTGATGGTCGTACATGTCGTGGGAGTTTTTAATTCCTTCTTTATGAGCGAGGATATAACACAAAGAGAATTATGGAGGGTTGATGAGTATTTTTTTTAGGAGAGTTGTACGAGAAGTTGTACAACTGTCGTGTTGGAGGGAGGGAGGAAAGGGGAGGGGGGAGAGAAAGAGGGAAAGGAGAGAGGGAGAGAAAGAGGGAAGGGAGAGAGAGAAAGAGGGAAGGGGCGAGGAGGAAGGGAGGGAAACAGGAGAGGGAGAGAAAGAGGACGAAAAGAGGTGGGGGAGACCGGAAGAGGAGGAAATGAGGATAAATATATAGGGGGGAGAGAGAAAAGAGTTGGGAGGAATAAGGGAGGGGCGAAAATAAGAGAGAGATGGGAAACCAGGGATGACGGGACGAGGGAGAGAAGAAAATATGGTAAAACGGGTGAGGGAAGAGAGAAAGAGGAGGGAGGGAGGGAGCTAAAGAAAGGGGAGAAAGAAAGAAAAGAGAAAGAAATGGAAACGGAAAATGGGCAAGAAGAAAGGAGGGAAGAGAAAAGAAGTAGAGAAGAGGGTGAAGAGGAAAGGAACAAAAGAGAAGGGAGAGGGGAAGAAAATATAAAATGGTACCACAGCGTGAGCAGCAGCTGCCTTGCTTCAGAGTGTAGACTCTGGGTCAAGGAATGGTGTGGAGTTTGTGTGCACCTATTCTGGTTGCTGGGGTCGTTCCACAGCTCCTGGTCCCGTCATTTCAAACCTTCGTGAGCATTTTCACCCGTTTTATAATCTCGTGGGCCCTGTTATACCTACTCTTAAAGCTGTGTTTTACGACAAATGCAAAATAGTGCTTTAGCTCGTGCTGCTGCTGCTGATTCGGGCGCTGTTTCTGAAGACGATGTTGGTACCGTTCTAAAAACAGCTGGTTTTGGTAGTTCTAGAGCCAGCTGGTGTTGGTACAGTACTAGAAGTAGCTGGTGTTGGTACAGTTCTAACAGCAACTGGTGGTGGTACAGTTCCGGAACCAGCTGGTGGCGGTACAGTTCCGGAACCACCTGGTGGCGGTACAGTTCCGGAACCACCTGGTGGCGGTACAGTTCCGGAACCAGCTGGTGGCGGTACAGTTCCAGAACCAGCTGTTGGTGGCACTGGTTCAGATACAATTGCTAAAGATGGTGCTGATGCAGATCTAAAAACTGTACCAGCTGGCAACCCACCTCTCTCAAATCCCAGCCAAGAGATAAGAGAATTGGCCAAATTCTTTTATTGGGGCGTGTTTAGATATGGATGCTGTATGACCCTTGTGGGTTTAGCGCTTAGTTTTGATTATAATAACGTAGACAAGATTTTTTTAATACGTCGGCCGTGTCCCACCAAGTCAGGGTGACCCGAAAAAGAAGAAAAATCACTTTCATCATTCACTCCATCACTGTCTTGCCTGTCTTGTCTGGACAGATACCGGATCAGCCAGGCTGTGGTTCGTACGTTGGACTACGTGCGGCCAGCAGTAACAGCCTCGTTGATCAGGCCCTGATCCACCAGGAGGCCTGTTCATAGACAGGGCCTCGGGGGCGTTGATCCCCGGAATGCAACATCAACATCCCTCCTTCAGAGTGAAGACACTATACTTCCCACCTCCAGGACTCGAGTCCGGCCTGCCGGTTTCTCCGAATCCCTTCATAAATGTTACTCTGCCCACACTCCAACAGACATAACATGCCTGGAAAACGAACGAGACCTGCATAGTATCGTTCTAACTCTTGTAAACGTTTCGACAATGAACTGAGTTAAACATCAGTGCGTGTAAAACGACGGTATACCACAAACTGACCTGTATACTATCTGAAAGGGACCAGGAGGTACAGACGCCACAAATATGTTACAAATGGCATAAAATACCGATATTATTATTATTATTATTATTATTATTATTATTATTATTATTATAATCAAGGGGAAGCGCTAAACCCGTAGGATTATGCAGCAGGAGGCCTGGTCACAGACCGGGCCGCGGGGGCGTTGACCCCCGGAACTCTCTCCAGGTAAACTCCAGCTTAAATAAAATACCGATAACCTGACGATTACGATACAGGTGCAACAGTTGGGTATCTTTATTGCTGAAACGTTTCACCTTCAAAGTAGGATTCTTCAGTCGAATACAGAGGCAGTAGGTGCAGTAGTGAGACGAAGATGTAGTCAGTCCATCAACGTCGGAGAAATAGCATTTGAGGTAATCAGTCCCTTAGCCTGGAGAAGGGTTAGGCCTACTGTGTGGGGGAAACGTTTCAACAATAGACACACCCAACTGTTGCATTTAGTATCCTAATCATCAAAAGACCCCACAAAGGTTGGCAAACAAACCGTGGTAGACACAGCCAACCAACAGCAAGGTATTCTGTTAGATAAATGGATACAGACGACACTAATGTGACATTTGATTGTGGCAACGTTTCGCTCTCCATGGGGCTTTGTCAACCCGTTACATTTACCAAAAAAAAAAATCCACCACCTGGGAGCCCAGCTGGACTGGAAATATACTTGGCTTCCGACTCCAAAACCACGTTTGTTAATACCAACAAAATCTCTCTCAATAAAAAGCTATACATCACTCGTTTCTGCAAATATAGAACATCACAAACTATGCAACAATAAAATAGATAGAAGGCAGCTGGCAGGCTGCCACTGCCTCCACCACTCCAGCTAGACAGCACCTGGCAGGCAGCCTCTGCCTCCACCACTCCAGCTAGACAGCACCTGGCAGGTAGCCACTGCCTCCACCACTCCAGCTAGACAGCACCCGGCAGGCAGCCACTGCCGCCACCACTCCAGTTAGACAGCACCTGGCAGGCAGCCTCTGCCTCCACCACTCCAGCTAGACAGCACCTGGCAGGTAGCCACTGCCTCCACCACTCCAGCTAGACAGCACCCGGCAGGCAGCCACTGCCTCCACCACTCCAGCTAGACAGCACCCGGCAGGCAGCCACTGCCGCCACCACTCCAGTTAGACAGCACCTGGCAGGCAGCCTCTGCCTCCACCACTCCAGCTAGACAGCACCTGGCAGGCAGCCTCTGCCTCCACCACTCCAGCTAGACAGCACCTGGCAGGCAGCCACTGCCTCCACCACTCCAGCTAGACAGCACCTGGCAGGCAGCCACTGCCTCCACCACTCCAGCTAGACAGCACCTGGCAGGCTGCCACTGCCTCCACCACTCCAGCTAGACAGCACCTGGCAGGCTGCCACTGCCTCCACCACTCCAGCTAGACAGCACATGGCAGCTGCCACTGCCTCCACCACTCCAGCTAGACAGCACCTGGCAGGCAGCCACTGCCTCCACCACTCCAGCTAGACAGCACATGGCAGGCAGCCACTGCTTCCACCACTCCAGCTAGACAGCACCTGGCAGGCTGCCACTGCCTCCACCACTCCAGCTAGACAGCACCTGGCAGGCAGCCACTGCCTCCACCACTCCAGCTAGACAGCACATGGCAGGCTGCCACTGCCTCCACCACTCCAGCTAGACAGCACCTGGCAGGCTGCCACTGCCTCCACCACTCCAGCTAGACAGCACCTGGCAGGCAGCCACTGCCTCCACCACTCCAGCTAGACAGCTAATAAGGCCAACATATCCCAGCTAATAAGGCCAACATACCCCAGCTAATAAGGCCAACATATCCCAGCTAATACGGCCAACATATCCCAGCTAATAAGGCCAACATATCCCAGCTAACAGGAGCAACATAATCCGGTCAACAAGAGAAAGTCCCAGCAACAAATCGTGCCATCTGTCAGGAAGGGACAGAGAGCGGCCTTAATATCAGGTCGCCACGCAATAGTGCCATTCGTCAGGTCACGGTGCCATTATGGTCTTCTTGGCCGCATTAGTGAGATTAACATCTTGATAACATTAGCAAGATTAACAGCAGTTAATATCAGCACCACCCCTCAGAGGTGCAATTTTGACGAGCATTCAAGTTATGGAAATTCCCAAGTTCCTGGTAATTCCCAGAGGACAAGCATTTTTTTTAATTTAACATGTCATATGGGGGTGTAAAGGGGGTGAGAACTTTTAACACCTCTCTAATATATTGAGAATTATCAAAAAAAAAAAAACTAAATGGCTTTAAAAGAGAACTTAATAAGTTCGAGTTACTTTGTGATCGTCAAACTGTTGTGCCGACGTTAAACTTGAATAATATTTATTTTTACCATCACATGTACAAGGTATACAGACCTAGGTGACATCAATGACATGTACAAGGTATACAGACCTAGGTGACATCAATGACATGTACAAGGTATACAGACCATAGCTGACATCACTGACATGTACAAGGTATACAGACCATAGCTGACATCACTGACATGTACAAGGTATACAGACCATAGCTGACATCACTGACATGTACAAGGTATACAGACCATAGCTGACATCAATGACATGTACAAGGTATACAGACCTAGGTGACATCAATGACATATTACTATATAGAAAGCCCTTTGTTATGCAGAGCATTTCGGGCAAGTTAGGTCAATCTTATCTCCAAGTTACGACCCACATCAGTCAACTAACACCCAGGTACCTATTTTACTGCTAGGTGAACAGGGACAGCAGGTGTCTTAAGAAAACACATCCTAATGTTTCCACCCATACCGGGGATCGAACCAGGTACCGAGATGCGAGATGGGTGCGCTAGCAATCGAGCTACGGGGCTGAGTAGCAATACTGATCAGACTACCAGCCAGAAGGGCTCATCTGGGACGGGATCGCGGGGGTGATGACACCCAGACTCAACTAAATCGAACTTACAGAGAGAGTATGGTTGTGGGTACACAGGAAGACTCAACTAAATCGAACTTACAGAGAGAGTATGGTTGTGGGTACACAGGAAGACAACTAAATCGAACTTACACAGAGAGTATGGTTGTGGGTACACAGGAAGACAACTAAATCGAACTTACACAGAGAGTATGGTTGTGGGTACACAGGAAGACAACTAAATCGAACTTACAGAGAGAGTATGGTTGTGGGTACACAGGAAGACTCAACTAAATCGAACTTACAGGCACAGACAGTAAGATTAGTAAATTTAAGAACTGTTAGAGCAGAGAGAGAGAGTATGGTTGTGGGTACACAGGAAGAGGATGTAAGACACACTAAGTAACCTATGCACTCAGGGTTTGTTTTAAGCGAGTGTTTTTTGTCACCATAATCTCATGTCAACGACTTTTTCCCCTCACACTCCTCCTCATCTTCCACCATTCATGTCTGTACCGGACTGAAGACGCCACTAACTGGCGAAACGTTTCCATAATAAAGACTCCTAACTGTTGCAAAACTGTCTAATTGACTCACGAAATCGTAATGACACGATTGCAAACAAACCATACCACGGGCGGGATTGAACCCGCGGTCAGAGAGTCTCAAAACTCCAGACCGTCGCGTTAGCCACTGGACTAGTGGCTAACGCGACGATCTGGAGTTTTGAGACTCTCTGACCGCGGGTTCAATCCCGCCCGTGGTATGGTTTAAACTGTCTAATTCTTCAACACGATGCTTGCGGAAGCACAAACTGATCCCTCCGATAGCCTGTTGGCAACCAAGCCAGACACAGAACTTGTCACATCTCAAAAAATCGACTTGGAACGAGATTCGGGAAACCAAAGTTTACGACTGCCGTAACTTTGGCAACAAACCTGAGTGATTTAGAACTTGGCGTAACATGCACACGACCTTGACATGTCCTCGAAGTGACCTTGGAATAAACATGACCTAGCCATGGCCCTCAAGTCATCTTCACGCAGCCTTGATGTGACCTTGACAGAGCCTTGATATTAGACTGACATAGCTTTGGCATGGCCCTGGCGTAATTTTGACAAGACCTCGACATGACAATGATACTGCCTTAACATGACTGGGGAAATGCGACATGTCACCTAGCACTACCACCAGTCTCATGAAATGTTAATGTGGCTGCCAGTGTTTCTCAGATTAAAGTTTGTGGCGTAAAGTTTGCATGTTAGAGAAGTTAGTGGAGGGGGTGTTATTGGGGTGGAGAAGAGAATTACTGGAGTAACTGGAGATTACCGGGGATGGGAAGTTCCTGCTGGCTGGGGTCTTAAATGCCAAAGTGAAACATTAAAAAACCGCGACCTTTGTACCCGAAATGTTAGTGGTTTAATTCAGTTAAATCATTGTATACATGCTGAACGACGCTCCACTGTCAACATTCACAGCAGTGGGCAACTAAGTGTTCGGTAATTCTACCAACTTTATTATAATTTATCCCCATTTAACAACGTTCCATATCGTGCGCATTACACAGCGTCAATTTGTGAAAAGTTTTCCGTCTATACAGTTTATTATGAGGTTAAGATAGATAAAGTGACACTTATGCAACATATGGGAATCTTTATTGTGGAGGTACATCCCACAAGAATGATGGCTGAACACATCGATTCCAGGCTGATTGAATGATTACCTCAAACTCCTCCTCTCCTTGAGTGAACATTAAAATGGTATAAAATACCGACAGGTTGTTAGGTAAGACACATATGCAGCAGTTAGGTATCTTTATTTCGAAACGTTTCGCCTACACAGTAGGCTTCTTCAGTCGAGTACAGGAAAGTTGATAGAAGCAGAAGAGACGTGAAGACGATGTAATCAGTCCATCACCCTTGAAGTTTTGAGGTGGTCAGTCGAAATAAAGATACCTAACTGTTGCATATGTGTCTTACCTAACAATCCTCCTCTCCTTACCTATTTCTACTTTGTATTGGACTGATGAAGTCACTGTGTGGCGAAACGTTTCTTCAATAAAGATTCCCATATGTTGCATAAGTGTCTCAATTCTTCAACTTGTCGGTTATGGCTTCATTATTTTAGGATGAGTTACATAATTAAAACGTATAATTAACTACGTGACAGGTGGGCAAGCAGAACCAGGATTTTCATCATTATATTGATTAGGAAGCGCAAAATCCGTAGGGGGTTCATACAACGCCTTGGGAATGGGAGGTAAACACCTTCGATCCAAGAAAGAAGACAGGACAGGACTCTCCTATCAAGTATCTTCAAGTATCTTCTGCTTCTATCAACTTTTCTGTACTGGACTGAAGAAGCCTACTGTGTAGGCGAAACGTTTCGAAATAAAGATACCTAACTGTTGCATATGTGTCTTACCTAACTATGGTCACTATCCTGAACACTATGTGCTTAATTGTTCACTTATTGAGGGATATAGAAATAGACAGTATAATAACCTTAGTGATATGTCAAGGTATATTAATGAAAATAATATACCAGATATGTTAAGCAAGTTTCCTAAATTTACTTGTAACAGATAAGTGAATTGTAAATATAAATCCAGATGTACACCTGTTAACCCTTTTGGGGCCTAGTTCCTAGGCCTATTTTGTGTCCATATGCTCTTGTGCTACCATCCACAGGATGGATATGAGGTGCACAATAAACAGGCCACTTCGGAGACAAAATCTAAATCTCTGTTACTGTGTTACGGTGACTGTACATTAAAAAGTAGCCTTTTATTAGCCTAACAGCAATACCCAAATGTAGCATAATGTGATCCTTTACTGACTACGTTTCGCCCACACAGTGTGCATTATCAAGTCACAAACAGATCTCCCTGACCAGATAGGTGTAGGTATGTTCGCCAGGACAGGTCCTGGCCCGGGTCTTCTCCATGCAGTTACCTGGCAACCTCCAGGCTGAGGGACTGATTACCTCAAACTACTCCTCTCCTTACACCTCTCTGCTTTGTATTGGACTGATGAAGCCGCTGTGTCGCGAAATGTTTCTTCGATAAAGAATCCCATATGTTACATGTGTCTCAATTCTTCAACATCGTCATGTAGCTTGTAACTTAATATTTGAAGGTGGAGTGAAACATCGTCTAGTTCCTCACTTATGGAAGGATGGGTTGCATTTAGTACATTCAATGTGGACTTGCTAATGTGCACTCTTAATGTTTTAATAGCAAGGAGAGCCATGTTGTGTCTGGTCTGTCAGATCCCCATCACTCACTATCCCTCGCGTGTAAATGATATCCCAACGAGGAGGGTGGGAGAGGGGGATGGTGTCAGTGGGGAAGGTGACTAGAGATGGGGTGGTGGTGTTAGAAAGAAGAGAGGATGACAGTAGCGAGGGGTGGTGGTGCTAGAAACAAGGGAAGGTAATTGAGAGTAGTGGTAGTGGAGTTGTTGGGAGAATATTTCTCAGTGGGCTTGGGTTTAAGAAGGAACTACCAAGTATGGGCCAGTAGGCCTGCTGCAGTGTTCCTCCTTTATTATGTTCTTAAGTAAGGTGGTAGTGGTGATGGCTGGCAAGGAATGCTGTCAGTTGTAATGAGGTACCTGTGATATACCTGTGAACGATTTCAGAGGTGATGAACGAAGGCTCTGGTGTTCGAAGTGGAAATGGTGTTGATATAAGCTTGTGGAAGAGGACTCTTTTATTTTTATTCAACAAAATTAGGTACGCGAGGCCAAGGGGGCGTTAACCCCCGAAATCCTCTCCAGGTATACGCCAGCAATGTTGCTACTTTACTCTCAATAATAGTTACATTGTGGGAACACCAGCAGTGTGTTGCTACACTATTCTGTATGATAGTTACATTGTGGGAACACCAGCAGTGTGTTGCTACACTATTCTGTATGATAGTTACATTGTGGGAACACCAGCAGTGTTGCTACACTATTCTACATGATAGTTACATTGTGGGAACACCAGCAGTGTGTTGCTACACTATTCTGTATGATAGTTACATTGTGGGAACACCAGCAGTGTGTTGCTACACTATTCTGTATGATAGTTACATTGTGGGAACACCAGCAGTGTGTTGCTACACTATTCTGTATGAAAGTTACATTGTGGGAACACCAGCAGTGTTACTACACTATTCTATATGATAGTTACATTGTGGGAACACCAGCAGTGTGTTGCTGCACTATTCTATATGATAGTTACATTGTGGGAGCACCAGCAGTGTTGCTACACTATTCTATATGATAGTTACATTGTGGGAACACCAGCAGTGTGTTGCTGCACTATTCTATATGATAGTTACATTATGGGAACACCAGCAGTGTTGCTACACTATTCTATATGATAGTTACATTGTGGGAACACCAGCAGTGTGTTGCTACACTATTCTATATGATAGTTACATTGTGGGAACACCAACAGCGTGCTACTACACTACAAGACTGTTACATAGAAGGAACAAAAGCTAGCTATGTTTCACTATCATGAATCACCAAAGGATGGGTTACATACACAAGGTAATGGAATATGTCAGCCTGAGCTGAGAGACTTCAGTAGGACAATGAGGATATCGTCAAGAATTCCACCCTAAGTTCAATAACTACAGCTACTACAAGAGGCAAAAAAACTAACAATTTTTCACCACAACAAAACGTAATATTCCCTATAAGTACGACAACAATACAAGGTACAAACATTTAGTTGAAAATGCTGCCAAACTCTCCGGAATTTGTTTGGCTTCATCCGACCACAAAACATGGTTCCAATGGATCTGAGGCATGTTTTTTGGACGAGTGAAACAAAAACGCAACTATCTGGACATGGAGACCAGTGGTATATTTGCAACCATTCTCGTACTACGAGAAATAATCGTTCATACATGTAAAATTTCCTGGCGCTGCTCAGCCATCGTGGTCCCCAACATGTCGGCGATGTTTTTATCGTGTGTGATAAATGGTTAAAAAAAAAAACGACAAGTTGAAGACTGAGACACTTGTGCAACATATGGGAATCTTTATTGAGGAAACGTTTCGCCACACAGTGACTTCATCAGTCCAATACAAATCAGAAGAGTGTAAGGACAGAAGGAGTTTGAAGTAATCAGTCCCGCATCCTGGAGTCGATGTGTTCAGTCCATCAATCTTTTATTAATTTGCTTCTTTGAAGCTAATAAAAATAAACGTTTCGCCCACAGTGGGGCGTTATCAACTACGTGACAAAAAATGAATAAATGGTTTAGACAAGTTGATACTTGAGACACTTAAGAAGCATTTGGATATCTTTATTCTGAAAACGTTTCACCAGCCAGTGGCAAAACGTTTTTCTTAACCACTTATTCACATACTGTCAGTCACAGCAACATCTTGGGATCTCGATGGAGGTAATTCTTCCAAACTCGTCTAACCTACAGTCACGACCTACAGTGGTTTTCTCCAAGAATTGCAAGAAGTCCCTATCGCGTGCCTTCAGCATTTTATGGAGAGGGAGCATGGACACAGGGGTCATCCCACACACACTAAAACAACAGACATAGCCCACTCCACAAACGGGGCAGTAAAGCAATTGCAAAGAAATACAGACCGATAGCACTAACATCCCATATCATAAAAATCTTTGAGAGGGTTCTAAGAAGCAAGATCGCCAACCACCTAGATACCCATCAGTTACACAACCCAGGGTAGCACGGGTTTAGAGTAGGTCGCTCCTGCCTGTCCCAGCTACTGGACCACTATGATAAGTTCCTGGATGCTGTAGAGGATAAACAAAATACAGATGTAGTATACACAGACTTTGCAAAAGCTTTCGACAAGTTTGACCATGGTGTAATAGCACACAAAATGCGGGATAAAGGAATAACGGGAAAATTTGGTAGATGGATCTACAACTTCCTGACAAACAGAACACAAAGAGTAACAGTAAACAGAGTAAAGTCTGAGGCAGCCACGGTAAAAAAAACTCTGTTCCACAAGGCACAGTACTCGCTCCCATTCTATTCCTCATCCTCATTTCTGACAGAGACGTAAACTATAGCTCCGTGTCTTCCTTTGCGGATGACACCCGGATCACCATGGCAGTGACCTCCAACGAAGACACTGTGAGACTCCAAGCAGACATCAACCAAATCTTCGAATGGGTCACTCAGAACAAATGAAATTTTAACAAGGATAAATTTTTAATTACTTTA
>NC_069496.1:9816193-9908693 GCF_026875155.1 Cherax quadricarinatus
GGACTGGTGGGTGAACCTGGGGGCTTTAAGGCCCCCTTGGTAAGGTTGGGGCCTTGGTGGTGATTTGGGATCCTGGGTGCTAACTCCAGGTTAAAAATCGAACGAAATCTTAAGAGAAATGTACATTGGTGCTGGTGAGGGCCTTGGTGCTGGTGAAGGACCTTGGTGCTGGTGAAGGACCTTGGTGCTGGTGAAGGACCTTGGTGCTGGTGAAGGACCTTGGTGCTGGTGAAGGACCTTGTGCTGGTGGCTTGGGGGGAAGGACCTTGGTGCTGGTGAAGGGCTTTGGTGCTGGTGAAGGGCTTGGTGCTGGTGAAGGGCCTTGGTGCTGTGAAGGACCTTGGTGCTGGTGAAGGACCTTGGTGCTGGTGAAGGACCTTGGTGCTGGTGAAGGACCTTGGTGCTGGTGAAGGACCTTGGTGCTGGTGAAGGACCTTGGTGCTGGTGAAGGACCTTGGTGCTGGTGAAGGGCTTTGGTGCTGGTGAGGGCCTTGGTGCTGGTGAAGGACCTTGGTGCTGGTGAAGGACCTTGGTGCTGGTGAGGGGCTTGGTGCTGGTGAAGGACCTTGGTGCTGGTGAGGGGCCTTGGTGCTGGTGAAGGACCTTGGTGCTGGTGAAGGACCTTGGTGCTGGTGAAGGACCTTGGTGCTGGTGAAGGACCTTGGTGCTGGTGAAGGACCTTGGTGCTGGTGAGGAGGCTTAGGGGGGCTGGTGAGGGCCTTGGTGCTGGTGAGGGCCTTGGTGCTGGTGAAGGACCTTGGTGCTGGTGAGGGCCTGGTGCTGGTGAAGGACCTTTGGGTGCTGGTGAAGGACCTTGGTGCTGGTGAGGGCCTTGGTGCTGGTGAAGGACCTTGGTGCTGGTGAGGGCCTTGGTGCTGGTGAGGGCCTTGGTGCTGGTGAAGGACCTTGGTGCTGGTGAGGGCCTTGGTGCTGGTGAAGGACCTTGGTGCTGGTGAAGGACCTTGGTGCTGGTGAGGGCCTTGGTGCTGGTGAGGGCCTTGGTGCTGGTGAAGGCCCTTTGGGTGCTGGTGAAGGACCTTGTGTGCCTTGGTGAAGGACCTTGGTGCTGGTGAGGGCCTTGGTGCTGGTGAGGGCCTTGGTGCTGGTGAAGGACCTTGGTGCTGGTGAGGGCCTTGGTGCTGGTGAAGGACCTTGGTGCTGGTGAAGGACCTTGGTGCTGGTGAAGGACCTTGGTGCTGGTGAAGGACCTTGGTGCTGGTGAGGGCCTTGGTGCTGAAGGACCTTGGTGCTGGTGAGGGGCTTTCGAACCAAAGAACTGTAGCTACCGCCCTCTTTCTTGGATCAAATCTGATGACCTCTTTCCCAGGTGGTTTAAAACCTCTACGGGCTTAGCTCTTCACTATAAATCTGCTGTTAATGCTGATGCTTATGTTGCTAGTGCTGCTGTTTCTGTTGTTGTTAGTGCTGCTGTTGCTGTTATTGTTAGTGCTGCTGTTGCTGTTGTTGCTAGTGCTGCTGTTGCTCCTTCTATTCATGGTGGATGATGAAAAAATAAAAATACCCAAGTGAGTTCAGAAACTTAGGTTGTAATAAAGTTGGTAGAATTACCGACAATATGTAAAGTAAAAGGACACAAGTGCAACTAATGTGACATTTTATTGTGGCAACGTTTCGCTCTCCAGGAGCTTTATCAAGCTTGATAAAGCTCCTGGAGAGTGGCGGTTATATAGGTTCATGGATAAGGAGTGCAGCAACGGGGGCATATCACTGGTGGCGGGATTCCCCAGTGGAAGTAGGTCCTTCCTTTGGGTAGGACCTACTTCCACTGGGGAATCCCGCCTACCAGTAGGTCCTTCCTTTGGGTAGGACCTACTTCCACTGGGGAATCCCGCCTACCAGTACTATGCCCTCGTCGCTGCATTTTCCTGACCAGAAACCTATATAACCGCGCTTCTTGCCTTTGCCCAGATTCTCCTCCACCACGATGCTGTGAACACTAACTCCAAGAGACTGAGGGACTGATTACCTCATCTTTTGTATATAGTTCTACTGTCTTCTAATTATGTCCTAGAATCTGTATTGATAAAACCCATTGGATGGCGAAACGCTCAATAAAGTACCCAATTTGCACATGTGTTTTAACTTCATGTTGTCGGTATTTTATCCCTTTTCTTCAGGGTATACAATACGACAGGTTGGGAGGGAAGACACAAGGCAAATTTTTCCAAACTTCGTCTACACAATAGGCTTCTCATCGAGTACAGAAAATAGGCAGGAGCGGTAGGTGTGAAGACGATGTAACATCCATTACCTTGAAGTCGTAGATTTGGGTCAGTCCCCCAGCCGGAGAAGAGTTCTGTTCCATACTCTGAAACAATGTGGAGAACAAGCAGGGTAGGGGAGTTACCAGTTTAGCTGGAGTTTTTCCCGGAGAGGGTTTCAGGGGTCAACGCCCCCCCAGCCCCGGCTGAGACAGGGCCCCATGGTGGATCAGGGGCTGATCAACCAGGCTTTTTACTGCTGGCCCCACACAAACGGCTACGAACCCCAGCCCGGTTGGTCAGGTACTTTTCTTTAGGTCTTGTTCTCATTATCCATCCTATCTTTTTTTACGGTTTAAAGGTAGATACATTGATGCGGTCTTTTAAGGGAATCCTCTGACATTATCACTCCCAGGGCCTTCACATTACTTTTCCCCTTTTGTATGGGTTTAAAAATTTTTGGTATACCCTGACACATTTTTTAAATTTTTTCAAGTTTTTTCCCTATCTGAGTAATTGAAATTTTCCTTGAAATTCAATTTTTCTGAGTGACCCATTCGAAATTTGGGTTTTGTTGTTGGAAACCAAGTGTCTTTGTTGGAGGTCACTGCCTGGTGATCCCCGGGTGTCATCCGCAAAGGAAGACACGGAGCTATATTTCGTCCTGTCAGAAATGAGGGTGAGGAAAGAATGGGGAGGAGTACTGTGCCCTTTTGGAACAGATTTTTTACCGTGGGTGCCTCAGACTTTTTTCTGTTTACTTTACTCCTTGTGTTTTGTTTGTCAGGAAAAATTGTAGATCCATCTACCAACTTTTCCCTATTCCCTTTTTCCCCTTTTTTTTGTGCTTTTTTACACCCTGGTCACACTTGTCGAAAGCTTTTGTAAAGTCTGTGTATACTACATCTGTATTTTGTTTATCCTCTACAGAACACTATAACATATTTATTAGAAAACGTTTCGGTCCTGGGACCTTGATCACTTCTAACATACAGAGGTAGAAAGACATTATATATATAGGCGGAGAGTGAGATGTGACGCACGTGACCTGAGGAATGTCATAAGAACATAAGAATGGAGGAACACTGTAGAAGGCCTACTGGCTCAATGCGAGGCAGGTCTTTATCAAAACAACCTCTACTATGATGAGGACGGGTAGACGATGAAATCATGTGACTCCTGTGTTGTTGGGTTGGTGCTGCTTAAGTATCATGTATGCCAATGTTTTTGAAATTTTGTAGTTTCCAGTGTTGCGTTCTATAGTGTCGGTGACGGCGATTAGTGGAGGCTTCTAGGCACCGTCGGCGTCTGAGGTCTGGTTCGGTGAGAACGAGTTGTGCCTCATTCCAGTTCATCAAATGCCCCGTGGAGTCTCTGTGGAGGACACAGGCGTACCTTACATCGTCTCTGTTAGAGGCATTTCGATGCTCATTCAGGCGGACTGCAAGATCTCTGCCTGTCTCGCCTACATATTTTCTTGGGACAGAACCCACAGGGGATAGTGTAGACGCCTGCTGTAGAAGTTAGAGGTGTGGGGCTGCGTTTCGTAGTGAGGTCTTTGATAGATGATGTGTTTATGGTGGAAACGTTGATGTTACTCATAGCAAGTCCCCGGCGAGTATTCGTGGCAACATCGCCACATGGGAGTACTAGAACTGTTTAGGGGGCTGTTCCATGGGCGGTTTGTTGAGGATAGCTTGTGCCTTGAGTCTGCAATCTCGGATGAAGAAAGATGGGAACTGAAGACGTGTAAAGGCTCGTGTTATGTAAGTCCATTCTTCTTCTAGAAAACAAGGGCTGGAGATGCGAAGAGCTCTCAAGAAGAAGCCAATGAGGACTCCTCTCTTAGTGCGGGTGTCTTGGTGTGAATAAAAGTGTATAAAGATCGTCCTTGTTGGTAGGTTTTCTATACACTTTGAAGAGAAGTTTGTCACTGTCGGGAGATCTGCACAGTAGAACGTCGAGGAAAGGAAGTTTGCCATCGTTTTCGAGTTCAAGTTTAAATTTTTATTGATGGTTCAACTGCATTGATCTTGTTGAGAAGGGCCTGGATATTGAGACGTCTCGGATAGAAAACCAATATATCATCAACGTATCTTAGCCAGGTAACGGTGTTGGGAATGAGGGTGCTGAATTTCTCTGTCTCCAGGTTTTCCCTGAAGAGGTTGGCAAGCACAGCACTGAGCGGGCTGCCCATTGCCACCCCAAAGCATTGTTTGTAACAGTTGTCCTGATACTTGAAGAAGTTGAAATTAACACAAAGTTCCATAGATTGATGAAATCTAGAAGAGGTAAAGGGAGGTCGTGGTTTTCAGTGAGCCTCTGTCTCAGAATGTTGATTGCAGCGTCAGTAGGAACGTTGGTAAAGAGGGCTGTGACATCGAAGGGAGCCATGCTTTTGTTTTTAACATTCAGGTTGGAAATTCGGGAGAGAAGGTCACCTGAGTGTTTGAGGTGGGCTTGACTGATGGGGGCCCAGAAGCGCTGAAAGGTATTTGGCAAGGTGGCCGGCTAGTCTGTGTGGTGCACTCCCTATGCCCGAAGTGATAGGCCGTAGTGGGATGCCAGGTTTGTGTCTTAGGAAGGCCATACAGGCGTGCTGGTTTCGGTTGACCTGGTAAAAGTTTAAGTAGTTTTTTGCCTTGTTCTGATTTTCGTAAGATGCTACGAGCCTTTTGAAGGAAAGTCTGGGTACTTTGAAGTAGCACTGATTCCGATACAGGCTGGTATGTGTTGGCTACGTTTGAGAAGATTTAAGACTTTATTGTTGTAGTCGACAGTGTTGAGTAACACCACACCACCTCCTTTGTCAGCGGTTGTAATGACGATATCATCGTTGTTGGCCAAGTTCCTGAGTGCTTGGATGTATCTTCTGGAATGCCCGGGTTTCTTGAAGGCTCAGTAGCTGCAGCAGTGATAATTCCTTGGACAAAGCCCTTTTGAAACTCGGAGTCTCCAAAAGGTTGGTTCTTGGTTACCATATCCACCAGATTATGTTTCTTGTTGATGCCAGTAGTAAACTTGAGCCCTAGGCTGAGGGCTTCTGTCTCGGTGACGGTTAGTGTATAGGAAGATAAGTTATTTATGATTTCTGGTCGTCCCATTACGCTCCATTTGCTGTGGGAGCACAGGTCTTGTAGTTTTCGTGATAGCTTCAATTTCTGTTGGATGTTGGCAGTGGTAACTTGGCTGAGTATATATTCTGCAGTCCTTCAAAAGGCTCGTAGCATCTTACGAAAATCAGAACAAGGCAAAAAACTACTTAAACTTTTACCAGGTCAACCGAAACCAGCACGCCTGTATGGCCTTCCTAAGACACAAACCTGGCATCCCACTACGGCCTATCACTTCGGGCATAGGGAGTGCACCACACAGACTAGCCGGCCACCTTGCCAAATACCTTTCAGCGCTTCTGGGCACCATCAGTCAAGCCCACCTCAAACACTCAGGTGACCTTCTCTCCCGAATTTCCAACCTGATGTCAAAAACAAAGCATGGCTTCCTTCGATGTCACAGCCATCTTTACCAACGTTCCTACTGACGCTGCAGTCAACATTCTGAGACAGAGGCTCACTGAAAACCACGACCTCCCTTTACATCTTCTAGATTTCATCAATCTAGTGGAACTTTGTGTTAATTTCAACTTCTTCAAGTATCAGGACAACTGTTACAAACAATGCTTTGGGATGGCAATGGGCAGCCCGCTCACTGCTGTGCTTGCCAACCTCTTCATGGAAAACCTGGAGACAGAGAAATTCAGCAGCCTCATTCCCAACACCGTTACCTGGCTAAGATACGTTGATGATATATTGGTTTTCTATCCGAGACGTCTCAATATCCAGGCCCTTCTCAACAAGATCAATGCAGTTGAACCATCAATAAACTTTAAACTTGAACTCGAAAACGATGGCAAACTTCCTTTCCTCGACGTTCTACTGTGCAGATCTCCCGACAGTGACAAACTTCTCTTCAATGTGTATAGAAAACCTACCAACAAGGACGATCTTATACACTTTTATTCACACCAAGACACCCGCACTAAGAGAGGAGTCCTCATTGGCTTCTTCTTGAGAGCTCTTCGCATCTCCAGCCCTTGTTTTCTAGAAGAAGAATGCATTTACATAACACGAGCCTTTACACGTCTTCAGTTCCCATCTTTCTTCATCCGAGATTGCAGACTCAAGGCACAAGCTATCCTCAACAAACCGCCCATGGAACAGCCCCCTAAACAGTTCATAGTACTCCCATGTGGCGATGTTGCCACGAATACTCGCCGGGCACTTGCTATGAGTAACATCAACGTTTCCACCATAAACACATCATCTATCAAAGACCTCACTACGAAACGCAGCCCCACACCTCTAACTTCTACAGCAGGCGTCTACACTATCCCCTGTGGGTTCTGTGTGTAGTGTATCCCATGTGGGTTCTGTCCCAAGAAATATGTAGGCGAGACAGGCAGAGATCTTGCAGTCCGCCTGAATGAGCATCGAAATGCCTCTAACAGAGACGATGTAAGGTACGCCTGTATCCTCCACAGAGACTCCACGGGGCATTTGATGTACTGGAATGAGGCACAACTCGTTCTCACCGAACCAGACCTCAGACGCCGACGGTGCCTAGAAGCCTCACTAATCGCCGTCACCGACACTATAGAACGCAACACTGGAAACTACAAAATTTCAAAAACATTGGCATACATGATACTTAAGCAGCACCAACCCAACAACACAGGAGTCACATGATTTCATCGTCTACCCGTCCTCATCATAGGTAGAGGTTGTTTTGATAAAGACCTGCCTCGCATGAGCCAGTAGGCCTTCTACAGTGTTCCTCCATTCTTATGTTCTTATGACATTCCTCAGGTCACGTGCGTCACATCTCACTCTCCGCCTATATATATAATGTCTTTCTACCTCTGTATGTTAGAAGTGATCAAGGTTCCAGGACCGAAACGTTTTCTAATAAATATGTTATAGTGTTTGCTTACGTGTCTTTCTGAACCAACTTGTCGGTATTTATTACCAAGGTTTATACCATCCTCTACAGCATCCAGGAACTTATCATAGTGGTCCAGTAGCTGGGACAGGCAGGAGCGACCTACTCTAAACCCGTGCTACCCTGGGTTGTGTAACTGAAGGGTATCTAGGTGGTTGGCGATCTTGCTTCTTAGAACCCTCTCAAAGATTTTTATGATATGGGATGTTAGTGCAATCGGTCTGTATTTCTTTGCAATTGCTTTACTGCCCCGTTTGTGGAGTGGGCTATGTCTGTTGTTTTAGTGTGTGTGGGATGACCCCTGTGTCCATGCTCCCTCTCCATAAAATGCTGAAGGCACGCGATAGGGACTTCTTGCAATTCTTGGAGAAAACCACTGTAGGTCGTGACTGTAGGTTAGACGAGTTTGGAAGAATTACCTCCATCGAGATCCCAAGATGTTGCTGTGACTGACAGTATGTGAATAAGTGGTTAAGAAAAACGTTTTGCCACTGGCTGGTGAAACGTTTTCAGAATAAAGATATCCAAATGCTTCTTAAGTGTCTCAAGTATCAACTTGTCTAAACCATTTATTCATTTTTTGTCACGTAGTTGATAACGCCCCACTGTGGGCGAAACGTTTTATTAGCTTCAAAGAAGCAAATTAATAAAAGATTGATGGACTGAACACATCGACTCCAGGATGCGGGACTGATTACTTCAAACTCCTTCTGTCCTTACACTCTTCTGATTTGTATTGGACTGATGAAGTCAGTGTGTGGCGAAACGTTTCCTCAATAAAGATTCCCATATGTTGCACAAGTGTCTCAGTCCAACTTGTCGTTTTTTTTTTTAACCATTTATCACACACGATAAAAACATCGCCGACATGTTGGGGACCACGATGGCTGAGCAGCGCCAGGAAATGTACATGTATGAACGATTATTTCTCGTAGTACGAGAATGGGTTGCTATATACCACTGGTCTCCATGTCCAAATAGTTGCGTTTTTGTTTCACTCGTCCAAAAAACATGCCTCAGATCCATTGGAACCATGTTTTGTGGTCGGATGAAGCCAAACAAATTCCGGAGAGTTTGGCAGCATTTTCAACTAAATGTTTGTACCTTGTATTGTTGTCGTACTTATAGGGAATATTACGTTTTGTTGTGGTGAAAAATTGTTAGTTTTTTTGCCTCTTGTAGTAGCTGTAGCTATTGAACTTAGGGTGGAATTCTTGACGATATCCTCATTGTCCTACTGAAGTCTCTCAGCTCAGGCTGACATATTCCATTACCTTGTGTATGTAACCCATCCTTTGGTGATTCATGATAGTGAAACATAGCTAGCTTTTGTTCCTTCTATGTAACAGTCTTGTAGTGTAGTAGCACGCTGTTGGTATTCCCAAAATGAAACTATCATATAGAATAGTGTAGCA
This sequence comes from Cherax quadricarinatus, assembly GCF_026875155.1. NCBI lineage: Eukaryota > Metazoa > Arthropoda > Malacostraca > Decapoda > Parastacidae > Cherax > Cherax quadricarinatus. The sequence goes on from NC_069496.1 coordinate 9,824,829, forward strand.
ACACTGCTGGTGTTCCCACAATGTAACTATCATACAGAATAGTGTAGCAACACACTGCTGGTGTTCCAACAATGTAACTATCATACAGAATAGTGTAGCAACACACTGCTGGTGTTCCCACAATGTAACTATCATACAGAATAGTGTAGCAACACACTGCTGGTGTTCCCACAATGTAACTATCATACAGAATAGTGTAGCAACACACTGCTGGTGTTCCCACAATGTAACTATCATGTAGAATAGTGTAGCAACACTGCTGGTGTTCCCACAATGTAACTGTCATACAGAATAGTGTAGCAACACACTGCTGGTGTTCCCACAATGTAACTATTATTGAGAGTACAGTAGCAACATTGCTGGCGTATACCTGGAGAGGATTTCGGGGGTTAACGCCCCCTTGGCCTCGCGTACCTAATTTTGTTGAATAAAAATAAGAGTTGTGCAAGAAAGGTATAAAATACCTCTTCCACAAGCTTTTATCAACACCATTTCCATTTCGAACACCAGAGCCTTCGTTCATCACCTCTGAAATCGTTCACAGGTATATCACAGGTACCTCATTACAACTGGCAGCATTCCTTGCCAGCCATGACCCCTACCACCTTACTTAAGAACATAATAAAAGAGGAACACTGCAGCAGGCCTACTGGCCCATACTTGGTAGTTCCTTCTTAAACCCAAACCCACTGAAAAATATTCTCCCAACAACTCCACTACCACTACTCTCAATTACCTTCCCTTGTTTCTAGCACCACCACCCCTCGCTACTGTCACCCTCTCTTCTTTCTAACACCACCACCCCATCTCTAGTCACCTTCCCCACTGACACCATCCCCCTCTCCCACCCTCCTCGTTGGGATATCATTTACACGCGAGGGATAGTGAGTGATGGGGATCTGACAGACCAGACAAAACATGGCTCTCCTTGCTATTAAAACATTAAGAGTGCACATTAGCAAGTCCACATTGAATGTACTAAATGCAACCCATCCTTCCATAAGTGAGGAACTAGACGATGTTTCACTCCACCTTCAAATATTAAGTCACAAGCTATATGACGATGTTGAAGAATTGAGACACATGTAACATATGGGATTCTTTATCGAAGAAACATTTCGCGACACAGCGGCTTCATCAGTCCAGTACAAAGCAGAGAGGTGTAAGGAGAGGAGTAGTTTGAGGTAATCAGTCCCTCAGCCTGGAGGTTGCCAGGTAACTGCATGGAGAAGACCCGGGCCAGGACCTGTCCTGGCGAACATACCTACACCTATCTGGTCAGGGAGATCTGTTTGTGACTTGATAAAGCACACTGTGTGGGCGAAACGTAGTCAGTAAAGGATCACATTATGCTACATTTGGGTATTGCTGTTAGGCTAATAAAAGGCTACTTTTTAATGTACAGTCACCGTAACACAGTAACAGAGATTTAGATTTTGTCACCGAAGTGGCCTGTTTATTGTGCACCTCATATCCATCCTTTGGATGGTAGCACAAGAGCATATGGACACACAATAGGCCTAGGAACTAGGCCCCAAAAGGGTTAACAGGTGTACATCTGGATTTATATTTACAATTCACTTATCTGTTACAAGTAAATCTAGGAAACTTGCTTAACATATCTGGTATATTATTTTCATTAATATACCTTGACATATCACTAAGGTTATTATACTGTCTATTTCTATATCCCTCAATAAGTGGACAATTAATCACATAGTGTTCAGGATAGTGACCATAGTTAGGTAAGACACATATGCAACAGTTAGGTATCTTTATTTCGAAACGTTTCGCCTACACAGTAGGCTTCTTCAGTCGAGTACAGAAAAGTTGATAGAAGCAGAAGATACTTGAAGATACTTGATAGGAGAGTCCTGTCCTGTCTTGTTTCTTGGATCGAAGGTGTTTACCTCCCATTCCCAAGGCGTTGTATGAACCCCCTACGGATTTTGCGCTTCCTAATCAATATAATGATGAAAATCCTGGTTCTGCTTGCCCACCTGTCACGTAGTTAATTATACGTTTTAATTATGTAACTCATCCTAAAATAATGAAGCCAAAACCGACAAGTTGAAGAATTGAGACACTTATGCAACATATGGGAGTTTACCTGGAGTTTACCTGGAGAGAGTTCCGGGGGTCAACGCCCCCGCGGCCCGGTCTGAGACCAGGCCTCCTGGTGGATCAGAGCCTGATCAACCAGGCTGTTGCTGCTGGCTGCACGCAAACCAACATACGAGCCACAGCCCGGCTGATCCGGAACTGACTTAGGTGCTTGTCCAGTGCCAGCTTGAAGACTGCCAGGGGTCTGTTGGTAATCCCCCTTATGTGTGCTGGGAGGCAGTTGAACAGTCTCGGGCCCCTGACACTTATGTATGGTCTCTTAACGCTAGTGACACCCTGTGTTTATCAGGGATGGTGATCGTCTCCAAGTCTTTGCTTTCGTATGGTGATTTTCGTGTGCAAGTTTCGTACTAGTCCCTCTAGGATTTTCCAGGTTATATAATATTATTCTCCCTCCTGCTTTCCAGGAATACAGGTTTAGGAACCTCAAACGCTCCAATAAATTGAGGTTTTTATCTCCGTTATCCCCGCCGTGAAAGTTCTCTGTACATTTCTAAGTCGGCAATATCACCTGCCCTTTAAAGGTGCTTTTTGTGCAGCAATATGCCCGCCTAGATAGAACAAGTTTACCTGAAGAGTGTCATCATGGGCTTGGCCTCCCTAGTTTTGAAGGTTTCATTATCCATCTGTCATTTTTCTAGCAGTGCGATTGAAAAATGTTATGGTCCTTAAAGGGTGAGATCCTCCGAATGATCACCCCCAGGTCTTTGAGTTGGTTTTTCCCCTTATTTTGTGGCCAGAATTTGTTTTGTTCCCCGATGAAGATTTTAAATTTCCCCAGTTTTTCCATAAACGGGGAATTTAAATTTTCATCGTTTAACTCATATTTTTTTCGCGCCCCCCCGAAAGATTTTGGGTTTATGTTGCCGGGGCTTTGCATGTTGCAATGGAGACTGTCATCAGATTCGGTGCATCTGCAAAGGAAACACGGTGCTGTGGCGAAATCCCTTTTCTATGTCGGAATAAGGTGAGGAACAAGATGGACAGTACTGTGCCTTTTGGAAAAAGAGCTTTTACCCCTGCTCGGGCTTTCTTTGCGACTACTCTCTGGTTTGTTAGTGGGAAATTTAGATATCCCGACTTTTCCTGTTATTCCTTTAGCAGCATTTTTGTGGCATTACGCATGGTCCACACTTGTCGAAGAGCTTTTGCAAAGTCTGTTATATATTACATCTGGCCTTCTTTTTGTCTTCTAGTGCATTTGGAACCTTGTAGTAGTGGTCCAATAGTTGAGACCAGACAGGAGCGACCTGTTCATAAAACCTTGTGCCCTGGGTTGTGTAAACTGAGGGTTCTAGATGCGTGGGTGATATTGCTTCTTAGGACCCTTTCAAAGTTTTTTTATGATAGGGATGTTTAGTGCTATTGTTTGTAGTTCTTGTGCTGTTGTTACTGCCCTTTGTGGGTGTGGGGCTAGTCTGTTGTTTTTAGTAACTGTGGGAGACCCCCGTTGTCCCATGCTCCCTCTCCAAGGATGGAAAGGCTCGTGTATTGGGGTTCTTGCAGTTTCTTGATGACACAGGATTCAGAGTAAGGCCCTGGGGCAGAGTGCTGGCATGTCTTTTATCGCCTGTTCGAAGTCATTTGGGTCAGGATAAACATGCGGATTGCTTGTGTTAATCAAATTTTGTGCTCTATCAATTAAAAAATTCATTTTGATCTTCGACTCTCAGTCTGGTTAGCGGCTTGCTAAAAACTGAGTCATATTGGAAACGAGTAGCTCATCATTGCCTTGTTAGTGGTTGTTGGTAATCCTTTATTGAAGAAACGTTTCGCACACAGTGACTTCTCAGTCCAATACAAAGTAGAAATCGGTATGGAGAGGAGGATTGTTAGGTAGACACATATGCAACAGTTAGGTATCTTTATTCGGACTGACCACTCAAAACTTCAAGGGTTGATGGACTGATTACATCGTCTCAAGTCTCTTCTGCTTCTATCAACTTTTCTGTACTCGACTGAAGAAGCCTACTGTGTAGGCGAAACGTTTCGAAATAAAGATACCTAACTGCTGCATATGTGTCTTACCTAACAACCTGTCGGTATTTTATACCATTTTAATGTTCACTCAAGGAGAGGAGGAGTTTGAGGTAATCATTCAATCATGTACGAATGGTATATAATACCGACAAGAATCTCCACGACTATGGTGCTCTTCGCACCTACTCCTAGGTTGAGGGACTGATTACCTCATCTTCTGTACATAGTTCTACTGTCTTCAAGTTATGTCCTAGAATTTGTATTGATAAAGCCACTGGATGGCGAAACGTCTACAATAAAGATACCCAGATGTTGCACATGTGTCTTAATCTCAATCATTCAATCAGCCTGGAATCGATGTGTTCAGCCATCATTCTTGTAGGATGTACCTCCACAATAAAGATTCCCATATGTTGCATAAGTGTCACTTTATCTATCTTAACCTCATAATAAACTGTATAGACGGAAAACTTTTCACAAATTGACGCTGTGTAATGCGCACGATATGGAACGTTGTTAAATGGGATAAATTATAATAAAGTTGGTAGAATACCGAACACTTAGTTGCCCACTGCTGTGAATGTTGACAGTGAGCGTCGTTCAGCATGTATACAATGATTTACTGAATTAAACCACTAACATTTGGGGTACAAAGGTCGCGGTTTTTAATGTTTCACTTTGGCATTTAAGACCCCAGCCACAGGAACTTCCATCCCTGGTAATCTCCAGTTACTCCAGTAATTCTCTTCTCCACCCCAATAACACCCCCTCCACTAACTTCTCTAACATGCAAACTTTACGCCACAAACTTTAATCTGAGAAACACTGGCAGCCACATTAACATTTCATGAGACGGGTGGTAGTGCTAGGTGACATGTCGCATTTCCCCAGTCATGTTAAGGCAGTATCATTGTCATGTCGAGGTCTTGTCAAAATTACGCCAGGCCATGCCAAAGCTATGTCGTCTAATATCAAGGCTCTGTCAAGGTCACATCAAGGCTGCGTGAAGATGACTTGAGGGCCATGGCTAGGTCAGTTTATTCCAAGGTCACTCGAGGACATGTCAAGGTCGTGTGCATTTACGCCCAAAGTTCTAAATCACTCAGGTTTGTTCCCAAAGTTACGGCAGTCGTAAACTTTGGTTCCCGAATCTCGTTCCAAGTCGATTTTTTGAGATGTGACAATTTCTGTGTCTGGCTTGGTTCCCCAACAGGCTATCGAGGGATCAGTTTGTGCTTCGGCAAGCGTCGTGTTGAAGAATTAGACAGTTTAAACCATACCCCCGGGCGGGATTGAACCCGCGGTCAGAGAGTCTCAAAACTCCAGACCGTCGCGTTAGCCACTGGTCCATGGCTAACGCGACGGTCTGGAGTTTTGAGACTCTCTGACCGCGGGTTCAATCCCGCCCGTGGTATGGTTTGTTTGCAATCGTGTCATTACGATTTCGTGAGTCAATTAGACAGTTTGCAACAGTTAGGAGTCTTTATTATGGAAACGTTTCGCCAGTTAGTGGCGTCTCAGTCCGGTACAGACATGAATGGTGGAAGATGAGGAGTGTGAGGGGAAAAAGTCGTTAACATGAGATTATGGTGACAAAAAACACTCGTTTAAAACAAACCCTGAGTGCATAGGTTACTTACGTGTCTTACATCCTCTTCCTGTGTAACCCACAACCATACTCTCTCTCTCTGCTCTAACAGTTCTTAAATTTACTAATCTTACTGTCTGTGCCTGTAAGTTCGATTTAGTTGAGTCTTCCTGTGTACCCACAACCATACTCTCTCTGTAAGTTCGATTTAGTTGTCTTCCTGTGTACCCACAACCATACTCTCTCTGTAAGTTCGATTTAGTTGATCTTCCTGTGTACCCACAACCATACTCTCTCTGTAAGTTTCGATTTAGTTGATCTGGTTGTCATCACCCCGCGATCCACGTCCCAGAGAGCCCTTCTGGCTGGTAGTCTGATCAGTATTGCTACTCAGCCCCGTAGCTCGATTGCTAGCGCACCCATCTCGCATCTCGGTACCTGGTTCGATCCCCGGTATGGGTGGAAACATTAGGATGTGTTTTCTTAAGACACCTGCTGTCCCTGTTCACCTAGCAGTAAAATAGGTACCTGGGTGTTAGTTGACTGATGTGGGTCGTAACTTGGAGATAAGATTGACCTAACTTGCCCGAAATGCTCTGCATAACAAAGGGCTTTCTATATAGTAATATGTCATTGATGTCACCTAGGTCTGTATACCTTGTACATGTCATTGATGTCACCTAGGTCTGTATACCTTGTACATGTGATGGTGGAAATAAATATTATTCAAGTTTAACGTCGGCACAACAGTTTGACGATCACAAAGTAACTTGAACTTATTAAGTTCTCTTTTAAAGCCATTTAGTTTTTTTTTTTGATAATTCTCAATATATTAGAGAGGTGTTAAAAGTTCTCATCCCTTTACACCCCCATATGACATTTTTAAATTATAAAAAATGGCTTGTCCTCTGGATTTACCAGGAACTTGGGAATTTCCATAACTTGAATGCTCGTCAAAATTGCACCTCTGAGGGGTGTGCTGATATTAACTGCTGTTAATTTTGCTAATGTTATCAAGATGTTAATCTCACTAATGCGGCGAAGAAGACCATAATGGCACCGTGACCTGACGAATGGCACTATTGCGTGGCGACCTGATATTAAGCCGCTCTCGGTCCCTTCCTGACCAGATGGCACGATTTGTTGCGGGGACTTTCTCTTGTTGACCGGATTATGTTGCTCCTGTTAGCTGGGATATGTTGGCCTTATTAGCTGGGGTATGTTGGCCTTATTAGCTGGGATATGTTGGCCTTATTAGCTGGGGTATGTTGGCCTTATTAGCTGGGATAATGTTGGCCTTATAGCTGTCTAGCTGAGTGGTGGAGGCAGTGGCTGCCTGCCAGGTGCTGTCTAGCTGGAGTGGTGGAGGCAGTGGCTGCCTGCCAGGTGCTGTCTAGCTGGAGTGGTGGAGGCAGTGGCAGCCTGCCAGGTGCTGTCTAGCTGGAGTGGTGGAGGCAGTGGCTCCCTGCCAGGTGCTGTCTAGCGGGAGTGGTGGAGGCAGTGGCTGCCTGCCAGGTGCTGTCTAGCTGGAGTGGTTGAGACAGTGGCTGCCTGCCAGGTGCTGTCTAGCTGGAGTGGTGGAGGCAGTGGCAGCCTGCCAGGTGCTGTCTACCTGGAGTGGTGGAGGCAGTGGCTGCCTGCCAGGTGCTGTCTAGCTGGAGTGGTGGAGGCAGTGGCTGCCTGCCAGGTGCTGTCTAGCTGGAGTGGTGGAGGCAGTGGCTGCCTGCCAGGTGCTGTCTAGCTGGAGTGGTGGAGGCAGTGGCTGCCTGCCAGGTGCTGTCTAGCTGGAGTGGTGGAGGCAGTGGCTGCCTGCCAGGTGCTGTCTAGCTGGAGTGGTGGAGGCAGTGGCAGCCTGCCAGGTGCTGTCAGAGCTGGAGTGGGGGAGGCAGTGGCTGCCTGCCAGGTGCTTTTCTAGCTGGAGTGGTGGAGGCAGTGGCTGCCTGCCAGTGCTGTCTAGCTGGAGTGGTTGAGACAGTGGCTGCCTGCCAGTGCTGTCTAGCTGGAGTGGTGGAGGCAGTGGCAGCCTGCCAGGTGCTGTCTACCTGGAGTGGTGAGCAGTGGCTGCCTGTCAGGTGCTGTCTAGCTGGAGTGGTGGAGGCAGTGGCAGCCTGCCAGGTGCTGTCTAGCTGGAGTGGTGGAGGCAGTGGCTGCCTGCCAGGTGCTGTCTAGCTGGAGTGGTTAAACAGTGGCTGCCTGCCAGGTGCTGTCTAGCTGGAGTGGTGGAGGCAGTGGCAGCCTGCCAGGTGCTGTCTACCTGGAGTGGTGGAGGCAGTGGCTGCCTGCCAGGTGCTGTCTAGCTGGAGTGGTGGAGGCAGTGGCTGCCTGCCAGGTGCTGTCTAGCTGAGTGGTGGAGGCAGTGGCTGCCTGCCGGGTGCTGTCTAGCTGGAGTGGTGGAGCAGTGGCTGCCTGCCAGTGCTGTCTACTGGATTTGGTGGAGCCCATTGCTGCCTGCCTGCCAGTGCTGTCTAGCTGGAGTGGTGGAGGCAGTGGCTGCCTGCCAGGTGCTGTCTAGCTGGAGTGGTGGAGGCAGTGGCTGCCTGCCAGGTGCTGTCTAGCTGGAGTGGTGGAGTCATTGGCTGCCTGCCTGCCAGGTGCTGTCTAGCTGGAGTGGTGGAAGCAGTGGCTGCCTGCCAGGTGCTGTCTAGCTGGAGTGGTGGAGGCAGTGGCTGCCTCCAGGTGCTGTCTACCTGAGTGGTGGAGGCAGTGGCTGCCTGCCAGGTGCTGTCTAGCTGAGAGGTGGAGGCAGTGGCAGCCGCCAGGTGCTGTCTAGCTGGAGTGGTGGAGGCAGTGGCTGCCTCCAGGTGCTGTCTACTGGAGGGGTGGAGGCAGTGGCTGCCTGCCAGGTGCTGTCTAGCTGAGTGGTGGAGGCAGTGGCTGCCTGCCAGGTGCTGTCTAGCTGGAGTGGTGGAGCAGTGGCTGCCTGCCAGTGCTGTCTAGCTGGAGTGGGGGAGGCCAGTGCTGCCTGCCAGGTGCTGTCTAGCTGAGTGGTGGAGCAGTGGCTGCCTGCCAGGTGCTGTCTAGCTGGAGTGTGGAGCAGGGGCTGCCTGCCAGGTCCGTCTAGCTGGAGTGGTGGAGGCAGTGCTGCCTGCCAGGTGCCGTCTAGCTGGAGTGTGGAGGCAGTGCCTGCCTGCCAGGTGCCGTCAGCTGGAGTGGTGGAGGCAGTGGCAGCCTGCCAGGTGCCGTCAGCTGGAGTGGTGGAGGCAGGGGCTGCCTGCCAGGTGCTGTCTACTGAGTGGTGGAGGCATGGCTACCTCCAGGTGCTGTCTACCGGGAGTGTGGAGGCAGTGGCTGCCTGCCAGGTGCTGTCTAGCTGGAGTGGTGGAGGCAGTGGCAGCCTGCCAGTGCTGTCTACTGGAGTGGTGGAGGCATTGCTGCCTGCCAGGTGCTGTCTAGCTGAGTGGTGAGGCAGTGGCTGCCTGCCAGGTGCTGTCTAGCTGGAGTGGTGGGGGCAGTGCTGCCTGCCAGGTGCTGTCTACCTGAGGGTGGAGGCAGTGGCTGCCTGCCAGGTGCTGTCTACCTGGAGGGGTGGAGGCAGTGGCAGCCTGCCAGGTGCTGTCTAGCTGGAGTGTGGAGGCAGTGCTGCCTGCCAGTGCTGTCTAGCTGGAGTGGTGAGGCAGTGGCACCTGCCAGGTCTGTCTAGCTGGAGTGGTGGAGGCAGTGGCTGCCTGCCAGGTGCTGTCTAGCTGGAGTGGTGGAGGCACTGGCTGCCTGCCAGGTGCCGTTTAGCTGGAGTGGTGGAGGCAGTGGCTGCCTGCCAGGTGCCGTCTAGCTGGAGTGGTGGAGGCAGTGGCAGCCTGCCAGATGCTGTCTAGCTGGAGTGGTGGAGGCAGTGGCTGCCTGCCAGATGCTGTCTAGCTGGAGTGGTGGAGGCAGTGGCTGCCTGCCAGGTGCTGTCTAGCTGGAGTTGTGGAGGCAGTGGCTGCCTGCCAGGTGCTGTCTAGCTGGAGTGGTGGAGGCAGTGGCTGCCTGCCAGGTGCTGTCTAGCTGGAGTGGTGGAGGCAGTGGCTGCCTGCCATGTGCTGTCTAGCTGGAGTGGTGGAGGCAGTGGCTGCCTGCCAGGTGCTGTCTAGCTGGAGTGGTGGAGGCAGTGGCTGCCTGCCACCCTGCTGTCTAGCTGGAGTGGTGGAGGCAGTGGCTCCCCTCCAGGTGCTGTCTAGCTGGAGTGGTGGAGGCAGTGGCTGCCTGCCATGTGCTGTCTAGCTGGAGTGGTGGAGGCAGTGGCTGCCTGCCAGGTGCTGTCTAGCTGGAGTGGTGGAGGCAGTGGCTGCCTGCCAGCTGCTGTCTAGCTGGAGTGGTGGAGGCAGTGGCTGCCTGCCAGGTGCTGTCTAGCTGGAGTGGTGGAGGCAGTGGCTGCCTGCCAGGTGCTGTCTAGCTGGAGTGTTGGAGGCAGTGGCTGCCTGCCAGGTGCTGTCTAGCTGGAGTGGTGGAGACAGTGGCTGCCTGCCAGGTGCTGTCTAGCTGGAGTGGTGGAGCAGTGGCTGCCTGCCAGGTGCTGTCTACTGGAGTGGTGGAGGCAGTGGCTGCCTGCCAGATGCTGTCTAGCTGGAGTGGTGGAGGCAGTGGCTGCCTGCCAGGTGCTGTCTAGCTGGAGTGGTGGAGGCAGTGGCTGCCTGCCAGGTGCTGTCTAGCTGGAGTGGTGGAGGCAGTGGCTGCCTGCCAGGTGCTGTCTAGCTGGAGTGGTGGAGGCAGTGGCTCCTGCCAGGTGCTGTCTAGCTGGAGTGGTGGAGGCAGAGGCTGCCTGCCAGGTGCTGTCTAGCTGGAGTGGTGGAGGCAGAGGCTGCCTGCCAGGTGCTGTCTAGCTGGAGTGGTGGCGGCAGTGGCTGCCTGCCGGGTGCTGTCTAGCTGGAGTGGTGGAGGCAGTGGCTGCCTGCCGGGTGCTGTCTAGCTGGAGTTGTGGAGGCAGTGGCTGCCTGCCAGGTGCTGTCTAGCTGGAGTGGTGGAGGCAGTGGCTGCCTGCCAGCTGCTGTCTAGCTGGAGTGGTGGAGGCAGTGGCTGCCTGCCAGCTGCTGTCTAGCTGGAGTGGTGGAGGCAGTGGCTGCCTGCCAGGTGCTGTCTAGCTGGAGTGGTGGAGGCAGTGGCAGCCTGCCAGGTGCTGTCTAGCTGGAGTGGTGGAGGCAGTGGCTGCCTGCCAGGTGCTGTCTAGCTGGAGTGGTGGAGTCAGTGGCTGCCTGCCAGGTGCTGTCTAGCTGGAGTGGTGGAGGCAGTGGCTGCCTGCCAGCTGCCTTCTATCTATTTTATTGTTGCATAGTTTGTGATGTTCTATATTTGCAGAAACGAGTAATGTATAGCTTTTTATTGAGAGAGATTTTGTTGGTATTAACAAACGTGGTTTTGGAGTCGGAAGCCAAGTATATTTCCAGTCCAGCTGGGCTCCCAGGTGGTGGATTTTTTTTTTTTTTTGGTAAATGTAACGGGTTGACAAAGCCCCATGGAGAGCGAAACGTTGCCACAATAAAATGTCACATTAGTGTCGTCTGTATCCATTTATCTAACAGAATACCTTGCTGTTGGTTGACTGTGTCTACCACGGTTTGTTTGCCAACCTTTGTGGGGTCTGTTGATGATTAGGATACTAAATGCAACAGTTGGGTGTGTCTATTGTTGAAAACGTTTCGCCCACACAGTAGGCCTAACCCTTCTCCAGCTAAGGGACTGATTACCTCAAATGTTATTTCTCCGACGTTGATGGACTGACTACATCTTCGTGTCACTACTGCACCTACTGCCTCTGTATTCGACTGAAGAATCCTACTTTGAAGGTGAAACGTTTCAGCAATAAAGATACCCAACTGTTGCACCTGTATCGTAATCGTCAGGTTATCGGTATTTTATTTAAGCTGGAGTTTACCTGGAGAGAGTTCCGGGGGTTAACGCCCCCGCGGCCCGGTCTGTGACCAGGCCTCCTGCTGCATAATCCTACGGGTTTAGCGCTTCCCCTTGATTATAATAATAATAATAATAATAATAATAATAATAATATCGGTATTTTATGCCATTTTTAACATATTTGTGGCGTCTGTACCTCCTGTCCCTTTCAGATAGTATACAGTCAGTTTGTGGTATACCGTCGTTTTACACGCACTGATGTTTAACTCGGTTCATTGTCGAAACGTTTACATGAGTTAGAACGATACTATGCAGGTCTCGTTCGTTTTCCAGGCATGTTATGTCTGTTGGAGTGTGAGCAGAGTAACATTTATGAAGGGATTCGGAGAAACCGGCAGGCCGGACTCGAGTCCTGGAGGTGGGAAGTATAGTGTCTTCACTCTGAAGGAGGGATGTTGATGTTGCATTCCGGGGATCAACGTCCCCGAGGCCCTGTCTATGAACAGGCCTCCTGGTGGATCAGGGCCTGATCAACGAGGCTGTTACTGCTGGCCGCACGTAGTCCAACGTCGAAACCACAGCCTGGCTGATCCGGTATCTGTCCAGACAAGACAGGCAAGACAGTGATGGAGTGAATGATGAAAGTGATTCTTCTTCTTTTTCGGGTCACCCTGACTTGGTGGGACACGGCCGACGTATTAAAAAAATCTTGTCTACGTTATTATAATCAAAACTGAGCGCTAAACCCACAAGGGTCATACAGCATCCATATCTAAACACGCCCCAATAAAAAAATTTGGCCAATTCTCTTATCTCTTGGCTGGGATTTGAGAGAGGTGGGTTGCCAGCTGTACAGTTTTTTAGATCTGCATCAGCACCATCTTTAGCAATTGTATCTGAACCAGTGCCACCAACAGCTGGTTCTGGAACTGTACCGCCACCAGCTGGTTCCGGAACTGTACCGCCACCAGGTGGTTCCGGAACTGTACCGCCACCAGGTGGTTCCGGAACTGTACCGCCACCAGCTGGTTCCGGAACTGTACCACCACCAGTTGCTGTTAGAACTGTACCAACACCAGCTGCTTCTAGTACTGTACCAACACCAGCTGGCTCTAGAACTGTACCAAAACCAGCTGTTTTTAGAACGGTACCAACATCGTCTTCAGAAATAGCGCCCGAATCAGCAGCAGCAGCACGAGCTAAAGCACTATTTTGCATTTGTCGTAAAACACAGCTTAAGAGTATGTATAACAGGCCCACGAGATTATAAAACGGGTGAAAATGCTCACGAAGGTTTGAAATGACGGACCAGGAGCTGTGGGAAAGACCCCAGCAACCAGAATAGGTGCACACAAACTCCACACCATTCCTTGACCCAGAGTCTACACTCTGAAGCAAGGCAGCTGCTGCTCACGCTGTGGTACCATTTTATATTTTCTTCCCCTCTCCCTTCTCTTTTGTTCCTTTCCTCTTCACCCTCTTCTCTACTTCTTTTCTCTTCCCTCCTTTCTTCTTGCCCATTTTCCGTTTCCATTTCTTTCTCTTTTCTTTCTTTCTCCCCTTTCTTTAGCTCCCTCCCCCCCCTCCTCTTTCTCTCTTCCCTCACCCGTTTTAACCATATTTTCTTCTCTCCCTCGTCCCGTCATCCCTGGTTCCCATCTCTCTCTTATTTTCGCCCCTCCCTTATTCCTCCCAACTCTTTTCTCTCTCCCCCTATATATTTATCCTCATTTCCTCCTCTTCCGGTCCTCCCCACCTCTTTCGTCCTCTTTCTCTCCCTCTCCTGTTTCCCTCCTTCCTCCTCGCCCCTTCCCTCTTTCTCTCTCTCCCTTCCCTCTTTCTCTCCCTCTCTCCTTTCCCTCTTTCTCTCCCCCTCCCCCTTTTCCCCCCTCCCTCCAACACGACAGTTGTACAACTTCTCGTACAACTCTCCTAAAAAAAAATACTCATCAACCCTCCATAATTCTCTTTGTGTTATATCCTCGCTCATAAAGAAGGAATTAAAAACTCCCACGACATGTACGACCATCAACCAATCTCGTTAGTAACTTCTGTTTTATCTTCTCTTTCAAAGTTGTTCAGAAACTCGGGCTCGTCGGTACTCGAGTCGGGGGGATATTGGAAGCTCACGAAAGGGGGGCTTTGAGAAAGCATGAAAGCCGGGGCTCTAAGAGGACAGCATTCAAGGCTCTGAGAGGCATATGATAGCCAGGGTTCTAAGAAGACACGATTCAAGGTTCTGAGAGCGTATGATAGCCAGGGTTCTAAGAAGACACGATTCAAGGTTTTGAGAGAGTAAGATAGCCAGGTTCTAAGAGGACAGGACTCGAGGCTCTGAGAGCGTATGATATCTCGGGCTCTATGATCATGGGATTCGAAGCTCTGGCAGCATGAAAGTAGGGCTCGGAGAGTTCATGTAAGCCAGGGCTCTGAGATCAAGGGAGTCGAAGCTCTTGACAGCATAGGAACACTGGTACTTGGAGAACGTGCACATTACTACGCTTGGAACACAGTCTTGTTTACTTTCCGGTCTGACACTATGAAGGTTATGGTGTGCCGCTTCACCTTCACTCATCATGAACTCTGTCTAAGTGCTGAATAATAATCCACATGGAGACAGAAACTCTGAAGATTGTTCTGTATATTTCAACCCCCTTATGGTATCCTCTTCACTACTTTAGATCATCGACACCATGCCCAGCCCTTCTAGGGTAGGGTAGGTGCCTGAGCCCGAGCTTTCAGCTCACAAGCCTGTCATTCCAATTAGCCCTCTTGGGGCGGGGATGGCAGACCAGAGAGGCCTAGCTTGTGGCTAGGCCTGGGGACAGTTGGTCCCAAAGATGAGGAGGTACTTGTGCCTCCTCCCATGGGAGACTTAGGTCTCAGACACTCCCTAAAGAGGGAGCCAAGGCCGGGCCACCACTTGGAAAAGGCCCGGGCCGGGAGAATACCGGCTATAATTTAATAATAATAATAATAATAATAATAATAATAATAATAATAACTACTTTAGATGGTGAAAATCGATGGTGAAAACCTCCAGGTAACGATGAAGACAGTGTAAGCCACACAGGTCACAAATCAGCGATTCGTGGTGTGACTTTTAGAGAGTGTAGGTACACTGATACCTGTTGTGATAAAAAAAACTTAAACCCACCCAAAGTATATCTTATTTAGGCTGCAAGTTCACACAATTTTTTTTTGAGGGCACAGATTTTATAAGCCCATAAAAAAATATGTATATTTAGCCTGTGATAATCCATTGTAATCAAAGAGAAAGCGCTGGACTCGTAAGGGTCTGATAGGAGGCATTTAGGCTCCATCCTAGGAAGGGGAGAGCAAGTTCAGTTCTTGGATCAAGAGCCCCTCACCAGCACCAAGCACTTTTTCCCTCTACGCTAATAACCCGATAAAAGTCAGTGGGAATTTCTAAATTTTCTATTCATTTTAGGCCTGGAGTTTACCTGGAGAGAGTTCCGGGGGTCAACGCCCCCGCGGCCCGGTCTGAGACCAGGCCTCCTGGTGGATCAGAGCCTGATCAACCAGGCTGTTGCTGCTGGCTGCACGCAAACCAACATACGAGCCACAGCCCGGCTGATCCGGAACTGACTTTAGGTGCTTGTCCAGTGCCAGCTTGAAGACTGCCAGGGGTCTGTTGGTAATCCCCCTTATGTGTGCTGGGAGGCAGTTGTAACAGTCTCGGGCCCCTGACACTTATTGTATGGTCTCTTAACGTGCTAGTGACACCCCTGCTTTTCATTGGGGGGATGTGCATCGTCTGCCAAGTCTTTTGCTTTCGTAGTGAGTGATTTTCGTGTGCAAGTTCGGTACTAGTCCCTCTAGGATTTTCCAGGTGTATATAATCATGTATCTCTCCCTCCTGCTTTCCGGGGAATACGGGTTTGGGAACCTAAAGCGCCCCCAAATAATTGAGGTGTTTTATCTCCGTTTAGCCCCGTGAAAGTTTCTGTACATTTTCTAGGTGGGGCAATTTCACCGCCTAAAAAGGTGCTTTATGTCCAAAATTTCCACCCTAGATAGAAAAAGTGACCTGAAGAGTGCATCGGGGTTTGGGCCCCCAGTTTTAAAGGTTCTCATTTCCATCCTGTCATTTTTCTAGCAGATCATTGATACATTTTAGGTCCTTAAAGGGTGAACCCTCCGACATGATCACCCCCGGGTCTTTGACTTGGTGTTTCGCTCTATTTGGGGCCAGAATTTGTTTTGTCCCCGATGAAGTTTTAATTTTCCCCTCATTTTACCATTTTGATAATTGAAATTTCTCATCGTTAAAATTTCCCATATTGTTTTCTGCACCCACTGAAAGATTTGGGTTTGATGTCTGCCTGGAGCTTTGCAGTGTCTGCAATGGAAGACACTGTCATGCAGATTCGGGTGTCATCTGCAAAGGAAGACACGGTGCTGTGGCTGACATCCTTGTCTATGTCGGATATGAGGATGAGGAACAAGATGGGAGCGGTACTGTGCCTTGTGGAACAGAGTTTTTCACCGTAGCTGCCTGGGACTTTACTCTGTTGACGACTACTCTCTGTGTTCTTTTAGTGAGGAAATTATAGATCCATCGACCGAACTTTTCTGTTATTCCTTTGGGCACGCATTTTGTGCGCTATTACGCCATGGTCACATTTGTCGAAGGCTTTTGAAAAGTCTGTATATATTACACTGCATTCTTTTTGTCTTCTAGTGCATTTAGGACCTTGTCGTAGTGGCCCAAATTTGTTGAGACAGACAGAGCGACCTGTTCTAAACCCATGTTGCCCGGGGTTTGTTGTAACTGATGGTTTTCTAGATGGGTGGTGATCTTGCTTCTTAGGACCCTTTCAAAGATTTTTTATGATAGGGGTTGTTAGTGCTATTGGTCTGTAGTTCTTTGCTGTTGCTTTACTGCCCCCTTTGTGGAGTGGGGCTATGTCTGTTGTTTTTAGTAACTGGGGGACGACCCCCGTGTCCATGCTCCCTCTCCATAGGATGGAAAAGGCTCGTGATAGGGTTCTTGCAGTTCTTGATGAACACAGAGTTCCATGAGTCTGGCCTGGGGCAGAGTTGCATGGCAAAGTCATTTATCGCCTTTTTGAAGTCATTTGGCGTCGGATAACATCGGATAGGCTTGTGTTAATCAAATTTTGTGGCTCTCTCATAAAAAATTCATTTTGATCTTCGACTCTCAGTCTGGTTGCGGCTTGCTAAAAACTGAGTCATATTGGGACTTGAGTAGCTCACTCATTTCCTTGCTGTCATCGTGTAGGACCCATCTTGTTTAAGTAGGGGCCCAATAAATGGACGTTGTTCTCGATTTTGATTTGGCATAGGAGAAGAAATACTTTGGGTTCTTTCGATTTCATTTATGGCTTTTAGTTCTTCCCGCGATTCCTGACTCCTAAAGGATTCTTTTAGCTTAAGTTCGATGCTTGCTATTTCTCTGACCAGTGTCTCCCCACGCATTTCAGATATATTGACCTCTTTTAGCCGCTCTGTTATTCTTTTCCGTCGCCTGTAAAGGGGCGCCTGTCTCTTTCTGTTTTACATCTACTCCTCCCCTTTTTTTTAGAGGAATAAGCCTTGTGCATAATCGAGTGCCACCGATTAATCTGTTCTAGGCATAAGTTGGGGTCTGTGTTGCTTAGTATATCTTCCCAGCTTATATCGGTTAGGACTTGGTTTACTTAGTCCCACTTTATGTTTTTGTTATTGAAGTTGAATTTGGTGAATGCTCCCTCGTGACTAATCTCATTATGTCGGTCTGGGGCTCCGCGCATACATGACTGAACCTCAATTATGTTGTGATCTGAGTATATTGTTTTAAGTAAAAATTTTGATTAATTTTGTACAATATTCATATAAACACATATGCAAATTAACCTGGGATAATCCATGAATTGAAACATGAATTGATACAGGTACACATAAATATAATTATCATACATAGCAATATGTGTAAATTACCTTAGGTAACCCCCGAAAAAAAAGGTCAGAATAAGTGCAAGTTTATATAGGTACAAGTACACATGAATACCATTGTCAAAGATAGAAATATATATATAAATTACCCACCAGGGTTTAAACCCCGGGAAAAATCAGACCAAAATGACGTATTTCCACTGAGATCACAATGAAATGCCATCAATTGGTTAAAATGAAACCCTTATTTTTTAAAGGGGTGGACCGGTAGCCAACGGGAAAGGCCTTGGGCAGATGACCAAAAGCTCCAAAGGCGGGTCATCATGTAACAAAGACCCGCGTCAGGAACACTTGTCCTGTTTTCTGACGAACCTTGCCTAACTAAGGTCACTGTAATATTTTATTATTTAAAGCCTAGATGTATCTTATTTCCATTGGAGTTGACTGCTTGAAATGTTCGATATAACAAAAGGCTCTCTAACGTAATTTAAACATATCTGTTCGTCTATATTGTGTTATAGCTTAATCCATTCATAACACGTGGGGGGTTTGAACGCGATCAGTCTCAAAACTCCAGACCGTCGCGTTAGCCACTGGACCAGCTAGCCACAATAAGATTCGTCCAACTAGGTATATTTCTATACCATAGGATGGTTGAATAGGACCACCAATGTGACCACAATATGCTGCGGTGCCTTATGCTAACCTTCCTATGGGTGTAGAAATATACTAGTTGGACAAATCTTACTAGATGCTGGCCCTGTGGGCAACGCAACGGTATTGGAGTTTTGAGTCTCTTGATCGCGGCGTTTCAAACCCCACCCGTGTTGGTTTGGTTGGTTTGCAATCGTGTCATTACCGTTTTGTGAGTCAATCACTTTCCTATTGATATTTCAGTAACCACCCAAAGGTGTTCGAATTTGTACCAGCTATAAAGCCTCTTATTTGAAATTAATTTGTATTTCATGTTGTAATTGTTTACTGTAATTTTTACCACTGAATATATAGTACCTAATTAATCTTAAGTTTAATTTTAAGTGCACATAATGCTCTGCATACAAGGGGCTTTTGGTATGTACACTTTTTTTTTTTTTTTTTTTTACACAGGGTTTGACAAGGTTAAGGATCCTAGCTTTTGACAAGCTATTTTCAGATTTTAGGGATTCCTAACTTTATTTGGCAAGTAAGAGCTGTTACCTTACATCAGCTCATTTGAAATCAATTTTTTTGTTATGAGACACTACAAGTAGGAAACAGGATAAAAGTTGAGCCATATGTGGGCCAGCATTTTCATTTAATCAACTGCCTTTATCTCGTTGACATCATTATGCTGTACGAATGTGTTCCATACTCGAGTCATCCTGGGTATGTATGATCTCAGATGTGTGTTGTTCTGTATTTCTTTCTACCAATCTTTGTATCATGTCCAAATTAATAATAAATAAAATAATTGTTGTCAGATAAGTTGGAGTCTTTTATTAACTATCGGCTTGTTGCCTGTGGTGTTCTTTAGGTCCCTGCTAACCTCTTATTAACAAACGTTATTCCCTGCTTTATCCTACCTGTCATTCCCTTTCCCCATTTCTGTACTCTCTGATGAGTACCTAACTTAGTGGTAGTAGGTCGCTCTTCCGCACAGGGCCACACCAAAAAAAAAAACATTTAATTTCGTGGTTTGTCGAGGTTTAACATTCATCCAGTATACACTGCTGCCACCTAGCAGCCACACTCACAACATATTACCTACTGATAGGCAAACATGTTTGTAAATATTTTCGTATTTTTACTGTTACAACGTAATATATGAATATTGTAATATACAGATAAGTGATAGGATGTTCTTATATATAAAAAAATATAATAGAATATCTAAAATAAACTGCAAATATATTCCTTTACAGGAATAAAATAATTCCTGCTGCCCTCATTTTTTCATGTTTGTTAATTGTGGAAAGTATTTTTATTTAGGTTTCGTGTATTAGCATACATATATTTTTTTAAAACGGTTCCTAAAGGGCAACAAAGGGTTATGCACACACAAAAAACACGTTAGGTAGATTTATCCTTAGGATAAATGATAAGATTTTAAAGATTCCAATGGAATTTAAGCACTTTTTTGGGATTTTTTTCTAAGTAATCTACACATCAGCTATGTATGATAATTTATGTAGCTATTTTATGTGTACATGTAAAATGAATAAACCCTAATTAACCTAATAGTCGGAGTGAACTTTTTCCTTTGAGAGGTAAAACATAGATGAACTGATGTATTGTAAAATATATGCAAAATGAGTTTTTGATTTTTATCCAGAATATATTTTTTGAAAAAAATTATGTAATTGAAAATCTGTCTTCAACTCTGGTTTTTTTTGTATATCAATAAAAAGGGTAGTAAATCTTGTTGCATAAAGAGTATGGTGGCAGCGACCAATTTTTGCCATATTTATGATACATAAATATTTATTGCAAAACTTGAGCAGTCGTGTTTTTTATATGATAAATAAATATTTTAAAGACATCTGATGGTAATGGAAGCCTTAACTCAGCCTTAGTGTTAATCTTAATTTTATTTCTGCAAGTATGTGATACAACTTTACAGCTGACATCAGTGACTTACATTATAGAAAGCCATTGAATTTCCTGCAACTTGGGTGGTTAATTATGTCACAAAGGCATACAACCCAACACCCAGTCGACTATACACCCAGGTACCTACTTACTGTTAGAGTGATAAGGGACGCAGGTGTCTTAAGGAAACACGCCAGGTGTTTTACCTGCACTAGGGATCGAACGACAGATGCTCGTTGTGTGAGCTAAGTGCGATACAACCGAGCTACGGGGCACCTCTAATTTTTAGTCTGGAGGTATATATGTGGGGGAAGCTGTTAAACCCCTAGGGGTTGTTATAGCTCCTGGGAAAATGACGCTTGATTGGGCACTAAGCTGGCTGACCCTGATGCAGTACACAGGCTTTAAGTGCCTTGGATTAAGTCTTTCTCTGTGTTCGATTCTCAATTGATTTTAAAAGCGTGCACGAAAGATAATTAATTATTACTAATAAAATTATTTCGTATGTATACATGCGTCTTTCTGAGGTCTTTGTCGGGTAGCAATATTTGCATTCTACTTTATTCACCAATACCAAATTGTCTCTTTCTTTCCATATTTCCCATAAAGTGATGGAGGGTGATCGCCTGTGGGTTAACTTTCTTTTTTCCCATCCATACTATCACACCTTTCCCCTGTTCTTTCCTCCCTAACACAAGACTGCTACACAGGACATCAAGACAGATGATCCATGACACTCCCTACCTGGGGAGCCAGTGTCGGGTCACCTCATGAAAAGGACCCCGAGTAGGGACCATTACAAGTGAAATAACTCGAAACCAATCCTTCCTATCCCTCTTTCCCTCCTCTTCTTTTCTACTCTCATCTGCCCCTCTGTTTCTTTTATTGTTTTAACCCCTTATTCATTTCTAAGATCCACCTTTTCATTCTCTTTTATTCATCTTTCTACTCCCTCCTCTTTCCTCGTCTTACTCTCTTTCCTCCCACCTTTTTTTGTGTGTGCTTCTCCTCTTCTGATCATTGAGGTGAGAGTTTACGATAAATTGCAGGTATTTTGGAAAAAGTTTGGTTTTAATTGAAGGTAAAGATTCAGAATTAAAGAAGTTTAGGTGAGGATAAATTTGAGTGGAGTGTCTGGAGTGGTAGTGTACCATGTTGATGATTGGTCTACCATGTTGATGATTGGTCTACAGTTGTGATTGGTCTTCCATGTTTGATGATTGAGTCTAACATGTTGATGATGTCTACAATTGTTGATGGTCTACCATGTTGATGATTGGTCTACCATGTTGATGATTGGTCTACCATGTTGATGATTGGTCTACCATGTTGATGATTGGTCTACCATGTTGATGATTGGTCTACATGTTGATTGTTTGGATCTACCGTTGATGATGGTCTACCAGGTGATGTTGATTTGTCTATCATGTTGATGTTTGCTCCATGTTGATATTGGTCTATCATGTTGATGATTGGCCTACCATGTTGATGATTGGTCTATCATGTTTGATGATTGTTCTAACATGTTTGATATTGGTTCTACCATGTTGTTGATTGGTCTTACCATGTTGATTGGTCCATCTACCATGTTGATGATTGGTCTATTCATGTTGATGATTGGTCTATCATGTTGATGATTGGCCTACCATGTTGATGAGGGTCTATACATGTTAGATGTATTGGACTACCATGTTGATGATGGGTTCTACCATGTTGATGATTGGATTTCTACCATGTTGATGATTGGGTACTTACAATGTTGATTGGTCTACCAGTTGTGATAGGTCTACCATGTTGTATGATTGGACTAACAAGTGATGATTGGTCCACCATGTTGATGATTGGTCTACCATGTTGATGATTGGACTACAATGTTGATGATTGGTCTACCATGTGATGATTGGTCTACATGTTGATGATTGGTTCTACCATGTTTGGGAATTTGACATTATTGGGGGTATATCATGTTGATTGGTCTACTGTGTGATTGGTTTACCAGGTGATGATTGGTCTACATGTTGATGATTGGTCTACCATGTTGTGATTGGTCTACCATGTTGATGAGTGGTCTACAATGTTGAAGATTTGTCTATCATGTTGATGGATCACTACCTGATGATTGGTTCTTTACCAATGTTGATGATTGGTCTATCATGATTGGTCTACCATGTGATCGATTGGTCTATATTGTTGATGATTGGTCTACCATGTGATGATTGGCTCACATGTTGATGATTGGTCTATCTTGTGATGATTGGCCTACCATGTTATTGATTGGTCTACCTTGTTGATGATTGGTATACACATGTTGATGATTGGTCTTACCATGTTGATGATTGCCTACCATGTTGATTGATTGGTCTACCATGTGGATGATTGGCCTACCATGTTGATGCATTGTCTACCATGTTGAGATGGTCTACCATGTTGATGATTGGTTTTTTTTTTTAAACCCCAATTGGTTGATTGGTTCTACCATGTGAGATTGGTCGACCTGTTGATGATTGGTCTACTCATGATGATTGGCCTCCTTGTTTGATGATTGGTTCTACATGTTGATGATTGGTCTACCATGGGTGATGACTGGGCTACCATGGGTTTTTTTTTGGGATGATTGGTTCTACCATGTTGATGATTGCCCTTCCATGTTGATGATTGGTCTACCATATAGAACATTAAGAACATAAGAAAGAAAGGAACAATGCTGCAGGCTGTTGGCCATACTAGGCTTGTCCTTTACAATTAATCCCAGTTGAACAAACATTTGACAGCCTATCTTCATTGCCACCCAAGAAACAAGCTCCGATGTGCAAGTCCCACTCAAATCCAACCCATCCCACTCATATACTTATCCACCTAAATTTGAACTACCCAAAGTCCTAGCTCAATACCACTAGTAGGGGACTGTTCCACTCATCAAACTACCTATTTCCACCAATACTTTCCTATTGTCCTGCTAAAATCTAAACCTATCTAATTTAAATCCATTTACTGCGGGTTCTTCTCTTGGAGAGGAATATCCTAAGACCTGTTAATATCCCCTTTATTTATACCTATCTTCCATGATAAACACTTCGAACAGGTCTCCCTCATTCTTCGTCTAACAAGTGAAATGTAACTTAAGAGTATTCAATCTTTTCTTATAAGGTGATTTCTAATGCTATGTAATAATTTTAGTCATCCTACGCTGAATGTTTTTAACGAATTTATGTCCATTCTGTAATATAGAGACCAGAATTGAGCTGCATTCTATCTTGGTGAGAGGCCTTACTAATGATGTATAAAGCGGCAGTTTGACGCTGGACTTCTGTTGATTACACTTCTTGATATAAAATCCCAGTAATCTATTTTGCCCCATTACGTACACTTAGGCATTGCTGTCTTGGTTTAAGGTTCGTGACTGCGTACCATAACCCCCAAGTCCTTTTCGCAATCTTGTATGGCTATGTTCTACATTATTTAACTTATATGTGCTAGGGTTATGGACCTCCCGAGCTTAGAACCTTGCTTTATCTACATTGAACTGCATCTGCCACTTTTCTGACCAAGATAGAGTTTGTCTAAATGCTCTGAAGTTACCTAACTCTACGTTTTGAATAATTATCCTACCTATCTTCGTGTCATCGGCGAATTTGGCTCATATCCTAGTTAAATCCTTTCATCAAGATCTTTCGATATATATTATAAAACAACAACGGGCCCAAGACTGATCCCTGTGGACGCACTTGTTACTGATCCCCACCGGATTTCAACCCCAATGTATTGGACTCTCTCTGCTTCATGTCATGATTCGATCACAGAGCACCCTTCCCCAATGCCATGAGCTTGATACTTTCTTCAACAGTGTTTACCGTGCCGGAACTTATCAATGCCTTACTAATATCTAAGTAAATAGTTTCAGATTCTTTATCGCCTGGTCAACAGCCTGTGTAATGCTTTATAATGAAGAAAAGGTTAATATAATTAGTTAGACAAGTCCGGCATCTTGTGAATCCATGTGAGTATCATTAATCAAGATTGCTTATCGAGATGAGCTTCTGATAATTTGTGCTTAATTGACTATAGTAATTTGCATACAATTGAGGTCAGCTTATTGGGCGGTAATTTGTCGGTACGACTTGTCCCCTGTTTTAAAAATAGGAATTACATTAGCCATCTTCCAATATCAGACTCTACACCTGTGAAGAGGATAAATTAAAATTTTTAGTTAATGGTTAACGACTTCCATTTTGACATTCCCATTTAGAACCCTTGATAAACTCTCATCAGACCGGTGGACTTATTTTGCCTTCAGTTTGTCTATCTGCCTTTCACAAACCATTTCAATAGTGACTGTGAGTGTTACATAATTTATCTTCTTCAGGCCCAATATTAAAATTTACAATCTACCGGAATATTAATAGTGTTCTTCCTGTGTTAAAAACGAGAGAAAAAATTATTTAAAATCGAGCACATTTCATTTCTTTGTCGTAAAGATGCCCATAGTTATTTTTAAGGGGACTATCTTACTCTGGACTTTTGTTCTATATACTGGAAAACTTTTTGGTGTTAGTTTATAGATCCTAGCAACTTTTTAATTTCATTAGTCCCTTTTAGCTTTTCTTATCCCCTTTTTAATGTCCCTCTTTAATGTCAATATACTGTTTCATAAGATGACCCTCGCCTCTTTGATACGCATTTAAATCCTTTTTTATGCCCTAGTAGATATTTCAGCCTATTATTAATCCATTTTGGAGTAATTTCTATTTGATCCTAATTTCGTTATAAGGGATAAAATGTTCTTTGGAGCAGCATGATATTGTGTTCAGAAAACTGTAATTATTGTTAGCTCTCTTCGATTACCCAGTCAACAGATAGGTGTACTATAAGCCCATATAATCTGCTAAGCGAAAATCTGGGATGTACTGAGTTATCGCTACTAGCATACTTCCATTCAATTCTAAATGTAAATTGATTTGTGGTCGACTAGCACCCAGTTCCTCATGAAATTTCTAAATTACGTACAAGGGATTCATTGTTTGCCAGAACTAACCGTCAAGCAGGTTATTACCCCTTGTTGGTTCTGTCACAAAACTGCTTCCAAAATAACAAATCCTGAAACTACTTTAAGAAGTCGTATATGTTTCTAAATTCCAGTCAAGGAAATTCATATCAATATGACTATAGTTTATGTTCTCCTAGAATTACTACTTATCGTGCTTGTGGCCCTAACAATTTCCTCCCATAGTAGTCTCCCCTGGTCCCTATCTAATTTGGGGGACGGTATCATACACCTAAAGTTAAAATTTTTCATGCCCCTCTGAAAATTCTATCCATAAACAGACTCTCGGTATGTGTGTACTTCCAGACTTAAATTCCGTTTTTATGCAACAGGTTCAAGCGATCCGGGACATTACATGACACCCCACCCCCTTCCCGATACTTCTATCTACTTGGAACCAATTTTAAAACCCTGAATGTGGGCATTCTGCAGGCATGTCCCGATACTTTTTGAATTAAACCACGTCTCAGTAATGGCAAATAACATCTGTTTTACCTAGACACTAGCCAACTTGTCTCAACTCGTCCTTCTTTTTCCTAGCACTGCGACCTATTTGTGTAATATATACTTAAGGACCCTCTTTCTCTTTACCATTTCCTGCTCCTTTCTGTTATTCCACTAAACATTTCTACTGTCCTTGTCAATTAGTGCCACTGGCTTTATCCATTATCCACCTCATTTTGGCTATTTCTAGTTTCCTAGTACTCATATTTATAACCTGAGACTTCACAGTTTTCACGCAACATCCATACCACTAACTATTCCTAGTTAAAGACCTAACCAGCTCCCTCCACTGCGTTCTGCCAGTGCTCCACACCCTCTCACCCCTTAGATAATGTGAACCCATCCCTGGGCTTACATGTCATTTCTGCCATAGAAGAGGTCCCAGTTGTCAATGAAATGTTACCGCCATTTTCCTGACAGTATTTGTCCAGTCCAGCATTTGACACCAATTTGCTCTTGGACAACCATTTATTTCCAACTCCTCTACAATTGGCACAAATGCAACATTTGACAGGTTCCAACCCCTTCCTCCTAATTATCTCTATTGCTGACACTTTACCTGATAATCGGCTCCTCATCCTTACGTCTGCCACATCGTTGCCTCCACAGCACTGAGACAGATAATTCGGGTATACTCCCTTTACATTTCATAGTTGTCATCATCAGTCGGCTAACAATATCCTAATCCAGCCCCAGGAAAACACACTCCTCTGACTCCTACTCCTGTCCTTCAAGCAGAATGCCCTTTCCATGTACCTTATAAGGCTTCTCCTACAACAACAATGTTTTTACCCTTCCTTGGCGTCGCCGTCGTGATGCTCCGTGTAGTCGACTCACTTTCGCCTGGTTGACATTACACCACTTGTAGAATTCGTCAAGGTCGTTCTCGATGGTTCTTGTTGGGGTTTCTAGGGATGTCTCACTCACCGCCTGCCAAATGCTTCTTTGGTGCTCGTTCTTTGTGGCATTCCCAGTAGAACACACATAGTGGGTAGCACCCGAGAATGGTTGGTAGTTTCCACGGTTGTCTTCTGGTTTCTCGTTGTTTCTCTCTCCAACCGTTTTCTTGAGCTCTTCAGCTCGGTTCCATGTTGCCCGGACCACTGACCAAGCTCCCTCTTAACCTGGGGGACTAACAAACAGGAGGATTACTACGAATCCTTTGTTCTCCTCCGTTAATCGGCGTTATCTCCATCTTTGCCAATCTGAGCTCTTCTCGCAGATGCTGGTAAGTTGCTCAATGGATGTGGCATCCTGGTCTTCTATTCACAGAGAGCACACAAATAGGTCTTCACAGAGTAAGTACACGTCACCAACTCAAGCAAAGTACACGTCACCACTGAGCTAAGTACACGTCACCACGTGTGGTCTACCATGTTGATGATTGGTCTACCATGTTGATGATTGGTCTAACCATGTTGATGATTGGCCTTACATGTTTGTTTGGTCTACCATGTTGATGATTGGTCTACCACTGTTGATGATTGGTCTCAACCCCCCCTTTTGTTGATGTTTGTCTACCATATTGATGGATTGGTCACCATGTTGATGGATTTGTCTACCATGTTGATGATTGGTCTACCATGTTGATTGGTCTACCATATTGATGATTGGTCTACCATGTTGATGATTGGTTCTACCATGTTGAGGATATACCTTGTTGATGATTGGTTATCATGTTGATGATTGGTCATACCATGTTGTTGACTGGTCTACCATATTGATGATTGGTCTACTCATTGTTGATTGGTCTACCATATTGCATGATTGGTCTGCCATGTTGATGATTGGTCTTTATATTGATGATTCTACCATGTTGATGATTGGTCCTACCATTGTTGATGATTGGACTACCATATTGATGGTCTACTCATGTTGATGACTGTGTTCTACCCTATAGATGTTTGGTCTACCATGTTGTTTGGTCTACATGTTGATGATTGGTCTACCATGTGATGAGTGGTTCCATGGTGATGCGTAGGTCTACCTGTTGATGGATTGTGTCTATCATGATGTCTGGTCTTACCATGTGATGATTGGTCTACCATGTTGATGATTTGTCTACCATGTTGATGAGTGGTCTACCATGTTGATGATTGGTCTACAAGGTTGATGATTGGTCTGCCATGATAATGACTGATCAACCGTGTTAATGACTGGTTCAACCGTGTATGGAATGGTAACCGTGTTAAGTCTGGTCAACCGTTGTTATGGCTGGTTCAACCCATATTGATAATGATCAACAGGTTGATGGCTGGTCAGTCTAGGATATCATAAATTCTAAATGATGAGCTTTTTTTCGACGAAGTACAATTTACAACTGATTCGAGAATATTAATAGAAATCTCTTGGTTATGAACAACAACAACATCATCATCATCATCATCAATCATCTGGGAAGCTTAACCTCTGAAGGTCGTGTTAGCGTGATGCATTTACTTGGATCAAAGAAATCGTCACCTTGAAGGGTGTGACCTAGAATTCCAATACTCAGAATTTATTAACTTTATCTGCCAGATAAAATCATCTAAATCGAAGCGATTTGTTTTCTTCTCACATAAAAATTAACAAACTAGATATTTGTAGACAATGCAATCTAGATTCTGTTTTTTTTTTGAATGGCATTGTTTAGCTTTTAATTTTGTGCTCGTTTTTAAAAATGATTGATTTACGTGACGTCGGAAAAATAGTGAATGTGTGTGTTACAAACATTGTTCAGTGTTGTTGTACATTTGTGTTAACTGGGGGAGACCTCTCGTGATATTTCTGGAAAATTAATTTAGTTGTAGTTCATGGCATGTTATCTTATACACACACACACACACACACACCACACACCCACCACCACACACACACACACACACACGGGGACACAGGCTGGATGCTGAAGACACAGTTGAATCACAGGGATGTTAGGAAGTATTTCTGTCAGCCACTGAGTAGTCAGTAAGTGGAATAGTTTTGGAAGCGATGTAAGCCCCCCCCCCCCCCAAAAAAACTGGAGGCAGGAACATACATAGCTTTTAGCTGAGGTATGATAAGCTCCACGGCATCAGGGAGAGTGACCTAGTAGCGATCAGTGAAGAGGCGGGGCCAGGAGCTCGGACTCGGACCCCGCAACCTCACGAGTGATCGTCAACTAGGGGAGTACACACACACACACACACAACTCACACAAATACACACACCACACACACACCACACACACACGCGCGCGCGCGCAGGGAGAGATTGGATCTAGTAGGCGACCAACGGAAAGAGGCGGAAGAGGGAGCTGTGAATCTGACCCCGTAACCACAAAATAGGTGGAGCTCACATCCACGTGTTTGGCGAGCACATAGGCTAGGATGTGTTCGGGTATTTTTAACCGGGTAGGGAAGGTTAGCCACCAGGAATAACCGCTGGGGTGGGAAAGTGTTAGCCCCCAGATAACCCAGGGGAGGGAAGGTTAGCCACCTGGATAAACTGGGGTTGGGAGTGTTAGCCAGGTCCTCAGGATAACCCTGGGTAGGGAGTGTTAGCAACCAGGTAACCCAGGGTAGGGAGTGTGAACCCACCCAGGATACCCAGGGTATAGGGAGTGTTTGCCACCAGGATAAACCCGAGGTACGGGAGTTGTTAGCCACCAAGGACCACTATGTAAGGCGCGAGAGCGTACCAACCAAGCCAGCGGGATGCTTAGTATCTTAGTATAAGGTTTGCTGGGACTGAATGGCGTTGTAACATCCTCCACTTCTCTTTCAAACATCTGAGGTTAGGCTAGACATGGATTTCCCAACGTGGGGCCGCGGACCCCTTATCTGTAAAATGTTGATAGCAATTACCCCTTACCGAGTTAATCCAAGTCATCTTCTGTATTCCAATCATTTATCCCTTTGTGGAGGCCGGTGAATTCTGTTTTTAGGCTAAATGGGGCCCTCGTACTCGAAATGTCATATACAGATTAATGACTACAGTCCAGTTCGTTCTGTACGTTGTCTTTCGTATTGTATAGAATCAGCCAGGATCCACCTGCCTGTTCAGCCTATAGCATAGTAATGTATGTCGAGACGAATACGTACATGACAGAGCTGTCAGAATAGCTTGTCTGAGTATCATGGTGCCATCCTTATGTTTTGTTTATATGGTATCCCTTACTAGGCTCGCTCGCAGTGCAGTTTGTGTTGTGTGGACGTTCACGTGATGCGCATGTAGTGCTGCGAAGTACCTCTGTAAAATTCTCAGTCCTTGCATAGTGTTCTACCAGGCAAAGCACGCGCTGGGTGGGCTCCTTTACCACAGTCTGACAATATATAGTGTTACCATCCACATGCGTATTATAAGAACATAAGAAAGGAGGAACACTGCTGCAGGCCTGTTGGCCCTACTAGGCAGTCCTTTACAATTCATCCCACTAACAAACATTTGACCAACCCAATTTTCTATGCACCAAGAAAACAAGCTCCGATGTGATGTTCCTCTCAAATCCAACCCCTCCACTCATGTACTATCCAACCTAAATTTTGAAACTACCAAAGTCATTGCCTCAATAACCCAACTACGGTAGACTGTTCACTCATCTCCTACCCTATTTCCAAACCAATACTTTCCTATTGTCCTTTCTAAATTAAACTATCTAATTTAAATCCATTACTGCGGGTTTCTCTCTTGGAGAGATATATCATCACGACCTTGGTAATATCCCTGTATTAATAACCTATCTTCCACTTATCACACTTCGATCAGGTTCCCCTCATTCTTCGTCTTACAAGTGAATGTTACTTAAGAGTCCTATCAGAATGACTATCTTATATCTGGAAGATTTCTAATGCTATGTATTAATTTAGACATCTAAGCTATGGAATGTTTTCTAACGAATTTATGTCCGTTCTTAATTTGGAGACCAGAATTGAGCTGCATAATCATAGGTGTGGCCTATAATGATGTATAAAGCTGCAGTTTGACCTCTGGACTTCTGTCTGCTTAACCACTTCTTGCTATTAATCCCAGTAATCTATTTGCCTTATTACCGTTCCGCTTAGGCATTGCGTATTGGTTTCAAGGTTGCTGCTTACCATAACCCCCAAAAAGGGGGTCCTTTTCGCATAATCTGTATGGTCTAAGTTCTACATTAGTTAACTTATACTGTGCTAGGGTATGGAACACTCCCGAGCTTCAGAACCTCTGCTTTTATCTAATTGGTACTGCATCCTGCCACTTTTCTGACCAAGAGTAGAGTTTGTCTAAATGCTCATGAAGTTCCTAACATCTACGTTTGAATCTTTTATCCTACTATCTTCGTGTCATCGGCGAATTTGTTCATATCTCTAGTAATTCCTTCATCAAGATCATGATATATATTATAAACAAAACGGGACCAGACTGATCCCTGTGGAAAGCCACTTGTTACTGATCACACTCGGATTTAACCCCATTTATGGACACTCTCTGTTCCTGTCTGTGAGCCATGATCCGATCCACGGAGAGCACCCTTCCCCCAATGCATGAGCTGCTACTTTCTCAAACAAGTCTTTGTGCGGACTCTATCAAATGCATTACTAAAATCTAAGTAAGTAAATAATAATCAAATTCTTTATCGTGGTCAACAGCCTCCAAAAGCTTATGAAGAAAGTTAATAAAATTTGTTTTAAGACATAGACCGGCCTTTGTGGAATCCATGCGAGTATCATTAATCAAGCTATGTTATCGTGATGGTTCTTATAATCTCAGCTATAATTGACTCTAGTAATTGCTACAATTGAGGTCAGGCTTATTGGGCGGGTAATTTGACGGTATCGAACTTGTCCCTGTTTAAAAATTGGAATTACATTAGCCATCTTTTTCCCCCCCCCCCCCCCATAAAAACCCCATATCAGACACTTCCCTGTTTGAAAGAGATAATTTAGAAATATTAGTTAATGTTTCACTGAATTTCATTTTTGCATTCCTTTAGAACCCCTTGAAAAAAAACATCGTCAGGACCCCGGTGACTTATTTTGCTTCAGTCGGTCTATCTGCTTCACAACCATTTCACTAGTGACTGTGATGTTACATAATTTATCTTCTTCTGGCCCACTATAAAAATTAATTACCGGAATATTATTAGTGTCTTCCTGTGTAAAAACCGAGAGAAAATAATTATTTAAAATCGAGCACATTTTATTCTCTTTGTCAGTAAGATGCCCATAGTTATTTTTAAGGGGACCTATCTTATCTCTGACTTTTGTTCTATATACCTGGAAAAAAACTTTTTGGTTAGTTTTAGAATCCCTAGCAACTTTAATTTCATAGTCCCTTTTAGCTTTTCTTATCCCCTTTTTAATGTCCCTCTTAATGTCAATATACTGATTCATAAGATGACCCTCGCCTCTTTTGATACGCCTATAAATTCCTTTCTTATGCCTAGTAGATATTTCAGCTATTATTCATCCATTTTGGGTCATTTCTATTTGATCTAATTTCTTTATAAGGGATAAACATTCTTTGAGCAGCATGTATTGTGTTCTGAAAACTGTCATATTGATAGCTCTCTTCGTTACCCCAGTCAACAGATGATAAGTGTTCTCTAAGCCCATCGTAATCTGCTAAGCGAAAATCTGGGACTGTTACTGAGTTATCCCTACTATCATACTTCCATTCAATTCTAAATGTAATTGATTTGTGGTCGCTAGTACCCAGTTCCTCTGAAACTTCTAAATTATTAACAAGGGATTCATTGTTTGCCAGAACTAAGTCAAGCAGGTTATTACCCCTTGTAGGTTCTGTCACAAACTGCTTCAAAAAATAATCCTGAACTACTTCTAAGAAGTCGTATGATTCTAAATTCCCAGTCAAGAAACTCCAATCAATATGACTAAAGTTAAAGTGTCCTAAAATTACTACATTATCGTGCCTTGTGGCCCTAGCAATTTCCTCCCATAGTAGTCTCCCCTGGTCCCTATCTAAATTTGGGGGACGGTATATCACACCTAAAATAAACTTTTCATGCCCCTCTGAAAATTCTATCCAGACTCTGTATGTGTTACTTCTGACTTAATACCCGTTTTTATGCAACAGTTCAAGCGATCTCGGACATACAGTGCCACCCCAACCCCCTTCCCGATACTTCTATCTACTTGGAACAATTTAAAACCCTGAATGTGACATTCTGCAGGCATGTCCCGACTTTTTGAATTAAACCACGTCTCAGTAATGGCAAATATATCTATGTTACCTGCACTAGCAACTAGTCTCAACTCGTCCATCTTATTCCTAGCACTGCGACTATTTGTGTAATAAATACTTAAAGACCCTCCTCTCTCTTTACCCTTCCTGCTCCTTTCTGTTATTCCACTAAACTATTACTGTCCTTGTCAATTAGTGGCACTGGCTTTCCAATATCCACCTATTTTGCCTATTACTAGTTCTCCTGAGTACTCATATTACTACCCCGAGACTTCACAGTTTTCCCGCAAAAAACCCATACCACTAACTATTCCTAGTTTAAAGACCTAACAGCTCCCTCCACTGCGTTGGCCAGTGCTCCCACCCCACACCTAGATAAGTGAACCCCATCCCTGGCATACATGTCATTTCTGCCATAGAAGAGGTCCCAGTTGTCAATGAATGTTACCGCATTTTCCTTACAGTATTTGTCCAGCCAGCAATTGACACCAATTGCTCTGGACAACCATTCATTTCCAACTCCTCTCCTTGGCAAAATGCCACATATGACAGGTTTCCCACCCTTCCTCCTAATTATCTCTATTGCTGACCTATACCTGCTAATCAGGTCCTCACTCCTACGTCTGCCAACATCGTTGCCTCCAGCACTGAGACAGATAATAGGATTGCTCCTATTACCTCTCATGATGTCATCCAGATGGCTAACAATATCCTTCATCCCAGCCCCAGGAAAACACACTCTCTGCCTCCTACTCCTATCCTTCAAGCAGAATGCCCTATCCATATACCTAATCTGGCTATCCCCAACAACAACAATGTTTTACCTTCCTTGGCGTCGTCCGTCGTGATGCTCCGAGTAGTCGACTCACATTCGCCAGGTAGCATTACACCACTTGTAGAATTCGTCAAGACGTTCTCGATGGTCTTCGTTGGGGTTTCTAGGGATGTCTCACTCACGTCTGCCAATGCTTCTTTGGTGCTCGTTGTGGCATTCCCAGTAGAACACTCACATTCGTCAGGTAGCACCGAGAATGGGTTGGAAGTTTCCACGGTAGTCTTCTGGTTTCTCGTTGTTTCTGCCTCTCCAACCGTTTTCTTGATCTTCAGCTTGGTTCCATGTTGCCCGGCCACTGACCAAGCTCCCCTCTTAACCTGGGGACTCACAACAGGAGGATTACTACGAATCCTCTTGTTCTCCTCCGTTAATCGCCGTATCTCCATCTTAGCAACTCTGAGCTCTTCTCTCAGCTGCTGGTAAAGTTGCTCAAGAGAGGGCATCCTGGTACAGATTCACAGAGAGCACACAAACAGGTCTTCACAGAGCTAAGTACACGTCACCACTGAGCTAAGTACACGTCACCACTGACTAAGTACACGTCACCACTGTTAAGTACACGGCATCACTCGCTAAGTACCCGTCACCACTGCTAAGTACACGTCACCACTGTTATCTTCAACCATCATATCTCCTTTCGAACCCCCACGACAAACGTAGTAAATTCCTACTGCCTGTGTGCCCACTCGACTCTCTCCCAGAACAGGAGGGGTTAATTTGAGTGGGACTTGCACATGTTTAAATAGAATTATTAAAGCTTATTTCTTGGGTACCATTGAAAATTGGGTTGGGCAAATATTTTGTTAGTGGGATGAATTGTGAAGGACCTGCCTTGTACGGGCCAGCAGGCCTACTGCAGTGCTCCTCCTCCGCTCACGCTACAGAAGTAGCTACAAAACAAAACCCTAAATACTCACATTTATAAAATTTTATTAATTACCATACTGTATGATACTGTTGTATAATTATTATTGTATAATTATTATTGTATAATGATATATCGCCAGCTAATTTCTTAACGAATTAAGGCAGAACTACCTGGCTGGGGTTAAATATACCCGAGATTAAAACAACACTGGCAGAATGGCCTCGCTTAAAAAACTGCCACACACGCAGAATTATATGAAAAG
Source organism: Cherax quadricarinatus (assembly GCF_026875155.1). NCBI lineage: Eukaryota > Metazoa > Arthropoda > Malacostraca > Decapoda > Parastacidae > Cherax > Cherax quadricarinatus. Next base: position 9,859,487 of record NC_069496.1, read on the forward strand.
TGAGTGTATTACTTTGGGTGGCGGAGGCCTGACGATATTACCAGCAGTAATTATCATAGAGAGACACATTGTTCTTATTGTGTAACGGGGTATTGTTAATTGTTAGAGTTGCCGGCTCCGTAAATGATATTCCCGGAACGAGCTTGCCGGCAATTGCCCAGCGCTGTTTATGTCGGAATTCACTGGGCATAAACTACCGTTTCGTGATTAATTGGGCGTAGAGCACCATTTGGCGATTTTTAAATATGGTTAGCGATTGTTTGTTATTGTTTTGTTTGTTAGGGGCCTCGGACGAGCTGGTAAATTGATGTTTGAGAGGTTATATTTTCAACTTGCCAGTTATCGTTACCTGCTGAAACTAGTTAATATAAACATATTTTTTAACAAAGTAATTAGTGATCGGTTAATTGGTCATATGAGTTGTTAACCGTTGTTAGTTAGGTCTTATCTGCACACTTAATTCTACCTGATTTGTCCATAAACCCGAATGTCAAAATTTTGAGGCAGAATAATTACTTCTGGAAATGCAATAGAGTTTAATAGGTGTAACTGCCTGGCTGTATGTGTGTGTATGTTTGTCTGTGTGTATGTGGGTGTGTGCATGTTTGTGTGTGTGGGGGTGTGTGGGTAGGTGTATGTTTGTGGGTGTGTTGGTGTATGTTTGTGGGTGTGGGGGGGGTTGATGGGTGTACTCATCTGTTCGTTGTTGTTAGGGTCGAGTCTCAGCTCTTGCCACTTGCTGGGTTTACTCATAGCCTCGTGGGCGCTGCCATTCCCAGTCTTAAAACTATGTATGAAGTCTGCCTCTACTAATTCGGCCTGCATATTCCACTCCGTCACCACCCTCAGGGTGAATAAATACTTGCTCATTTCCTGTTGATTAAGACACATGTGCAACAGTTGCTGAAACGTTTCGTCTACACAGTAGGTAAAACGTTCGGTCCCATGGTCTGGAAAGACCATGGGACTGAACTCAAGTACTTTATTTTCTAGGGTTGGTGGACTGATATCACTCTCTTCATTTCACTACAATTGCTGCCTCTGTATTTGACTGAAGAAGACTACTGTGTGGGCGAAACGTTTCAACAATAAAGATACCCAACTGTTGCACATGGGTCTTCTAAACGTTTACGACCCCTGCGCGTTTAGCGATTCCCCATGAAAATATTAATCAGTGTCCTGATCCTTCTCCAAGCTAAATAATATTATTAGGTAAGACACATATGCAACAGTTAGGTATCTTTATTTCGAAACGTTTCGCCTACACAGTAGACTTCTTCAGTCGAGTACAGAAAAGTTGATGGACTGATTACATCGTCTTCACATCTCTTCTATCAACTTTTATGTACTCGACTGAAGACGCCTACTGTGTAGGCGAAACGTTTCGAAATAAAGATACCTAACTGTTGCATGTGTGTCTTACCTAACAACCTGTCGGTATTTTATACCATTTTAATGTTCAAGCTAAATAATGCTAGAGAGAGAGGAGAGAGAGAGAGAGAGAGAGAGAGAGAGAGAGAGAGAGAGAGAGAGAGACAACTTCGTCCCTGCGGCCCAGCCTAAAACTAAGCCTCCTAGGCTGGAAAAGAAGTACTCCGGACGTAAAAGATTTTTAGATTTTTGCCGCTGAATGTCCTAGTGTATTGTGTATCTCATAGCACTCTTGTGGATGGTAGTGGCTAGTTTATTGTGTACCTCATATCCATCCTGTGGATGGTAGTGGCTAGTTTATTGTGTACCTCATATCCATCCTGTGGATGGTAGTGGCTAGTTTGTGTACCTCATATCCATCCTGTGGATGGTAGTGGCTAGTTTGTGTATCTCGTATCCATCCTGTGGATGGTAGTGGCTAGTTTGTGTACCTCGCATCCATCCTGTGGATGGTAGTGGCTAGTTTGTGTACCTCGTATCCATCCTGTGGATGGTAGTGGCTAGTTTGTGTACCTCGTATCCATCCTGTGGATGGTAGTGGCTAGTTTGTGTACCTCGCATCCATCCTGTGGATGGTAGTGGCTAGTTTGTGTACCTCGTATCCATCCTGTGGATGGTAGTGGCTAGTTTGTGTACCTCGTATCCATCATGTGGATGGTAGTGGCTAGTTTGTGTACCTCGCATCCATCCTGTGGATGGTAGTGGCTAGTTTGTGTACCTCGCATCCTTCCTGTGGATGGTAGTGGCTAGTTTGTGTACCTCGCATCCATCCTGTGGATGGTAGTGGCTAGTTTGTGTACCTCGCATCCATCCTGTGGATGGTAGTGGCTAGTTTGTGTACCTCATATCCATCCTGTGGATGGTAGTGGCTAGTTTGTGTACCTCGCATCCATCCTGTGGATGGTAGTGGCTAGTTTGTGTGCCTCATATCCATCCTGTGGATGGTAGTGGCTAGTTTGTGTACCTCGTATCCATCCTGTGGATGGTAGTGGCTAGTTTGTGTACCTCGTATCCATCCTGTGGATGGTAGTGGCTAGTTTATTGTGTACCTCATATCCATCCTGTGGATGGTAGTGGCTAGTTTGTGTACCTCGTATCCATCCTGTGGATGGTAGTGGCTAGTTTGTGTACCTCGTATCCATCCTGTGGATGGTAGTGGCTAGTTTATTGTGTACCTCATATCCATCCTGTGGATGGTAGTGGCTAGTTTATTGTGTACCTCATATCCATCCTGTGGATGGTAGTGGCTAGCTTGTGTACCTCGCATCCATCCTGTGGATGGTAGTGGCTAGCTTGTGTACCTCGCATCCATCCTGTGGATGGTAGTGGCTAGTTTGTGTACCTCGCATCCATCCTGTGGATGGTAGTGGCTAGTTTGTGTACCTCATATCCATCCTGTGGATGGTAGTTGCTAGTTTGTGTACCTCATATCCATCCTGTGGATGGTAGTGGCTAGTTTGTGTACCTCGTATCCATCCTGTGGATGGTAGTGACTAGTTTGTGTACCTCGCATCCATCCTGTGGATGGTAGTGGCTAGCCTGTGTACTTCATATCCATCCTGTGGATGGTAGTGGCTAGCTTGTGTACCTCGCATCCATCCTGTGGATGGTAGTGGCTAGCTTGTGTACCTCGCATCCATCCTGTGGATGGTAGTGGCTAGCTTGTGTACCTCGCATCCATCCTGTGGATGGTAGTGGCTAGCTTGTGTACCTCGCATCCATCCTGTGGATGGTAGTGACTAGTTTGTGTATCTCATATCCATCCTGTGGATGGTAGTGGCTAGCTTGTGTACCTCGCATCCATCCTGTGGATGGTAGTGGCTAGTTTGTGTACCTCGTATCCATCCTGTGGATGGTAGTGGCTAGCTTGTGTACCTCGCATCCATCCTGTGGATGGTAGTGACTAGTTTGTGTACCTCGCATCCATCCTGTGGATGGTAGTGGCTAGCTTGTGTACCTCGCATCCATCGTGTGGATGGTAGTGGTTAGTTTGTGTACCTCGCATCCATCCTGTGGATGGTAGTGGCTAGCTTGTGTACCTCGTATCCATCCTGTGGACGGTAGTGACTAGTTTGTGTACCTCGCATCCATCCTGTGGATGGTAGTGGCTAGCTTGTGTACCTCGTATCCATCCTGTGGACGGTAGTGACTAGTTTGTGTACCTCGTATCCATCCTGTGGACGGTAGTGACTAGTTTGTGTACCTCGTATCCATCCTGTGGATGGTAGTGGCTAGTTTGTGTACCTCGTATCCATCCTGTGGATGGTAGTGGCTAGTTTGTGTACCTCGTATCCATCCTGTGGATGGTAGTGACTAGTTTGTGTACCTCGTATCCATCCTGTGGATGGTAGTGGCTAGTTTGTGTACCTCGTATCCATCCTGTGGATGGTAGTGGCTAGTTTGTGTACCTCGTATCCATCCTGTGGATGGTAGTGGCTAGTTTGTGTACCTCGTATCCATCCTGTGGATGGTAGTGACTAGTTTGTGTACCTCGTATCCATCCTGTGGATGGTGGTGGCTAGTTTGTGTACCTCGTATCCATCCTGTGGATGGTAGTGGCTAGTTTGTGTACCTCGTATCCGTCCTGTGGATGGTAGTGGCTAGTTTGTTTACCTCGTATCCATCCTGTGGATGGTAGTGGCTAGTTTGTGTACCTCGTATCCATCCTGTGGATTGTAGTGGCTAGTTTGTGTACCTCGTATCCATCCTGTGGATGGTAGTGGCTAGTTTGTGTACCTCGTATCCATCCTGTGGATGGTAGTGGCTAGTTTGTGTACCTCATCCATCCTGTGGATGGTAGTGACTAGTTTGTGTACCTCGTATCCATCCTGTGGATGTAGTGGCTAGTTTGTGTACCTCGTATCCATCCTGTGGATGGTAGTGGCTAGTTTGTGTACCTCGTATCCATCCTGTGGATGGTAGTGGCTAGTTTGTGTACCTCGTATCCATCCTGTGGATGGTAGTGGCTAGTTTGTGTACCTCGTATCCATCCTGTGGATGGTAGTGGCTAGTTTGTGTACCTCGTATCCATCCTGTGGATGGTAGTGGCTAGTTTATTGTGTACCTCATATCCATCCTGTGGGTGGTAGTGGCTAGTTTGTGTACCTCGTATCCATCCTGTGGATGGTACTGGCTAGTTTGTGTACCTCGTATCCATCCTGTGGATGGTAGTGGCTAGTTTGTGTACCTCGTATCCATCCTGTGGATGGTAGTGGCTAGTTTGTGTACCTCGTATCCATCCTGTGGATGGTAGTGGCTAGCTTGTGTACCTCGCATCCATCCTGTGGATGGTAGTGGCTAGTGTATTGTGTATCCCATATCTATGTTGTGGATGGTAGTGCAGGAGCATATGGATAGACCCCGAAAGGGTTAACAGGAGTACATCTGGATTTATATCTACACTTGTCTTATCTGTTGCAAGGAAACTCAAAATATTTACAAAGAAAACGTGGAAAAAGCACAGGAAAGCAAATGTATGTAGTGAATGTAAGCTTGTAAGAGTCACCCGTCGTTGTAGATGTTTCTGAGAGAGTAGGGGAAGACAAGCAATCCTGCTAGAGTGCAAAATATTTACCAAGCTTCCATTTCAGCCTTAACATACTGGAAGTTAAATAGTCCATACATTTTACTTTTGTTTGTATATATACAAAGCTGTTTGATTAATAAGACATTTGTGCATCATTGATGGCCTGAACACATCGACTATACGCTGAGGGACTGATTACCTCAAACTCTTCTCTACACAGGACTGAAGAAATCACTGGATGACGAAACGTTTCCATAACAAAGTTACCCAAATGTTGCACAAGTCTCTATTTCAGGTATGTAATGGATTTCATGACGTTTTTATAGTCATGATGTTGAAGCAGTTAAACAGATAATTGCTGCCACTTTTAACTAGTTTCATGTAAGTTTTTTCCTCGTATAGTACAATGTGTGGAGTCTTAGAGGCCAAAACTCAACCACACATGTTAAGTGAAACCATGCTACGTTTCGCACAAATAGAGCTTTGTTTTGTCAGATATACATCGAGTTGTGGATATGTTTGTCAAATACTATTATAGACTGTGTAATACATAATCTAATGGATTGTTTAAGCACTGTGTATATACATTATAATCTGTGTATTTAAGTCGCATATATACTGTATATACATTGTGAATATTTTGTATGATGATGAGATTAAGACACATGTGCAACATCTGGGTATCTTTATTGTAGACGTTTCGCCATCCAGTGGCTTTATCAATACAAATTCTAGGACATAACTTGAAGACAGTAGAACTATGTACAGAAGATGAGGTAATCAGTCCCTCAACCTAGCAGTAGGTGCGAAGAGCACCATAGTCGTGGAGATTCTGAAGCAGAAGAAAGGAGCCTGGCGCTTATATAGTAACGTCAGGTGTAGCAGACGAGGGCATATTCACTGGTAGACGGGATACCCCAGTGGAAGTAGGTCCTTCCCAAAGAGATGGGTTAGTTGTAGTAGTTGTCGTAGTCGTGAAGGTTATGTACATGTCCTCAGAGTTAAGATTCCATGATGTTGCAGTGTCTGACAAGTTGTGTACGAATGGTATATAATACCATTCGTTGCAGTGTTGCAGATGTTGCAGTGTCTGACAAGTTGTGTACGAATGGTATATAATACCATTCGTACACAACTTGTCAGACACTGCAACATCATGGAATCTTAACTCTGAGGACATGTACATAACCTTCACGACTACGACAACTACTACTACAACAACTAACCCATCTCTTTGGGAAGGACCTACTTCCACTGGGGAATCCCGCCTACCAGTGAATATGCCCTCGTCTGCTACACCTGACGTTACTATATAAGCGCCAGGATCCTTTCTTCTGCTTCAGAATCTCCACGACTATGATTACCTCATTTTCTGTACATAGTTCTACTGTCTTCAAGTTATGTCCTAGAATTTGTATTGATAAAGCCACTGGATGGCGAAACGTCTACAATAAAGATACCCAGATGTTGCACATGTGTCTTAATCTCATCTTGTCGGTATCATATACCATTCGTACACGAATATTTTGTATGTTGATTGTGTATATAAATTGTATAAGTAAGGTTATTTGGCACACTTAATTTTTTAGTAAGGTTGCTTAGTATATTTTTTTGGTTAAGTTATTTAAAAAACATTGAGGGTGGTCTGCTTTAATAATGGTTAGTTATAATTGTGGACGGGTCCAAATTTTGATAACTACGACGTTAATTGGTTTATTGGCTGCTGGTTAACGAGGCCACTGATCCGCGAGTACACAGTTGTTAGCTCTGATAGCTGTACGTACTGGTTTGTTGTTACTAAATTGTTGTTGGTTGTAATACCTATATGTGGTTGCAGGGGTCGAGTCTCGGCTCCGGGCCCCGTTTCTTCGATGGTTTCTTCTGGATTCTCTTCTGGTTTTGAGATTCCTATCCGTAACTCTTCTTAAATATATGGATCCTGTTTCTACTCAACACTCGAGGTTGTTCCGCTTCCTGACTATAAAGCTGAAAAGGCGCTTCCCAATATTGCTGTGACTTACTCTTCGTGTTCCTTTGTGATTTAAATGCGAGGCAGTGGAGCTGTCTTACTCTTCTTCACATCTGACTATATCACGTTCTTCCAACAGGTGCTGTATGCCCCAACGGGTTTTAGCTCTTTCCCTGATCTTCGCTTCACACAAAGGTAAAGTACGAAATGTTTTAATATATATATATATATATATATATATATATATATATATATATATATATATATATATATATATATATATATCTCGTTTAAAATTAAGTCCTTTCTGAAATTTTCTCTTATACGTTTAAAGATATATTTTTTTCATTAATGTTGATGTAAAAAAATTTAATTTTGCACCAAAAGAATCTTAGAAAACTTACCTGACCTTATTATAACAAGAACAATTTATTTTAGCCTAACCCAACTAAATATATTTTAGATTTGTTTACAATAATTTAATACTAAACAAACACAGTGAAATATATTTTTTTCGTTAGGTTCAGTATGATTTTGGCCAAATTATTGCATACACAAATATTCACTTGTCCTATATGGCAAGATGAACGTTGCTATTTAAGCCAAGATCGCAAGTTCTGCCTATTCGGCACGACATTATATATATATATATATATATATATATATATATATATATATATATTATATATATATATATTATATATATATATAATATATAATTCAGAATTATGTAGCTGAATTGTTAAACAGTATCATATAGGGTTATATAGAGTATATGTTTCGTGGTATTATATAGTTTAATATAGTTTATGAAGTGTGACTCTTGTGGTCACTTGGATCATTGTGGTGTTTTGTTCGTCAGGAAACAGGACAAGTGTTTCCTAGCACGGGTGTTGGAAACATTTGCGTACATAAGCTCAGAACTTTCTCCCAGGCTTAAAATGCAATAGACGCACGAGTGATGAGAGACAGAGGTGTAGCAACAACTTGTAACATGCCTCATAGTCCGTGGAACTGTCTATGGACACGTGATAGGATTGCAGTAGAGAAAGTATGGATTAGAGGAAGCTTACAGCATATGTACATTGAGAGGTATACACCTCTCACTGTATATATGCTGAGGTATACACCTCTCACTGTATATATGCCGAGGTATACACCTCTCAGTATATATATGCTGAGGTATACACCTCTCAGTATATATACGCTGAGGTACACACCTCTCAGTGTATATATGCTGAGGTATACACGTTTCAGTGTATATATGCTGAGGTATACACCTCTCAGTTTGAAGAACTAATATAGCAAGCCTAAAACGCCTAGAAGCCATTCGTAATATTGGTATATATGATGAACAAGCACTGTGGAAAGAATAGCGAACTTCCAAGCGCTTTCCTGATTTCTCATATTATCAAGGAACAGTTCTTTGACAGTGTGGTACAGTGTGATACAGTGGTTGTTCTGCATATTGTAATAGCACCTGTTTACAGTGATCTTATTGCATTAGTGTATATATGTATACACTGAAGAGGCATACACCCGTGTGTGTGTGTGTGTGTGTGTGTGTGTGTGTGTGTGTGTGTAGTCTTGGAAACCCGCTGTTTTCTCAGACAAGAGTAACTATTATTGCCTCACTGGGGACGTGTTGAAATTATAAAATGTTAGTCTGTGTTGACGTGATTGGTGTTGTGAGGTGTGACAGCGTGGTTGATACACCTACAACCTGCATTAACTTAATTGCTTTACACGTGGAATTATCCATAGGGAGAGAAGACAAGGAGGGAGAGAAGAAATTAGGGGAAGGGATGGTTAGAATGAGGGAGGAAGGGAAGCAAGAGAGAGAGAGAGAGATCGAAAGGTAGGTGAATGAGGGGGAAAGTTGGGATGGGTATATATGTTAATGACTTCAGGGATACATGTTAATAGTTCCAGGATACGACACGATTACCCTTAAGTGATACCCCTTAAGTGGTATTTAGACACTGATTATTTTCCCGACTATAAATTACGATAGCAGTTATTAATTGTATTGGCTGTAACGTTCAATTACCTTTTTTGACACAAGGAAAGTTACGGTGCTTCAAGCTGGTGAACAAAAGCCTTAATCGCTCTCTCTCTCTCTCCATTTCTGCTCCTTGCACACCTTCTCCTTCTACCTTTCCTTATAGTTTTTGTGCTCGCCTTATTTTTTGTGTCTTCGTTCTTTTCTTGCTACTTCCTGTACCTTATTTTCCTTCTCCATATCCCCTTATTCTCCTCTCCTACCTTCTTTCTATCTGTTACTACCCTTATATTCTCTCAGGCCTTCTCCCTATCCCTTTCTACATTTATATTCTCCTCCCCTATCTCCTACCTTCCCTTTTTGCTTTCTAATTCTCCACCCCTTTCATCTCAAGTTGACCTGCCCTCCTTTCCCTGTTGGAAGGGCTCTTGATCCGAGAAACTGGAGTCACCGTTTCCTGTGTATACAATGAGAGGCACAATACACTAGGTGTATATCTGTGTTTGTATACTTCCCTCGTGCAGTGGATAGGCTTTGATAGCCCTCGTGCAGTGGATAGGCTTTGATAGCCCTCGTGCAGTGAGATAGGCTTTGATATCCCTCGTGCAGTGGATAGGCTTTGATCTCCCTCGTGCAGTGGATAGGCTTTGATATCCCTCGTGCAGTGGATAGGCTTTGATAGCTCTCGTGCAGTGGATAGGCTTTGATGACCCTCGTGCAGTGGATAGGCTTTGATGACCCTCGTGCAGTGGATAGGCTTTGATAACCCTCGTGCAGTGGATAGGCTTTGATAGCCCTCGTGCAGTGGATAGGCTTTGATGACCCTCGTGCAGTGGATAGGCTTTGATAGCCCTCGTGCAGTGGATAGGCTTTGATATCCCTCGTGCAGTGGATAGGCTTTGATATCCCTCGTGCAGTGGATAGGCTTTGATCTCCCTCGTGCAGTGGATAGGCTTTGATATCCCTCGTGCAGTGGATAGGCTTTGATAGCCCTCGTGCAGTGGATAGGCTTTGATAGCCCTCGTGCAGTGGATAGGCTTTGATGACCCTCGTGCAGTGGATAGGCTTTGATGACCCTCGTGCAGTGGATAGGCTTTGATGACCCTCGTGCAGTGGATAGGCTTTGATGACCCTCGTGCAGTCGATAGGCTTTAAACCTAACTACCAAGCAGTCATAATAATCCTCTTCTTCCTCTTGCTCCTCCTCCTACTCATCATCCACTTGGTATTCTTCCTCCTCCTCATCCACTTGCTCCTCCTCTTAATCCTGCCTCTCAGTTTACACACACCGCATTACCTCATCTTCCAAGATTACGGAACATTAGGACAGGAATTAATTTCTTCATTAAATACGACATCCACAGCACCGCCTCTACCCCTATCAAACCCCCCTCCCGTCCCCTCCAGAGGTGTGTCCTGTAAGTCTTTTGATCTAAGGAATTAGAGCAGCTCTTACCCATCTTCAGATCGAATATGATTACATCCCATTGTAAGACACTTCCTTGTAATATTTATATATGTCGTGCCGAATAGGTAAAATCGGTCAATTTGCAAGAACTCGTTTAAAATTAAGTTCTTTCTAAAATTTTCTCATACGTTTAAAGATTTTTTTTCATTTATGTTAATGTAAAAATTAATAATTTTGTACCAAAAGTACCTTAGGAAACTTACTTAACCTTATTGCGTGTGTGCGTGCGCACTAAATAACCACTACGTTTCGCCCACACAGGGGGCGAAATGTATTTTCCATCTTGTCGGTATTTTATACCATTTATCTCCATCACAATTTAGTCTCCGAGCGAAACGGTGCCTCAGTAAAGGCTTCCCATTCTGCTATTGCGTGTTTTTCTTTTAGCGAAACGTAATAAAAGTTTAAAAACGTGGCAAATACGTGTTTAATTTGTACAAATACTATGATAGTTCGTAATTGTTTATGAGGCGAGTGTCAGGGTGATTACGGTGTTATTGGCGGGTCGTGTGTGTACACAGGGCGATGCATCACTCTCTAAATTGTAATAATCTTGCTGATAATTTGCTAGAAGTTAGAAATAAATCAGAATTAAGTAGATTTGTGTCCGGTGGAATGGAGATTTATACCCCAGGGAGTATAATGCCTTCAATAACAAATCCCCGGTTTATATTGTCCTTTTTCGTATGCATTAACCAGCGTCGGGTTCTGGGTGTTTTTCGTGTTTGGGTACTTGCTTGGGTTTAAAGATATACGGATTTTTTTTTATTGGGGCTACGTTTCTCTTAGGGGAGATAAAAGTCACAGTATCATGATTCTGTTTTACCCCCGTAGCTGCTAGTTTGTTGCGTACTTCATATCCATCCTGTGGATGGTAGTGGCTAGTTTATTGTGTACCTCATATCCATCCTGTGGATGGTAGTGGCTAGTTTGTGTGCCTCATATCCATCCTGTGGATGGTAGTGGCTAGTTTATTATGTACCTCATATCCATCCTGTGGATGGTAGTGGCTAGTTTATTGTGTACCTCATATCCATCCTGTGGATGGTAGTGGCTAGTTTATTGTGTACCTCATATCCATCCTGTGGATGGTAGTGACTATTTATTGTGTACCTCATATCCATCCTGTGGATGGTAGTGGCTAGTTTATTGTGTACCTCATATCCATCCTGTGGATGGTAGTGACTAGTTTATTGTGTACCTCATATCCATCCTGTGGATAGTAGTGGCTAGTTTATTGTGTACCTCATATCCATCCTGTGGATGGTAGTGGCTAGTTTATTGTGTACCTCATATCCATCCTGTGGATGGTAGTGGCTAGTTTATTGTGTACCTCATATCCATCCTGTGGATGGTAGTGGCTAGTTTATTGTGTACCTCATGTCCATCCTGTGGATGGGAGTGGCTAGTTTATTGTGTACCTCATATCCATCCTGTGGATGGTAGCGCAAGAGCATATGGATATACCGAAGGCCTAGGAACTTTGCCTCAAAAGGGTTAAGATGAGTACATCTGAATTTATATCTACAGTTCACTTACCTGTTATAAGCAAATTTAGGAAATGTTCGGGAAGGTGTTTTGAAATTTCAATTTTTTTCACGAGACTTGTGAATTTTTTCATATACAAGTAAATATATCAGCAAATAGTAAATTATGGAAATAGACAAGACAAGAAAATATAGGAGCGTTAAAATCAGCGCGTTTTTTTTTTTTTGCTCTTGGGGTGAAGACCGACCTTAAAGCACCGTTCAGAAAAATAATCTTTTTTTACAATAGCGGAGTATTTTTTAGGTACCTGGTCGAAGGTGGTCGATGCCTTGATGCTATCGAAGGGTTCTTGATCCCTGGAGTTCTAGTTACTGCCCCTTTACTCGGATCGAATGTGATTACCTCCTTCAATACCGTATTTTCAGGTATATAAGGGGCATTTTTTTCCCACAATAAAGTCTTGGAAAATTAGCCTGCGCCTTATATGCTCAAGGTCAGCGTCAAGGGTAGGCTTTGTGTTAGACTTTAGCAGTTGTTTACCAAAGTTACGTTACAACTCCTTGGAAAAATACCATATTTGCTTGTGCGCCTTATATGCTAGAATATACCTGTGTGACGAATGGTTTTGAAAACCGACAAGTTGAAGAATTGAGACACGTATGCAACACATGGGAATCTTTATTGAAGAAACGTTTCGCCACACAGTGGCTTCATCAGTCCAATACAAAGTAGAAATGGGTAAGGAGAGGAGAAGTTTGAGGTAATCAGTCCATCAACCTGGAATCGATGTGTTCGGTCCTCTCCTTAACCATTTCTACTTTGTATTGGACTGATGAAGCCACTGTGTGGCGAAACGTTTCTTCAATAAAGATTCAGTAAAGGAAATATCTGACGTCTGGTGAGCCTCATCACCACTGACTTCTGGAAATAGTTTGGTCTGACGAGTTAATGAGGGACTGATTACCTCATGTCCTGGAATTTGTACTGATGAAGCCACTGGATGGCGAAAACGTCTACAATAAAGATACCCAATCGTTGAACATGTGTCTCGTTTATCACCTTGTCGGTTTTCGAAACCATTTATTCACATGAAGCTCTGCCTGTAGGTTCCATGTAGAGCGAAACCTCGTTTATTCTAATGGTTTGTTCTATACGTAGTCTCCAGGATACTTGTGGGCAAAACGTGTCATTCTTCAGCAGTGTGACCTACTCCCTGGCCTTGTTATTCGAACTTGTTCAGTGTTGCTTACTCTGTAACGGCTTGATAAAGCTCCTGAAGAGCGAAACGTTGCCAGAATAAAATGTCACATTAGTTGCACTTGTGTCCTTATACCCAATATACTTTGTTGCAGTTTTCTTAATTTTCGTCTCTTTAAGACATAGTGAACGAGGGACACAGAGGTGACCTTTCGTTAAATATCGTTTTTCTCTCTCTCGTAGAGAGAGAAACGAAGCTCCACGAGACGGAAAATTTAAAGAAAAAGGAAGTTTCTTTATAGTGAGCAATATTGCATATCCTGCAAGAGGTAGTGTGGTTTTGGTGTGTATTTCTGTTTATATTTTATAAGGTCGTTAGGTAAGACACATAGGCAACAGTTAGGTATTTTTATTTCGAAACGTTTCGCCTACACAGTAGGCTTCTTCAGTCTTCTGCTTCTATCAACTTTTCTGTACTCGACTGAAGACGCCTACTGTGTAGGCGAAACGTTTCGAAATAAAGATACCTAACTGTTGCATATGTGTCTTACCTAACAACCTGTCGGTATTTTATACCATTTTAATATTTTATTATATATAGGCAGACATGTTTCTTGTTTCAGAAGAGAACAAAGGTGTGTGTGTGTGTTTACTTAGTTGTGGTTGAAGGGGTCGAGTCATAGCTCCTGGCCTCGCCTCTTCTTTAGTCGATAGTTGGTCCACTCCCTGTTCCATAAGTTTTTTTGTATCACATCTTAAAGCTGTGTATGGATTCTGCCTCCACTACTTCACTCTCCAGATTGTCCCACTTCCTGACAACTCTGAGGCTGAAGAAATACTTCCCAACATCCCTTTGACTCATTTGAGCTTTTAACATCCAGTTGTATCCCCTTGTTCCTGTGTCCCATCTCTGAAACATTCTGGCCCTGTCCACCTTGTGTGTGTGTGTGTGTGTGTGTGTGTGTGTGTGTGTGTGTGTGTGTGTGTGTCTGCCTGTCTGTGTGGGAAAATGAGTTTTCGAGTTCCCAGACTTGCGTTCGTCTTTTTAAATTCAATAAAACAAAGAGGAAAAAGTGTTGGCCAAGTCCACCTCTGGCCTGACCAGTCGTGCCCCCAACACACTCAACACATTTTCTCAGGACCGGAGTTGGGCCAAGTATTTCTTCATTTATTCTCCCAAAGTTCTCAATTGTCCTAACCTGATGATAAGCTTCTTCTCAAACGTATTTTTCCTCTCAAACCTGTGCTTGTGTTGACACTGCATCTGTTCCACACCTTTTGAAAAACAAGGAAAAACGTATTTTTGCTTTTAAGTGCCCTCTAAGTTTTTCTCAGTAAAATTCGAAGGTTTTAAACTTGTGGAAATAAATTGCTTGTGACGATAAGAGCACAGTCAACCCTCTTTATATGTTTTATCTGGATTTGGAGTTTCTCGTTTTTATCAAGATTTATATAATATATATATATATATATATTATATATATATATATATATATAATATATATATATATATATATATATATAATATATATATATATATATATATGTCGTGCCGAATAGGCAGAACTTGCGATCTTGCTTAAATATAGCAACGCTCATCTTGCCATATAGGACAAGTGAAAATTTGTGTATGCAATAATTTCGCCAAAATCATTCTGAACCTAACGAAAAAAATATATTTCACTGTGTTTGTTTAGTATTAAATTATTGTAAACAAATCTAAAATATATTTAGTTGGGTTAGGCTAAAATAAATTGAGCTTGTTATAATAAGGTTAGGTAAGTTTTCTAAGTTCCTTTTGGTGCAAAATTATAAATTTTTACATCAACATTAATGAAAAAAATATATCTTTAAACGTATAAGAGAAAATTTTAGAATGGACTTAATTTTAAATAAGTTCTTGCTAATTGACCAGTTTTACATATTCGGCACGACATATATATATATATATATATATACATATGTCGTGCCGAATAGGTAAAACTGGTCAGTTACAACTCGTTTAAAATTATGTCCTTTTTAAAATTTTCTCTACAGGTTTGAAGATATTTTTTATCATCTATGTTAATGTAAAAATTAATAATTTTGTACCAAAAGCTCCTTAGAAAACTTACCTGACCTTATTATAACAAGCTCAATTTAATTTAGCCTAATCCAACTAAATATATTTTTAGGTAAGTTCACAATAATTTAATAAACAAAATGAAATGTATATTTTTCGTTAGATTCAGAATAATTTTTGCGAGATTATTGCATAAACAAATTTTCGCTTATCTTATTGGGCAAGAAGAGCGTTGCTATTTAAGCCAAAATCACGTTTTACCTATTCGGCACGACATATATATATATATATATATATATATATATATATATATATATATATATATATATATATATATATATATATATATATTTAATTCTGTAAAATAAGAGAATTTATTTCTGGCATTTTTTGAGTGCCCAATGAAAGTTCGACAACCAATTCAGCCAATGAGCATTTTGGACTCCACAAGCATCCAATAAATGGCAGGAAACGTGGCGGCCAATGAGATCGCTCAGAATATGATCCCATTCAGTCTCAGGATCAGAATTGGATCCTGCTTATGACCTCTGGATCCCAAGTTTAAATCCTTTTCTCCACAAGTGAGATACATTGACCTCAACGTCCCTTTGCAGTATGATGTGTTTTCCAATAACACAGAGAAGAGAGAGAGAGAGAAATGTAACCTTAATGTATTATCAGTTCTCTCACACAGATATCTCAGAAGGGCTCTTGATTCAAGAAATTGGAGCTGGCCTCCACTTCCTTGGATCGAAACTCATTGCCTGTGATTCCTCTGGTGTTGTATGGTCGTTAAGGTCAACAATTTCTATATAAATATAATTCTGTATACGATAATTATAATCAAATATCTCTCTCTCTCTCTCTCTCTCTCTCTCTCTCTCTCTCTCTCAGGTATACATTAATCTCCCATACCCAGATCCCAATTAGCGTACACATTGCCAAAAATGGGTCAGGCGTCGGGCGGGTAATGGGTTGAAGTCTAATAAGAGTAATCTTGATTAATGCGGTATCAATAGTGCCTTTATCTTGGCCCAGGACGGTGTTGTAATGGTGGCTGCATCAGCCTGGCTTCACCAGCATGGCTGGTTGCACCAGCCTGGCTTCACCAGCATGGCTGGTTGCACCAGCCTGGCTTCACTAGCATGGCTGGTTGCACCAGCCTGGCTTCACCAGCATGGCTGGTTGCACCAACATGGCCGGTTGCACCAGCATGGCCGGTTGCACCAGCATAACTGGTTGCACCAGCCTGGCTTCACCAGCATGGCTGGTTGCACCAGCATGGCCGGTTGCACCAGCATGCCGGTTGACCAGCGTCCCAGCATGGCGGTTGCACCAGCATGGCCGGTTGCACCAGCATGGCCGGTTGCACCAGCATGGCCGGTTGCACCAGCATGGCTGGCTGCATCGCTTTGGCTGCATCAACATGGCTGCACCCCTGTGGTTGCACCACTCCGGCTGCACCACTCTGGTTCTTGTGGCAGGGCTTTTACCTTTGATACACCCTTGATGAGCCCGGCCATGGGAGAGGCTCGTCTGGTGTTTGCCTAGTCAACCAGGCTGTTGCTGCTGGTGGCCTACTGGCCCCACATATCCATCACATTCTGGTTGATCTGGCATCTGGTGAAGATATTTGTCCAGTTTCCTCTTCAAGACTTCTACACTTGTTCCAGCAGTGTTTCTGATATCCTCTGGTAAGAAGTTGAATAATATTGGGCCACGGATGTTGATAGTTAATGCAGAGGGCTACACAGCCCTGCTTGGTGCTCAGCTTTCGTGAGCACCACATCATGGCTACGAATAAAGACTATACAGTCACCGTGACTGGAACAGTACACAAATATCCCTCACGTAGCTTACGATGACGTTTTGATCCGACTTGGATCATTTACTTCTCTCTCCTGTATGTGGGTTATCTGTGTTTGGTTACGAATTATGTTCATCTTGCTGCTTGTTTGGTTCTAGTCCACACTTGCATGTCTCTTATTCTCATTCTTTCTCTCTCTCTCTCCTCCCTCTTTTTTTCTCTCCCTCTCTCCTCTCCCTATTCCCTTCTGTGGTGTATTGGCAAGCACACTCACCTTGCAAGCAAGAATTTATGGGTTCGAATAACTGACTGGGATGAATCACTGGGGTCTGTCAGTTTCTCTCTAACAAACACACACACACACACTAAATAATTAATACACACACAGACATTCATTTAAGAAGAGGTATGACAAGGTTCTTGGAGTAGGGAGAGAGTAGACCTAGTAATGGCAAGCGAAGAGGCGGGACCAGGAGCTATGAATCGACCCCTGCAACCACATATAGGTGAGTACACACACACACACACACACACACACACTACTAACACGTAAATCGATTGGCGGATGGTGTTCGGAAGACGAGAGCACAGATAGCGTAGAAAAGCCCTTCCTGGTTGGTGATTTATTTACCAGGAGACAGGAACAAGAATCTCATGACGTGGGTCTTAGTCAAATACTGACGCCTAAACTGGCTGAGCGCCCTCAGCTTCGTTTTGCTCCCCATTAGGACGAAGAATTAGACACGTGTGCAACAACTGAGTATTTTATTATACAAATTAAGATACCAACATGGAAATATAAACACAAATGCAGTATAATGTGATCCTTTATTGACTACGTTTCGCCCACATTATACTGCATTTGTGTTTATATTTCCATTGTGTCGGTATTTTATACCATTTATTTCCAAGATACCAACATGTTGCACATGCTTTGGGTAGGTGTGGTATTGTAGCTTTGGGTAGGGGTGATTTTGTAGCTTTGGGTAGGTGTGGTATTGTAGCTTTGGGTAGGTGTGGTATTGTAGCTTTGGGTAGGTGTGGTATTGTAGCTTTGGGTAGGTGTGGTTTTGTAGCTTTGGGTAGGTGTGGTTTTGTAGCTTTGGGTAGGTGTGGTTTTGTAGCTTTGGGTAGGTATGGTATTGTAGCTTTGGGTAGGTGTGGTTTTGTAGCTTTGGGTAGGTGTGGTTTTGTAGCTTTGGGTAGTTGTGGTTTTGTAGCTTTGGGTAGTTGTGGTTTTGTAGCTTTGGGTAGGTGTGGTTTTGTAGCTTTGGGTAGGTGTGGTTTTGTAGCTTTGGGTAGGTGTGGTGTTGTAGCTTTGGGTAGGTATGGTACTGTAGCTTTGGGTAGGTGTGGTTTTGTAGCTTTGGGTAGGTGTGGTTTTGTAGCTTTGGGTAGTTGTGGTTTTGTAGCTTTGGGTAGGTGTGGTTTTGTAGCTTTGGGTAGGTGTGGTTTTGTAGCTTTGGGTAGGTGTGGTTTTGTAGCTTTGGGTAGGGTGGTTTTGTAGCTTTGGGTAGGTGTGGTGTTGTAGCTTTGGGTAGGTATGGTATTGTAGCTTTGGGTAGGTGTGGTATTGTAGCTTTGGGTAGGTATGGTATTGTAGCTTTGGGTAGGTGTGGTTTTGTAGCTTTGGGTAAGGGTGGTTTTGATAAGGACCTGCCTTGAATGGGTCAGTAGACCTTCTGCAGTGTTCCTCCATTCTTATGTTATGTTATGCGTCTAATTCTTCGTCTCGTTCGGTACTGTATACCATTCACGTACGACCTCATTAGGACACCAACTGCAAAAGGAGCTTTTCTCTGAAGGGAGAGCGAATAGAATCTAGTTACTAGTGGTGTTGCCTTCGTAGAGACGAGGATTTAAACCTCTTCTCCGACACTTCCTTGTGCACAGAAAGTGTCAGATGTGAGAGAAAAAAAAAGTGTAATAAAGTTGGTAGAATTACCGACAATATGTAAAGTAAAAGGACACAAGTGCAACTAATGTGACATTTTTATTGTGGCAACGTTTCGCTCTCCAGGAGCTTTATCAAGCTGTTACAGACAATATATACCCTCTGTGTCCATGTATTGTTTGTAATGGCTTGATAAAGCTCCTGGACCATAAGACCATAAGAAAGGAGGCACACTGCAGGAGGCCTGTTGGCCCATACTAGGCAGGTCCTTTACAATTCATCCCACTAACAAAACATTTGACCAACCCAATTTTCAATGCCACCCAAGAAATAAGCTCTGATGTGAAAGCCCAGTCAAATCTAACCCCTCCCACTCATGTACTTATCCAACCTAAATTTGAAACTACCCAAAGTCCCAGCCTCAATAACCCAACTAGGTAGACTGTTCCACTCATCAACTACCCTATTTCCAAACCAATACTTTCATATGTCCTTTCTAAATCTAAACTTATCTAATTTAAATCCATTACTGCGGGTTCTCTCTTGGAGAGACATCCTCAAGACCTTATTAATATCCCTTTATTAATACCTATCTTCCACTTATACACTTCGATCAGGTCTCCCCTCATTCTTCGTCTAACAAGTGAATGTAACTTAAGAGTCTTTAATCTTTCTTCATAAGGAAGATTTCTAATGCTATGTATTAATTTAGTCATCCTACGCTGAATGTTTTCTAACGAATTTATGTCCATTCTGTAATATGGAGACCAGAACTGAGCTGCATAATCTAGGTGAGGCCTTACTAATGATGTATAAAGCTGCAGTATGACCTCTGGACTTCTGTTGCTTACACTTCTTGATATAAATCCCAGTAATCTATTTGCCTTATTACGTACGCTTAGGCAATGCTCTTCTCCAGACTGAGGGACTGACCACCTCAAAACTTTAAGGGTGATGGACTGATTACATCGTCTTCAAGTATCTTCTGCTTCTATCAACTTTTCTGTACTCGACTGAAGAAGCCTACTGTGTAGGCGAAACGTTTCGAAATAAAGATACCTAACTGTTGCATATGTGTCTTACCATTGCTGTCTTGGTTTAAGGTTGCTGCTCACCATAACCCCCAAGTCCTTTTCGCAATCTGTATGGCTAAGTTCTACATCATTTAACTTATAAGTTCTAGGATTATGGGCACTCCCGAGCTTCAGAACCTTGCATTTATCTACATTGAACTGCATCTGCCACTTTTCTGACCAAGAATAAAGTTGAAGATTGAGACACTTATGCAGCATATGGGAATCTTTATTCAGGAAACGTTTCGCCACACAGTGGCTTCATCAGTCCAATACAAAGAGGAAGGCGTAAGGAGAGGAGGAGTATGAGGTAATCAGTCCCTCAGCCTGGAGTCGATGTGTTCAGTCCATCAGTCTTGTAGAATGTACATTCTACAAGACTGATGGACTGAACACCGACTCCAGGCTGAGGGACTGATTACCTCATACTCCTCCTCTCCTTACGCCTTCCTCTTTGTATTGGACTGATGAAGCCACTGTGTGGCGAAACGTTTCCTGAATAAAGATTCCCATATGCTGCATAAGTGTCTCAATCTTCAACTTGTCGGTTTTTCAAACCATTCATCACAAGAATAAAGTTTGTTTAAATCCTCCTGAAGTTCCATAACATCTACGTTTGAATCAATTATCCTACCTATCTTTGTGTCGTCGGCGAATTTGCTCATATCACTAGTAATTCCCTCATCAAGATCATTGATATACATTATAAACAACAACGGGCCCAAGACTGATCCCTGTGGAACGCCACTTGTTACAGATCCCCACTCGGATTTAACCCCATTTATGGACACTCTCTGCTTCCTGTCAGTGAGCCATGACTCGATCCACGAGAGCACTTTTCCCCCAATGCCATGAGCTGCCACTTTCTTTAACAGTCTATGGTGCGGAACTCTATCAAAAGCCTTACTAAAATCTAAGTAAATAATATCAAATTCTTTATCGTGGTCAACAGCCTCAAAAGCTTTACTGAAGAAAGTTAATAAATTAGTTAGACAAGACCGGCCTCTTGTGAATCCATGCTGAGTATCATTAATCAAGCTATGCTTATCGAGATGGCTTCTTATAATCTCAGCTATAATTGACTCTAGTAATTTGCCTACAATTGAGGTCAGGCTTATTGGGCGGTAATTTGACGGTAACGACTTGTCCCTGTTTTAAAAATAGGAATTACATTAGCCATCTTCCACATATCAGACACTACACCTGTTTGAAGAGATAAATTAAAAATATTAGTTAATGGTTCACAGACTTCCATTTTGCATTCCTTAAGAACCCTTGAAAAACCTCATCAGGACCCGGCGACTTATTTTGCTTCAGTCTATCTGCTTCACAACCATTTCACTAGTGACTGTGATGTTACATAATTATCTTCTTCTAGCCCACTATAAAAATTAATTACTGGAATATTGTTAGTGTCTTCCTGTGTAAAAACCGAGAGAAAATAATTATTAAAAATCGAGCACATTTCATTCTCTTTGTCAGTAAGGTGCCCATAGTTATTTTTAAGGGGACCTATCTTATCTCTAACTTTTTTTCTATACACCTGGAAAAAACTTTTTGGGTTAGTTTTAGAATCCCTAGCAACTTTAATTTCATAGTCCCTTTTAGTTTTTCTTATCCCCTTTTTAATGTCCCTCTTAATGTCAATATACTGATTCATAAGATGACCCTCACCTCTTTTGATACGCCTATAAATTCCTTTCTTATGCCCTAGTAGATATTTGAGCCTATTATTCATCCATTTTGGGTCATTTCTATTTGATCTAATTTCTTTATATGGGATAAACGTTCTTTGAGCAGCATGTATAGTGTTCAGAAAACTGTCATATTGATAGCTCACTTCGTTACCCCAGTCATCAGATGATAAGTGTTCTCTAAGCCCATCGTAATCTGCTAAGCGAAAATCTGGGACTGTTACTGAGTTATCGCTACTATCGTACTTCCATTCAATGCTAAATGTAATTGATTTGTGGTCGCTAGCACCCAGTTCCTCTGAAATTTCTAAATTATTAACAAAGGATTCATTGTTTGCCATAACTAAGTCAAGCAGGTTATTTCCCCTTGTAGGTTCTGTCACAAACTGCTTCAAAAAAACAATCCTGAACTACTTCTAAGAGGTCGTATGATTCTAAATTCCCAGTCAAGAAATTCCATCAATATGACTAAAGTTAAAGTCTCCTAGAATTACTACATTATCGTGCCTTGTGGCCTTAACAATTTCCTCCCATAGTAGTCTCCCTTGGTCCCTATCTAAGTTTGGGGGACGGTATATCACTCCTAAAATCAGTTTTTCATGCCCCTCTGAAAATTCTATCCAAACAGACTCTGTATGTGTTACTTCAGACTTAATACCCGTTTTTATGCAACAGTTCAAGCGATCTCGGGCATACAATGCCACCCCACCCCCCTTCCCGATACTTCTGTCTACTTGGAACAATTTAAAACCCTGAATATGACATTCCGCAGGCATGTCCCGACTTATTGAATTAAACCACGTCTCAGTTAAGGCAAATACATCAATGTTACCTACACTAGCAACTAATCTCAACTCGTCCATCTTATTCCTAGCACTATGGCAATGAGCATAATAAACCTTGAAAGACTCTCCTTTCTCTTTACCCTTCCTGCTCATTTCTGTTTTTCTACTAAACCTATTACTGTCCTTATCACCCAAAGTCCCTGGCTTTTCAATATCTACCTCGTTCTGCTTATTACTAGTTCCCCTAGAACTCGTAATATTACTACACTGGGACTTCACTGTTTTCCTGCCAAAACCCATACCACTAACTATTCCTAGTTTAAAGTCCTAACTGCTCCCTCCACTGCAGTTGCCAGTGCTACACCCCAGACCTAGATAAGTGAAACCCCATCCCTGGCATACATGTCATTTCTGCCATAGAAGAGGTCCCAGTTGTCAATGAATGTTACTGCATTTTCCTTACAGTATTTGTCCAGCCAGCAATTGACACCAATTGCCCCTGGACAACCATTCATTTCCAACTCCTCTCCTTGGCAAAATACCACATATGACAGGGTTCCCACCCTTACTCCTAATTATTTCTATTGCTGACCTATACCTGCTAATCAGGTCTTCACTCCTACGTCTGCCAACATCGTTGCCTCCAGCACTGAGACAGATAATAGGATTGCTCCCATTACCTCTCATGATGTCATCCAGACGGCTAACAATATCCTCCATCCCAGTCCCAGGAAAGCAAACTCTCTGTCTCCTACTCCCGTTCTTCAAGCAGAACGCCCTATCCATATACCTAACTTGGCTATCCCCAACAACAACAATATTCTTACCTTCCTTGGTGTCGTTCGTCGTGTTGTTCCCAGTAGTCGACTCTCATTCGTCGGGTAGCACTGAGAATGTATTAGATGTTTCCACAACAGTTTCCACGGCAGTCTCTTTCTTCTTCATCGTTTCTACCTTTCCATTCGTCCTCTTGATCGTCAACTTCGTTCCTTGCTGTCCAGCCACTGACCAGTTTCCCTTCTTGACCTGAGGACTCAAAGCAGGAGGACTACTACGAATCTTCTTGTTTTCCTCGGTCAGTCGCCGAATCTCCACCTTCGCCATCCTCAATTCTTCTTTAAGCTGTTGGTAAAGTTGCTCGATGGAGGGCATCTTGCTTCAGTTCGTAGAGAGCGCGCAAACAGGTCTTCACAGAGCTAAGTACACGTCAACACTGAAACGTTGCCACAATAAAATGTCACATTAGTTGCACTTGTGTCCTTTTACTTTACAGAAAAAAAGTGTTTTGCTAATTATGAGTTTTTATCACTTGGAAAGTGTCATGTAAATCATCGCTTATTCTTTCATTGTGTAATGGTGTTTTGGGGAGGGTTTGGTGGAGAGAGGGAGATGGTGATGTGGGAGGGAGGGGAGGGAGAAGATGGTGTTGAATGAGGGAAG
Source organism: Cherax quadricarinatus (assembly GCF_026875155.1). Classification (NCBI taxonomy): domain Eukaryota; kingdom Metazoa; phylum Arthropoda; class Malacostraca; order Decapoda; family Parastacidae; genus Cherax; species Cherax quadricarinatus. The sequence goes on from NC_069496.1 coordinate 9,883,323, forward strand.
GAAGGCAAGAGGTGGAAATAAATGGTATAAAATACCGACACAATGGAAATATAAACACATATGCAGTATAATGTGATCCTTTATTGACAACGTTTCACCCACACAGTGGGCTTTTTCAAGTCACACTCGGATCCGTGTGTGACTTGAAAAAGCCCACTGTGTGGGTGAAACGTTGTCAATATTTCCAAGGCAAGAGGTAACACTCACTTTTTCCTACAGGGAGCACTCTTCCCCTTCCCCATACCACTCCTTTTCCTACCCATAACACACCCTTGTCTCCTACCTAACAGACACACCCACAACTTATGACACACTCCTGCCTTCCCCCAGGAGATACTGCTCTCCCTCCCCAGGACACACTCCTGCCTTCCCCCAGGAGATACTGCTCTCCCTCCCCAGGACACACTCCTGCCTTCCCCCAGGAGATACTGCTCTCCCTCCCCAGGACACACTCCTGCCTTCCCCAGGAGATACTGCTCTCCCTCCCCAGGACACACTCCTGCCTTCCCCCAGGAGATACAACTCACTCTGCCCAGGACACACTCCTGCCTTCCCCCAGGAGATACAACTCACTCTCCCCAGGACACACTCCTGCCTTCCCCCAGGAGATACAACTCACTCTCCCCAGGACACACTCCTGCCTTCCCCCAGGAGATACAACTCTCTCCCCAGGACACACTCCTGCCTTCCCCCAGGAGATACAACTCACTCTCCCCAGGACACACTCCTGCCCCATCATGGTTGGGTAACTTGCACATGGCCTGCAACACGGCGGTGTTGGTCGATATAACACCAATTGCAACGTCAACCAGCTGCAATGATGATGAAGTACTGGTGTAAACTCTTTGAACCCTTCCTACCTCCCTCTTCCCTCCCTACCTACCTATCTACCTCCCACTTCCCTCCCTACCTACCTATCTACCTCCCTCTTCCCTCCCTACATACTTACTACCTCCCTCGTTCCTCCCTACCACTTTCTACACTCCCCTCTACCCACCCTACCTACATCTACCTCCCTCTTCCCTCCCTACCTACCTATCTACCTCCCTCTTCCCTCCCTACCTACTTATCTACCTCCCTCTTCCCTCCCTACCTACTTATCTACCTCGCTCTTCCGTCCTACCTACCTATCTACCTCCCTCTGTACCCTCCCATACCTACCTATCTACCTACCTCAATCCCTCCCTACTACCATTACCTCCCTCGTTCCCTCCCAACCTACCTATTACCTCCCTCTCCCTCCCTACCTACCTATCTGCCTCCCTCTTCACCTCCCTACCGTACTTATCTACCTTCCCTCTTCCCTCCCTAACCTACCTATCTAACTCCCTTTCCCTCCCTACCTACCTATCTACCTCTTCCCTCCTACTCCTAACTACCTCCTCCCTCCTTGTCTCTCTCACGGCCCCTCCTTCCCCTCCCTCCCTCCCTCAGTGCCTTCCAACCCTCCTACATCCCTCCCTCCCTACCTCCCTCCTTCCCTACTCCCTCCTTCCCTACCTCCCTCCTTCCCAAACCTCCGTCCTTCCCTACCATCCCTCTTCCCTACATCCCTCCTTCCCTAACCTCCCTCCTTCCCTACATCCCTCCTTCCCTACCTCCCTCCTTCCCTACCTTCCTCCTTCCCAACCTCCCTCCTTCCCTACATCCCTCTTCCCTACCTCCCTCCTTCCCAACCTCCCTCCTTCCCTACATCCCTCCTTCCCTACCTCCCTCCTTCCCTACCTCCCTCCTTCCCAACCTCCCTCCTTCCCCACATCCCTCCTTCCCTACCTCCCTCCTTCCCTACCTCCCTCCGTCTTTCGTCCCTACCTATCTACCTCCCTCCCTCCCGTCCCTCCCCCCCCCCCGTCATGACTTTGGTCATGACTGTATAATTACCGGGATGCCTGTAGGCGCCTCGGGGAACATTAAACATAATCTTTACATATTTACACAGTGGTAAATATTTTCTTATGTGATGCCGGTTATTTTAATTTGATGTGATTCTGTTGTATCTTAAACTTATTATACGATTTTATTTATATTGTTGTTTTTTTGGATTTATTTTTTATTGGTAAAAATTGAATGATGTGTCCGGTCAGAATGTTCTTAAAATTTCAAGCTACTTATTCAACTTCTCTCTTCTTCCTTCTCTCCTCTTCCTTCCTTCCCTCTTCCTTCCCTCCTCTTCCTCCCCTCTTCCTTCCTTCCCTCCTCTTCCTCCCCTCTTCCTTCCTTCCCTCTTCCTTCCTTTCCTCCTCTTCCTCCCCTCTTCTCCTTCTTCCTTTCCTCCTCTTCCTCCCCTCTCCCTTCCTTCCCTCTTCCTTCCTTTCCTCTTCCTTCCTTCCCTCTTCTTCCCTCCCACCCTTCCTCTTACTCTCCCCTCTTCCTTCCCGCCCTTACTTTTCTCCCTCTTCTCTTCCCACATTTTCCCCCTCCCCTCTTCTTACTGCCCTGCTTGTCGATTCCCCTCCTCTTCCAGTCCGCTACTTCATTCTCTCCCTCTCCCCTTCACCCTTCCCCATCTACCTTGCCCTGGCTCCCCCCCCTCCCCCCTCCCCTCCCCTCCCCTCCCGAGGCGATTACTGCTCCTGTATGAAGTCTTGTAATCCGTCTTCCCATTAAAATGATTAATATTGACGTATTATTGATTGAGTGAACGATGTAGTAACCAAGTGAAGGAGCCAGTGAGTGTTGCAAGAGTGAGGGAGGAGCCAGGGAGTGTTGCAAGAGTGAGGGAGGAGCCAGGGAGTGTTGCAAGAGTGAGGGAGGAGCCAGGGAGTGTTGCAAGAGTGAGGGAGGAGCCAGGGAGTGTTGCAAGAGTGAGGGAGGAGCCAGGGAGTGTTGCAAGAGTGAGGGAGGAGCCAGGGAGTGTTGCAAGAGTGAGGGAGGAGCCAGGGAGTGTTGCAAGAGTGAGGGAGGAGCCAGGGAGTGTTGCAAGAGTGAGGGAGGAGCCAGGGAGTGTTGCAAGAGTGAGGGAGGAGCCAGGGAGTGTTGCAAGAGTGAGGAAGGAGCCAGGGAGTGTTGCAAGAGTGAGGGAGGAGCCAGGGAGTGTTGCAAGAGTAATAGAGGAGCCAGGGAGTGTTGCAAGAGTGAGGGAGGAGCCAGGGAGTGTTGCAAGAATGAGGAAGGAACCAGGGAGTGTTGCAAGAGTGAGGGAGGAGCCAGGGAGTGTTGCAAGAATGAGGAAGGAGCCAGTGAGTGTTGCAGGAGTGAGGGAGGACCAGGGAGTGTTGCAAGAGTAATAGAGGAGCCAGGGAGTGTTGCAAGAGTGAGGGAGGAGCCAGGGAGTGTTGCAAGAGTGAGGGAAGTATGGGGGAGTACAGGAGGAAAATAATAGAGAAAATACTGGAGAGAGAGAGAGAGAGAGAGAGAGAGACAGACAGACAGACTTGAACAACTAGTAGGGGTCATAGTGTGCCTGGGAAATAGATAATCAGGTTTGATCCAAGGAAGGGTAACTCTAGTTCCTTGGATTAAGTGCTCTTCGGTGGTAATAGACAGGCATATATATTCAGGTTATGATAATGACAGAGGCCGCGTGGCACTGTCAGTGGCACTATGAGAATGACATAGTATCAGTGGCACTGTCAGTGGCACTATGAGAATGACATAGTATCAGTGGCACTGTCAGTGGCACTATGAGAATGACATAGTATCAGTGGCACTGTCAGTGGCACTATGAGAATGACATAGTATCAGTGGTACTGTCAGTGGCACTATGAGAATGACATAGTATCAGTGGCACTGTCAGTGGCACTATGAGAATGACATAGTATCAGTGGTACTGTCAGTGCACTATGAGAATGACATAGTATCAGTGGCACTGTCAGTGGCACTATGAGAATGACATAGTGTCAGTGGCACTATGAGAATGACATAGTATCAGTGGCACTGTCAGTGGCACTATGAGAATGACATAGTATCAGTGACTGTCAGTGGCACAAAGAGAATGACATAGTATCATGGTACTGTCAGTGGCACTATGAGAATGACATAGTATCAGTGGCACTGTCAGTGGCACTAAGAGAATGACATAGTATCAGTGGCACTGTCAGTGGCACTATGAGAATGACATAGTATCAGTGGTACTGTCAGTGGCACTATGAGAATGACATAGTATCAGTGGTACTGTCAGTGGCACTATGAGAATGACATAGTATCAGTGGTACTGTCAGTGGCACTATGAGAATGACATAGTATCAGTGGCACTGTCAGTGGCACTATGAGAATGACATAGTATCAGTGGCACTGTCAGTGGCACTATGAGAATGACATAGTTGTCAGTGGCACTATGAGAATGACATAGTATCAGGGTACTGTCAGTGGCACTATGAGAATGACATATCAGTGGCACTGTCAGTGGCACTAAGAGAATGACATAGTATCAGTGGTACTGTCAGTGGCACTATGAGAATGACATTAGTATCAGTGGCACTGTCAGTGGCACTAAGAAAATACATAGTATCTGTGGCACTGTCAGTGGCACTAAGAGAATGACAATGTCATGAGATGATACTGCAGTGGCACTAAGAGAATGACATAAAGAATTACCAGTGGTACTGTCAGCCACATAAGGAAAAAAGCCATAAGGTATCAGGCTGAAAATAAAAAGTGTGCAGGTAGAGCCATGCTTAAGTCAGCCACCATCCGGGACATAATAAACAGCCAAGGACCAGTAATCAGTGGGCAATAGAAACCTTCATCATGGGCAGGTGTCTTGCATACAGCTCCATGTATTAAGCTCACCCTGGGCATAGTCCTACCCTCCGTGGGCAGGATTAAACCATCATCCGTGGAGGTAGCCTCTCCATACCCATCATCAGTGGGCAGGTAGTCTCTCCAAACCCATCATTCAGTGGGCAGGTAGTCTCTCCATAACCCATCATCCAGTGGGCGGTAGTCTCTCCAAACCCATCACCCAATGGGCAGGTAGTCTCTCCATACCCATCATCCAGTGGGCAGGTAGTCTCTCCAAACCCATCATCCAGTGGGCAGGTAGTCTCTCCAAACCCATCATTCAGTGGGCAGGTAGTCTCTCCATACCCATCATTCAGTGGGCGGGTAGTCTCGGACACGACGGGCTATTTCACCACTAAGATAATTTTTAAAGTCTAAGAGAGTTGGCCTCTCATCTGGGTTGGGATCCAAACCGCTCACGATCCATCTTAGCGTATTGTCTGGTTTTCGTTTCATGATGTTGAGACAGTTTTTAAAAAGCTTTATCACAGAGTAAGTATCAGAGGCTGGTGAGGCTACTTCATCTATAAAGAATTCTGGAGCGTACCAAGAGTAATATATCCTCCTTAGTTGTTCTCTTCTCATTCTCTCTTTTGGATCTTTTATGTAATTCGTGAAGTCATTTTTAGGAGTGGTTACAGATGTCATGAGGCCAAAGTCTAGTAATGTCACAACAACGTCGTCAGGTTTGATCTCTACACTCACATTGTTTTCCTTGATGTCGTTATGCACCAAATTTAGCTGATGAATATCGCCTATGATATCAGAGAGGTGATGGAGAGTCAGAAGGATCACCAGGTCGCCAGGGTTATTTCTGTGAAAGTCGCTGATAGTTACTGTGGAGTGTTGAGTCATGATGATTGCTGGGGGAGATGCACACACATACGCCAGACGAGGTACACCCTTTACCGACGACACCTTCAGGAGATTTTGTGCCTCGTCACATGCTATGTCCACACCTAACCTGTGTGTTTCTCCCAATTACTTAAACATTTTTATGCAGAGTTGAGGGTGGTTGGGGAAAAACTCGGGATTAGCGCTGAAAACAAGGGAGAACGTTCCGCTTCCCAACTGCATAGAATCACAGAGGAACTCATCCTTCCATTCAATCACTAATCCAGCTTCTTGGAATGCTAGTAACTGTGGTGACATGCGGGTGCCGACGTACTTGACCTTATTGTGGTGTTTCTTATGCTTGAAGAATCTCTTCGTCAGCAGCAGAACCACCACTATGGTAATCAGCAGGAATACATTGAGCACCACCATAACACTATTGTCTCCCACTTCCAACCTCTGGTTCTGGAGCTGATCCTCCAGGTACTATACCTGCAGCATCCTCTGACGGTAAGTCACGAAGGCGCCCAGGTAAGGGATGACCTCGAAGGGTGAGGACAGGTGTGAAAGATCCTGTTCAGGAGCAGCGAGGAGTTGTCTTACAAGAGGAACGTGGTGAAGGAAGCCCAGTACACCGTATTAAGCTTCGTGATGCTTAGTGAGGGACTCACGCAGGAGAGAGAGCTTCTGGTCGAGGGTGTTGGTGCTTCTCCTCACCCACCCACACACGCCCAACAACAACAACAATACCACCGACCAAACTTAAAAATTACGATACATTTTTACCTCAATGATTTATTAAATAATTTTTTTTAAGTCGTGACTAGAATGTTATTCTGATGTAATGGAATTGAATTTACTCTGTCGAGTGTTGTATTGAGACGTTAGTCGTGAAAAACTTGTAGATCTTGTGTTCTCTTTCCACACTTTGAGGTGTCTTGATGTAAAGGTCTCTTGATCCACTGAATTGGATCATATCTGATGTCCTTCCATTTCCCAGGCGCTGTTGTGACCCTAACGGGTTCAGTTAGTTTAGTTTAATATCTTTATTATGCACCCCATACCCATCCTGTGGGCGGTAGTCAAAAGATTACAGAGGTACATAATGGGTCCAGGGACTGGACCCCAAAGTTATGATAGTGAACTAGTTACAAAGGTAATGAACTCCAGGTAGATCTGGTCACAATCATGGCAAGTTACAGAGGTAATGAATCAGCTTCACTCCTATACATGGTTACAGTCATGAACAAATTACAAAGTAATGAGCCACTGATACGTCCACACCTGGTCACAGTTGTAATGAGTTATAAATACAAATATTAAGTGGATCATACACCCCACAAGAGCGCGCGCGCGCGCACACATACACACACGAGGGCGCACGCACAGACACACACACACGATCGTACAAATATATGCATACACACAACGGGTCCGCCCTTCCCATAAATAATTTTGCCAGTCATTCACAAGTAATGGCTAAGGTTCTGTCACTGACCAGTACCCCATCACTGGCAGGTCTGTTGATCCCGGTGAAGGGCTTTTGATTTAAGGTAACTGGAGCTGCCCTTTCTTCCATCAGTGACTGTACCTCCCGTTACCCAGATGCTGTAGAACACCTCCGGATTTAGTGCTTCCTTGTATATACACTGGTACATACACTGGTGTATATACACCAGTGTATGTACACCAGTGTTTATACACCAGTGTATATACACCAGTGTATATACACCAGTGTATATACACCAGTGTATATACACCAGTGTATGTACACCAGTGTATATACACCAGTGTATGTACACCAGTGTATGTACACCAGTGTATGTACACCAGTGTATTACACCAGTGTATGTACACCAGTGTATGTACACCAGTGTATGTACACCAGTGTATGTACACCAGTGTATGTACACCAGTGTATGTACACCAGTGTATGTACACCAGTGTTATACACCAGAGACACCAGTGTATGTACACCAGTGTATAACACCAGTGTATATACACCAGTGTATATACACCAGTGTATATATACACCAGTGTATATACACCAGTGTATGTACACCAGTGTATGTACACCAGTGTATGTACACCAGTGTATATACACCAGTGTATATACACCAGTGTATATACACCAGTGTATATTAACCAAGGAATGTCTTTATATATAAATTTCGTTTATTTACATTGCTACTCTTGAGATTAATACATCCTTGACTAATGTCATACAAGTAACATACAACATTAATGACTCTCGTGTAGTCGATAGACTTTAAGCTTAATAAACCACTCGAGCTATTGTATAAAACGTTTTTTTCTGTAATTTTGTGCAATTTCCATTTCAAATCACCGGTACGATAAAAGGGATAAATATTTTTTTTTTTTTGTCGAGTATTATGATGTTATTAGTGAGTGGTGCTCGGTGTATTATCCTGTCAGATCAGATATGTAACATTGTTGGGTGTATGTCGCTAGTGGGGGATTATTTGTGGGTGGGGGGATTTACCCACCACTTCCCTGAATCCTCCACCAACTTGGGTGTCAGTGGGAGTAACTTGGATCTAGGATGATTCCTGATCAACAATAACCAATCAGGGCCATATTTAAAACCTCGGTTATAAGGATGTCAAGAGTACCAATCAAGGCCACATTTAAAACCTCGGTTATAAGGATGTCAAGAGTACCCATCAAAGCCACATTTAAAACCTCGGTTATAAGGATGTCAAGAGTACCCATCAGGGCCATATTTAAAACCTCGGTTATAAGGATGTCAAGAGTACCCATCAGGGCCACATTTAAAACCTCGGTTATAAGGATGTCAAGAGTACCCATCAGGGCCACATTTAAAACTTCGGTTATAAGGATGTCAAGAGTACCCATCAGGGCCACATTTAAACTGGGCACTCTTTAGGATGGAGTACTTAGGACCTGAGTTAATACCCTGATTCGCAGGCTTGTGTCACACATTGGGAGATTCCCTCTAAGGAGGTTCCTTGATATTGGTGATGGGCTCTTGATCCACTTCCCTGAATTAAGCCTGAATGCCTTTCATATCCCCTTCCTCACAGGCGCAGTATAATCCCTACGGGTCTAGAGCTCCCCATAATAACAATGGGAGATAGAGAGGCTGTCATCTCTTATATGGATGATATCTGCGTCTTTGTCAACACATTCGGCAGATTCTCAAACCCTCCTCGACGTCTTCCCTTCAGGGAAGGTTCCTTGATGTTGGTGAGGGGCTCTTGATTTAGGGAATTGGATCTGTGCTCCAGTTCCCCGAATTAAGCCTGAATGCCTTCCACATCCCCCCCCAGGCGCTGTATAATCCTACGGGTTTAGCGCTTCCCCTTGATTATAATAATAATAATAATAATCCACGACGTTTTCACAGCCAGAATCATTTCCTCGGACTAAGATCAAAATCTTTTGTTCTGATATCTGCATTATTATTATTATTATTATTATTATTATTATTATTATTATTATTATTATTATTATTATTATTATTATCACAATAATCAGAACTAAATCCTAATAATTTGACACCCTTTCAAATCATTCACACTGGCACTGAGTTCTGTGAACAATGTCAACATTTAGAAACAGGATTTTTTTTTTTTTTTTATTCGCCGGTATTCTCCCGGCCCGGGTCTTTTCCAAGTAGTGGTGACCCGGCCTTGGCTCCCTATCTGGGGAGTGTCTCGAGACTTAAGTCTCCCATGGGAGGAGGTACAAGTACCTCCTCATCTTTAGGACCAAGTGTCCCCAGGCCTAGCCACATTCCCCGCCCTCACGGGGCTCGTAGGGAGAAGCTAGGCCTCTGGTCTGCCATCTACCCCGCCTCAAAGGGGCTCGTGGGGATGACAGTCTTATGAGCTGCAGATGGTAGCAAGCTCAGGCATCCAGGAATAAAAAGATGTGTTTTAAGTACCTTATACTGCATACTTGTGGAATTGAATCCCTTAAAACACTTGTAATAAGGAACGCTGGTATTAGTATTGTATAGACAAGACTGTTGTACGTAATGCTTATTAAATCTGTCGTTGATTATAATGCCCTACACAGCGTGTATAGTGAAATGTAATACTTGTATAAATACTAGCAGCATCAGGTTGTTCGAAATTAAGGAAGACTAGCAACATAGATTGTTCGAAATTAAGGACACTAACAGCATCAGATTGTTCGAAATTAAGGGAACTAACAGCATCAGATTGTTCGAAATTAAGGGAACTAACAGCATCAGATTGTTCGAAATTAAGGGAATTAACAGCATCAGATTGTTCGAAATTAAGGGAATTAACAGCATCAGATTGTTCGAAATTAAGGGAACTAAACAGCATCAGATTGTTCGAAATTAAGGAAACTAACAGCATCAGATTGTTCGAAATTAAGGGAACTAAACAGCATCAGATTGTTCGAAATTAAGGGAACTAACAACATCAGATTGTTCGAAATTAAGGGAATTAACAGCATCAGATTGTTCGAAATTAAGGGAACTAACAGCATCAGATTGTTCGAAATTAAGGGAACTAACAGCATCAGATTCTTCGAAATTAAGGGAACTAACAGCATCAGATTGTTCGAAATTAAGGAAACTAACAGCATCAGATTCTTCGAAATTAAGGGAACTAACAGCATCAGATTGTTCGAAATTAAGGGAACTAACAGCATCAGATTGTTCGAAATTAAGGAAGACTAGCAACATCAGATTGTTCGAAATTAAGGGAATTTACAGCATCAGATTGTTCGAAATTAAGGAACTAACAGCATCAGATTGTTCGAAATTAAGGGAACTAACAGCATCAGATTGTTCGAAATTAAGGGAACTAACAGCATCAGATTGTTCGAAATTAAAGGAAACTAATCACGCATCAGATTGTTCGAAATTAAGGGAACTAACAGCATCAGATTGTTCGAAATTAAGGGAACTAACAGCATCAGATTGTTCGAAATTAAAGGAACTAACAGCATCAGATTGTTCGAAATTAAGGAAGACTAGCAACATCAGATTGTTCGAAATTAAGGGAATTAACAGCATCAGATTGTTCGAAATTAAGGGAACTAAACAGCATCAGATTGTTCGAAATTAAGGGAACTAACAACATCAGATTGTTCGAAATTAAGGGAACTAACAGCATCAGATTGTTCGAAATTAAGGGAACTAACAGCATCAGATTGTTCGAAATTAAGGAAGACTAGCAACATCAGATTGTTCGAAATTAAGGGAATTAACAGCATCAGATTGTTCGAAATTAAGGGAACTAAACAGCATCAGATTGTTCGAAATTAAGGAACTAACAACATCAGATTGTTCGAAATTAAGGGAATTAACAGCATCAGATTGTTCGAAATTAAGGGAACTAACAGCATCAGATTGTTCGAAATTAAGGGAATTTACAGCATCAGATTGTTCGAAATTAAGGGAACTAAACAGCATCAGATTGTTCGAAATTAAGGGAACTAACAACATCAGATTGTTCGAAATTAAGGGAACTAACAGCATCAGATTGTTCGAAATTAAGGGAACTAACAGCATCAGATTGTTCGAAATTAAGGGAACTAACAGCATCAGATTGTTCGAAATTAAGGAAACTAACAGCATCAGATTGTTCGAAATTAAGGGAACTAACAGCATCAGATTGTTCGAAATTAAGGGAACTAACAGCATCAGATTGTTCGAAATTAAGGGAACTAACAGCATCAGATTGTTCGAAATTAAGGAAACTAACAGCATCAGATTGTTCGAAATTAAGGAAGACTAGCAACATCAGATTGTTCGAAATTAAGTGAATTTACAGCATCAGATTGTTCGAAATTAAGGAAACTAACAGCATCAGATTGTTCGAAATTAAGGAAACTAACAGCATCAGATTGTTCGAAATTAAGGAAGACTAGCAACATCAGATTGTTCGAAATTAAGGGAACTAACAGCATCAGTTTGTTCGAAATTAAGGGAACTAACAGCATCAGATTGTTCGAAATTAAGGGGACTAACAGCATCAGATTGTTCGAAATTAAGGAAACCAACAGCAGTAAAGGTTGTAGTCAGCATTAAATACACGAGAAGGGTGATCTGCAACTCCAAGTCTGCGCTTCAGGAACTTGAGAATCCTGTCGACAAAATAGACACCACGCTATCAGTTGTCGACTGTGTCGGAACACCATAAAAATCTCCCGGGCTCAGAGAACGAAGTGAGCAAGATGGAATTATTCCCACACGAGAGGCCGGGTTTGAGTTACAATGAGGAGCTTATTGTCTTTGGCTCAAACTTTAAGGGTATCGACGGCATGGTAGGCAGGAGCACTTTATACCTAATATTTCGGCATGGCTGCTGGGATAATAGAGACATAGATTCGTGTCTCATACGTCAGATACGTCGTCTAGGTATATATTAGAGACATAGATTCGTGTCTCACACGTCAGATACGTCGTCTAGGTATATATTAGAGACAGATTCGTGTCTCACACGTCAGATACGTCGTCTAGGTATATATTAGAGACATAGATTCGTGTCTCACACGTCAGATACGTCGTCTATGTATATATTAGAGACATAGATTCGTGTCTCCACACGTCAGATACGTCGTCTAGTATATATTAGAGACATAGATTCGTGTCTCACACGTCAGATACGTCGTCTAGGTATATATAGAGACATAATTCGTGTCTCACACGTCAGATACGTCGTCTAGGTATATATTAGAGACATAGATTCGTGTCTCACACGTCAGATACGTCGTCTAGGTATATATTAGAGACATAGATCGTATCTCAACCCGTCAGATACGTCGTCTAGGTATATATTAGAGACATAGATTCGTGTCTCCACACGTCCAGATACGTCGTCTAGGTATATATTAGAGACATAGATTCGTGTCTCACACGTCAGATACGTCGTCTAGGTATATATTAGAGACATAGATTCGTGTCTCACACGTCAGATACGTCGTCTAGTGTATATATTAGAGACATAGATTCGTGTCTCACACGTCAGATACGTCGTCTAGGTATATATTAGAGACATAGATTCGTGTCTCTCACGTCAGATACGTCGTCTAGGTATATGTCATGCCGAATAGGTAAAACTTGTGATTTTGGCGTAAATAGCAACGCTCTTCTTGCCGAATGAGACGAGCTAAAATTTGTGTACGCAATAATTTCGCAAAAATCATTCGGAACGTAACGAAAACAAATATATTTCATTGTGTTTGTTTATTATTAAATTATTGTAAACTTATCTAAAATATAATTAGTTGGATTAGGCTAAATTAAATTGCGCTTGTTATAATAAGGTCAGGTAAGTTTTCTAAGGTTCTTTTGGTACAAAATTATTAATTTTTACATTAACATAAATGAAAAAAATATATCTTCAAACGTATGAGAGAAAATTTTAGAAAGGACTTAATTTTAAATGAGTTCTAATTGACCAATTTTACCTATTCGGTACGACATACATATATATATATATATATATATATATATATATATATATATATATATATATATATTGCTGATGACACTGTGCTCTTGGGAGATTCTGAAGAGAAGTTGCAGAGATTGGTGGATGAATTTGGTAGGGTGTGCAAAGAAGAAAATTAAAGGTGAATACAGGAAAGAGTAAGGTTATGAGGATAACAAAAAGATTAGGTGATGAAAGATTGAATATCAGATTGGAGGGAGAGAGTATGGAGGAGGTGATGTATCAGATATTTGGGAGTGGACGTGTCAGCGGATGGGTCTATGAAAGATGAGGTGAATCATAGCATTGATGAGGGGAAAAAGAGTGAGTGGTGCACTTAGGAGTCTGTGGAGACAAAGAACTTTGTCCTTGGAGGCAAAGAGGGGAATGTATGAGAGTATAGTTTTACCAACTGCTCTTATATGGGTGTGAAGCATGGGTGATGAATGTTGCAGCGAGGAGAAGGCTGGAGGCAGTGGAGATGTCTGTCTGAGAGCAATGTGTGGTGTGAATATAATGCAGAGAATTCGTAGTTTGGAAGTTAGGAGGAGGTGCGGGATTACCAAAACTGTTGTCCAGAGGGCTGAGGAAGGGTTGTTGAGGTGGTTCGGACATGTAGAGAGAATGGAGCAAAACAGAATGACTTCAAGAGTGTATCAGTCTGTAGTGGAAGGAAGGCGGGGTAGGGGTCGGCCTAGGAAAGGTTGGAGAGAGGGGGTAAAGGAGGTTTTGTGTGCGAGGGGCTTGGACTTCCAGCAGGCATGCGTGAGCGTGTTTGATAGGAGTGAATGGAGACAAAATGGTTTTTAATACTTGACGTGCTGTGGAGTGTGAGCAAAGTAACATTTATGAAGGGTTCAGGGAAACCGGCAGGGCCGGACTTGAGTCCTGGAGATGGGAAGTACAGTGTCTGCACTCTGAAGGTTTAGCGCTTCCCCCTTGATTGTAATAATAATAATGCACTCTGAAGGAGGGGTGTTAATGTTGCAGTTTAAAAACTGTAGTGTAAAGCACCCTTCGGGCAAGACAGTGATGGAGTAAAATGATGGTGAAAGTTTTTTTTTTTTGGGGCCCCCCGCCTTTGGGGGGGAACGGCCAGGTGATAAAAAAAATATATTTTATATATTATAAATATTAAAAATAAAATTTATATAATAAATAATATTTTAAAAATATATATATAATATATATAAATTTTTTTAAAATTAACCACGAACGATATATTGAAAATAAAAACACTGCCACCCAAAGGATTCGAACCCATGTTGTGGGGGCCCTGCCTTGGGAAAAATGAAATAACTTAAAAGCTCCACACCCCCGTAGCCCTCTGATGGCCACCCAACAGCTGCTGTTGCGGGCTGCGCATTCTGTAGGGTTGGGTGGTCCGTGGTTTAAAAAGCGTCATGTGGTTCCGCTCCCATGGGCGGGCCAGTAAAAACCCTTTGGCTAGCGCGTTTTAAAATGGAGAATTTCCCGGGGGGTCAACGCCCCGGGCCGTATCCCCCGAGGGGGGGGTGGCCCAAAAGGGAAAAACGAAAATTTTCTCCTTTTACTTTAGTAATATAAAGGAAAAGGGGGGTTACTACCCCCTTGCCCCCGGGCTTTTTTGTCGCCGTAACAACACCACGGCTTCGGAGGAAAGAATTCTTTCACTTCCCCATAAAAGAATTTTTAAATATATGAAAAAATTATTATATATTATTTATATTATTTTTAAATATAAATATATAATATTATATATATTTATATATATATTTATTGTGTGTGGGGGGGGTAAAAAAAATTCTAAAGCCCATCTTTTTTTCTCTCTCTTCTCTCTTACACCTTTGTAAGTCATTCTGTGATGGGAATCTTCAAAAAAATCAGTTTCTTCCGTGCGTCGACGGGCCCTTCCTCATAAATTATAATCCCAAGTGATGGAAATACAGTAACCTTTAAATTTAATAGTAATTTTGACGTATCCCAGTATCCTGGTGAAGCTCCCAGCTTGGCTATTAATGTCAACACTGTAAACACGTATTGTTCCTGACGGGCTCGGTCCGGTTAAGATTTGCAGTATTTCGCTGCAGGTTCTTTTCCCAAATATGACCGACTTTGGGCTCCAAATTTAATGTCTTATTTGGAAAGGCGTTATTTTCTTTTCCGGAACTTAGAAACCAATCCTAGCTACACCCCCGCCCTAGGGGACTTGCGGGGGAACAGGCAACTTCTGCCCTTTCCAGCCCCCGGTCTCGTAGGGAGAAGCTAAGCAACTGGTCTGCCACTTTCCACCCCCCACGGGGCTCGGGGAGAAGCTAAGAAAAGGGTCTGCCATTTCCACCCCCAGGGGTTCGTGGGAAAAGCCGGGCAATGTCTCCACTTTCCACCCCCCCAGAGTTCTAGGGAAAAGCCGGGAAACTGGTCTGCCACTTCCACCCCCCATGGGTTCGTAGGGAAAACCCGGGGCAACTGGTCTGCCACTTTCCACGCCCCATGGATTCGTAGGGAAAAGGGGGGCAAGGGTCCCACTTTCAACCCCCATGGAGTTGTGGGGAAAACCCGGGCAACTGGTCTGCCACTTTCCACCCCCAGGGGGCTGTGGGAGAAGTAAGCAACTGGTCTCCCCTTTTTTTCCCCACCCCACGGGGCCCGTAGGGAGAAGAAAAAGAAACTGGTCTCCATTTTCCCCACCCCAGGGGGCTCGTAGGGAGAAGCAAACAACGGGTCTGCCATTTTCCCCCCCCCCAGGGGGCCGTAGGGAGAAGCAAGCAACTGGTCTCCCATTTTCCCCCCCCCCAGGGGGCTCGTAGGGAGAAGCAAGCAACTGTCTCCATTTTCCCCACCCCCGGGGCTCAGGGAGAAGCTAAGCAAGGTCTGCCATTTCCCCCACCCCCCCGGGCTCGTAGGGGGGGCGATACTGTAAACAGCAGATGGTGTTATGCCCCACGGACTTTTGAGGGGAAAAGTCAGTATCAAAAAACTTAACCTTTTTTATTGGTAATTTTCGGTCCGGGGCCATGGCACTCCAAAATGTGCCCAAACCCCCCCCCAGGACCGAAACGTTGGCAAAAAAATATCGAATTGTTGCTTTTCTGTTTTTTTTAAAAATTTTCCCACACGCAGGAAAAATCCACTTTTTTCTATTGTTCCCACTAAAAATTCCCAATAAAAAAAATCGGGAACGAAACGCCGTGGTAAGTCCTCTCTCCAGTGTATATAATTTGTGTTATAAATTAAACAATAGAAAATGTAACGCACAATGCTGATATATCCCAGCTGTAATTTTCCCATTTAAAAGAACTCCGTTTACCCCCCCCACCGGAATTTTCCCTACATCCCCACCCTAAGAACCCCACAAACTTCCCCCAAAACCCCCCCCCACCTCCCCCCCCTCTCCCAGTTGGGGTTGCTGGCAACTAAAGTTTCACGGGCAATAGGCCTCAAACTGCGGCTGGAATTTACTCTGAATCAAGAGATGAGACTGCGCCAGCAAGGCTTTTGGATAAGGTTGGCTGACCGTTGGGAAAGCCTCCAAAGGGCGTTTTGGCGAACGTGCCAGCATCACAATACCCCGGGGGCGTTCGATCTAGGGTTTTAAAATTGGGTGGTTTCTGTAAAAGTCCTGACGTGAGGGCACTGTCAGGACTCTTACGCACACACGGTTATTTAAAGGCTTTTTTGAAAAGGGAGTATTTTAAACTTAGCAGTTGTTTCTAACGGTTCATCTTGCGCTCTATGACCCAGGGGTTTATGCTGGTTTTTTCAAAAATAAAAATATTATTATTTATTATTTTAATATTATTATGGTTTTTTTAAACCCTAGTGTTGGCGCGCGTCTGGCAAGACAGTGATGGAGAGAAAGATATAAAAGCGATTCTTCTTTTTTTTTTCGGTCACCGAAATTTGGGGGGAAACGGCCCATGTGAAAAATGAAAAATAATAAAAATAAAAATTTCTGTTGCCCCCCTGTTGCTATTGTTGCTGTTGCTACTGTTTTTATGCTGCTATTGTTGCTGTTGTGCTTTTTTTGCTGTTTCTGCTGGGTTTTGCTGCTGCTATTGTTGCTGTTGCTGCTTTTGTTTTGTTTGCTGCTTTTGTTTCGTGCTGTTTTGTTGCTGTTGCTGCTATTTTTTGCTTTTTGCTGCTATTTTGCGTTGCTGCTGTTGTTTCTGTTGTGCAATTTGTTGCTTTTTCTGCTATTTTTTGCGTTTCTGCTTTTGTTGCTGTTGCTGCTTTTGTTGCTGTTCTGCTATTTTTGCTGTTGCGCTATTGTTGCTTTGCTGCTATTGTGCTGTGCTGCTATTTTTGCTGTTCGCTATTGTTGCTGTTGCTGCTGTTGTTGCTGCGCTATTGTTTCGTTGCTGCTTTTGTTGCGTTGCTGTTTTTTTTCGTTGCGCTTTGTTGCGTTGCGCTTTTGTTTCGTTGCTGCTATTGTTCTGTTGCTGCATTGTTGTGTTGCTGTGTTGTTGCTGTTGCGCTATTGTTGCTGTTGTGCTGTTGTTGCTTTGCGCTTTTGTTGCTGTTCGAAATTTTTGCTGTTTTGCTATTGTTTCTGTTGCTGCTTTTGTTGCTGTTGCTGCATTGTTGCGTTTCTGCTATTGTTGCTGTTTCTGCTATTGTTGCTGTTGATGATTTTGTGTTGTGCTGTTGTTTTGTTGCTGTATTGTTGCTGTTTTCGCTTCGTTGCGTTCTGCTTTTTTTTGCTGTTGCTGCTGTTGTTGTGTTGGCTGTTTTTTGCTGTTCTCGTTGTTGCTGTTGCTGCTTTTGTTGCTGTTCTGCTGTTGTTGCTGTTCTGCGTTTTTTGTTCTGCTTTTTTGCTGTTGCTGCTATTGTTTCTGTTGTGCTTTGTTGCTGTTGCTCGTTGTTGCTGTTGTGTGTTGTTGCTGTTGCGCTTTTGTTGCTGTTTCTGTGTTGTGTTGCGCTGTTTGTTTTTGTTTCTGCATTTTTGTGTTGTGTGTTTTTGCGTTGCTGCTATTGTTGCTGTCTGCTATTGTTCTGTTTCGCATTTTTTCTGTTGTGCTGTTGTTGCGTTGCTGCTTTTGTTGCTGTTTTCTGTTGTTGTGTTGCTGCTATTGTTTCTTTGCTGCTTTTGTTTTCTGTTGTGCTGTTTTTACTGTGCTATTGTTCGTTGCTGCTTTTTTTTTGGTTTGCTCTGTTTTTGCTGTGCTATTGGGGTTTCTGTTGCTGCGTTTTTGCTGTTTCGCTTTTGTTTCTGCTGCTATTGTTGCGTTTGCTTTTTTGTTGCGTTGCTGCATTGTTGTTGCTGCTTCTATTGTTTTGCTGTGTATTGTTTTCTGTTGCTGCCTTTTTTGCAGTTGCTCTGTTGTTGGCTGTATTGTTGTTGCGTGCATTTTTGCTGTTGCTGTTTTGTTGCTGTTCTGCTCTTGTTTCTGTTGTGCTGTTTTTGCTGCTTCTATGTTGCTGTTGCTGCTTTTTTTTGCTGTTGTGCTCTTTTGTTTTTTGTGCTTTGTTGCGTTGCTGCTCTTGTTGTTTGTGCTTTTGTTGCGTTTCTCCTGCTGTTCTTATGCTGCATTGTTGGTGCTATTGGGGTGCTGTTCAGCAGCTGCCACTTGCTCTGCTGTTGCTGCGTGCTATTGTTCGGGGGTTTGTGCTGTTGCTGCTATTGTTGCTGTAGCTGTTGTTCTTGTTTTGTTCTCTTATTTAGTCCAAGGACCTGCAGCTACCCCTCACCCACCTCGGATCAAACCCAATTACCTCACATCCTCCAGGCGCTGTATAATCCCTACGTGTTTAGCGCTTCCCTTAACTGTAATAATAATAATCCTGCTTCGTTACTTCTGTTATTGAATAAAAGTTCGATTTTATTTCCTAATCCTCATTAATCGTGAGCAAAACGTGCCGAGTGCACGTTTTATCTATCTTTTATCTCTCTAGATATTACTAGTAATGTTGCTAGAATTACTGATAATATGTTAGGTAACTGGACACAAGTGCAACTAATGTGACATTTTATTGTGGCAACGTTTCGCTCTCCAGGAGTTTAACTCCTGGGAGTTTAGTTTTATATGACGTTTAGGGAGTTTTAGATAGATATACAGGGAGTGTTAGGTAGTTTTACAGGGAGTTTAGATGGTTTTACAGGGAGGTTAGTTTCATAGCGTTTACATAGTTTTACAAGGAATTTAGGGAGTTTAAGCTCCTGGAGAGCGAAATGTTGTCACAAAATGTCATATTAAACTTGTGACCTCTTACCAAACTTACATAAAACTAACAGTTCGGACAGCGGGTAATTGGTCTCAAAAAATGCAGTAGTGTGGTTTTGTGCCCGTCTCTCACCTTTTCTGCTCGTCTATTACCTTTCTCCTGTTCCGTTTCTTCTCTCTTTTTACTCTTGTCACCCTCTTCTCCCTTTATCTTATTCCGTTTTTAGCTTCCCTTTGTCCCTACTTCTCATTTTATTATTCCGTTTTTAGCTTTCCTTTGTCCCTACTTCTCATTTTATTTCTATCTCCTCTTTCTCCTCTTCCTCCTCCTCTTTCTCCTTCAATGCCTCTTTCCATCAGGAATCAAAACCCAATCGGTATCCCTTAAAACATGCACAAAGAAATGCAGTGGTATCCCTTAAAACATAAACGAACGCAGTGGTATTCCTTACTACATACACAAAGGAATGCAGTGGTATTCCTTAATACATACACAAAGGAATACTGTGGTATTCCTTACTACACAAAGGAATGCAGTGGCATTCCTTACTACACAAAGGAATACTGTGGTATTCCTTAATACACAAAGGAATACTGTGGTATTCCTTACTACACAAAGGAATACTGTGGTATTCCTTAATACACAAAGGAATACTGTGGTATTCCTTACTACACAAAGGAATACTGTGGTATTCCTTAATACACAAAGGAATACTGTGGTATTCCTTACTACACAAAGGAATACAGTGGTATTCCTTAATACATACACAAAGGAATACCGTGGTATTCCTTACTACACAAAGGAATACAGTGGTATTCCTTAATACATACACAAAGGAATACTGTGGTATTCCTTACTACACAAAGGAATGCAGTGGTATTCCTTAATACACAAAGGAATACTGTGGTATTCCTTACTACACAAAGGAATGCAGTGGTATTCCTTAATACACAAAGGAATGCAGTGGTATTCCTTAATACACAAAGGAATGCAGTGGTATTCCTTAATACATACACAAAGGAATACTGTGGTATTCCTTAATACATACACAAAGGAATACTGTGGTATTCCTTAATACATACACAAAGGAATACTGTGGTATTCCTTAATACATACACAAAGGAATACTGTGGTATTCCTTAATACATACACAAAGGAATACTCTGGTATTCCTTAATACACAAAGGAATACTGTGGTATTCCTTAATACACAAAGGAATACTGTGGTATTCCTTAATACACAAAGGAATACTGTGGTATTCCTTAATACACAAAGGAATACTGTGGTATTCCTTAATACACAAAGGAATACTGTGGTATTTCTTAACACATACACAAACTAGTTCGGTTGATTTCATTGGAAGAAAGCCGATACAGTACCTTATTGGTCATCAGCACAAGCTTACACACACACACACAGCTTACACACACACACAAAACCAATTGGCTGCTGAGGCCTTGAATTGGGAATTAAATTCTGATGATGAGGGATGTACGCGAGAGACCATCTCTTGGGGTTGCAGATTACACAAAGGGATTTAATAATTAAGAATTTACGACTGGGGATTGGGAGTGGATTGGAGGTAGATTGGGGATGGATTGTGGAGATTTATTGAAAGTGGTGGAAGTGATTGCAACGTTTGATAATTTATAGGGGATTACACGAGTAGATTGGTGCGAGGTATCACTAAGTCTGAGTAAAGCTTAACGTCGGAAATTATGGAGACAGCTGGGAATTTATTGTGGTAGTGTTTGGCTCTGGAGCTTTATAAAGTCAGTGACTTTATAAAGCTCTACACAGAATTAAATTCTGTTAAAATGCTTGTTCTATAACCTGTCCGAGAAAAATTTGTCAGGTTTGGGAAAGCTCGGTTGGTAGCGCCGTCATTTTACACATTGAGGTCTGTGGTTCGATCCCCGGTACGGGGTGTTAGTGGACTGGTGTGGGTCGCATCCTGGGGACAAAATTAACTTAATTTACCAGAAATAGTCTCCATAACAAGGGGCTTTCTATATAATATGTCACTGATGTCAGCTTTGGTCTGTATAAGTTGTATCATGTACATGTGAAAATAAAGATTATAATTATTTATTATTATTTATTATTATTATTATATTGGGAAGTGCTGTACCCGTATCAGTTATACAGAGTTTGAGTAATGGGAGACAGATTTAATTAAAGAAAGGGGACTGTAGTTCAATTTCCTGTATCAAGAGCCCGTCAACAAACTAGGGAAATGTATGTCACTACTTATTTCCCCTTTTCTAACTTTTTCTCCCCTACTTTTTCGCGACCCGTCTTCTACCCTTCTCATTTTTCCCTTCTCAGTTGAGACTTGGCAATGAATCAGGGCTGCAAAAGAGAAGCTTAAATTTCCTCTCTAAGTATGGGTTCTACTGGAATAATTAGGAAAATATATGCTTGTGTGTGTTAAGGGAATTGTGATTAGTCTGGCAATAAGGTATATATTTAACTCTGAAAATAATATTTTTTAATCTCTTTGAATAGTTGAATATTCCCTGAGCAGTATTATAATGACTAGTAAATAGTGTAGACAGAGAAGGTGGACACAGTGTACAGAGCCAGCGTTTATAGCTTAATACTAACGTTCCCTTCAGTGTTTATACTGACGTTCCCTTCAGTGTTTATACTGACGTTCCCTTCAGTGTTTATACTGACGTTCCCTTCAGTGTTTATACTGACGTTCCCTTCAGTGTTTATACTGACGTTCCCTTCAGTGTTTATACTTTACGTTCCCTTCAGTGTTTATACTGACGTTTCCCTTCAGTGTTTATACTGACGTTCCCTTCAGTGTTTATACTGACGTTCCCTTCAGTGTTTATACTGACGTTCCCTTCAGTGTTTATACTGACGTTCCCTTCAGTGTTTATACTGACGTTTCCCCCTCAGTGTTTATATTGACGTTTCCCCCTCAGTGTTTATATTGACGTTTCCCCCTCATTGTTTATACTCACGTTTCTTCGTCAGTGTTCACACTGACGTTTTCATGAGCGATGTGTTGTCAGAATAATTACCTGATGTCTTCACACTGTTTTTACCAGGAAGCAGGAGTGATAACACCACCAGTAATACTAGCACCTCCAGCCACTACCATTGTGAGGAGTAACTCGAGGGATACCCCCCTGTGAGGGAGACTTCGAATGTATTCCTCCAAAGCGTCCCTCGCACGGAGGTATCCTTCGAGATACCTCCTTGGGAGGGACACTTAAGAGGAATAGTTCACACCAGCGTCAGCAGTAGGGGCAGTATCAATAAAACCACCACACCACTGCCCCTACCTGAAGTGTGTTTCGGGGGTCAACGCCCCTGATGCCCAGTCCTTTACTAGGGCCCCCGGTGGATCAGGGCCTGATCAACCAGGATGTTACTCCTGGTCACATGTAATCCAACGTACGAATCACATCCCGGCTGATAGGGCACAGACTTTAGGTATCTGTCCAGGTCCCTCTTGAAGGCAACCAGGGATCTACCTACCTATCACAACCACTAGCAGAAGGACCACTGCTCGCCTCAATAGGTATCTGTCCAGCTCCCTTTTGAAGGCAACCAGGGGTCTACCTACCTATCACAACCACTAGCAGAAGGACCACTGCTTGCCTCAATAGGTATCTGTCCAACTTCATCTTGAAGGCAGCGAGGGGTCTGCCTACGTACCACAACCACTAGCAGGAAGACCACTTCTTGCCTCAATAGGTATCTGTCCAACTTCATCTTGAAGGCAGCCAGGGGTCTGCCTACGTACCACAACCACTAGCAGGAAGACCACTTCTTGCCTCAATAGGTATCTGTCCAACTTCATCTTGAAGGCAGCCAGGGGTCTGCCTACGTACCACAACCACTAGCAGGAAGACCACTTCTTGCCTCAATAGGTATCTGTCCAGCTTCATCTTGAAGGCAGCGAGGGGTCTACCTACGTACCACAACCACTAGCAGGAAGACCACTGCTCGCCTCAATAGGTATCTGTCCAACTTCATCTTGAAGGCAGCCAGGGGTGCTCCTACCACCACAACCACTAGCAACAGGGCCACTGCTCGCCTCAATACAATAACTGTGGGCAGGTTGTCTCTGTCAACAGTGTGATATAACTGTCGGCTGGTGACAGCTGTGGTTGATTCCAATGTTATTTCCGGAGGACGCTGCTTGTTGCAGTAGTGACAATAGTTACAGCAACCAGTAGCAATGGCAGTTACAGCAACAGCAGCTTCAGTAGCATCAGCCGTAACAGCAGCTACAGTATCAGCAGTTGTTGCAACATAACAGTAATATCAGTGTCATCTAGCAGTTGCAGCAGATATAGCAGAAATAGCAGCAGTGATAGCAGTTCCATTATCAATATCAACAACACTTCAGTTTAATCTGGCTCTCTAAATTAAAAGGATGTAATCAGTAAAAACATATAATTTTGACAGGAAGGCACGTAACATTACTAAGCTGAGTAAGCTGTGAAGCTTGCTCAGCTTAGTAATGTTACGTGTGAAGCTTCATGGTTCTGATGAATGTTGAGGTGAACATAGAACTTCACCTTCTTCGAAGCTATGAAGGTGAAAAAAATAAATTAGGTGTTCCAGAGTGGCAGAATTACAGCTACATACGGGAAGCAGGTGGTGTGTAAATACGGGAAGCAGGTGGTGTGTAAATACGGGAAGCAGGTGGTGTGTAAATACGGGAAGCAGGTGGTGTGTAAATACGGGAAGCAGGGGTGTTAAATAGGGGAAGCGGGGGTGGTGTGAATTTTGGGAAGGGGGGTTGTGTGTAAATAGGGGGAAGCAGGTGGGTGGTAAATAGGGAAGCGGTGGGGGGTTTTAAATCGGGAAGGGGGGGTGGGGTAAAAAAGGGGGAAGCAGGTGGTGTGTAAATACGGGGAAGCGGGGGTGTTGTAAATTGGGAAGCGGTGGGTGAAAAAATCGGGAAGCAGGTGGTTTTTAAATGGGGAGGGTAATGGTTTGTAAATAGGGGAAGCAGGGGGGTTTTTGTAAATATGGGGGAAAGGTGGTATGTAAATATGGGAAGCAGGTGGATTTTTTAAAAATGGGGAAGCGGTGGTATGTAAACAGTGTAATCGCGTTTCGCTATTGACTTTAGGGAAAACTTGTCCCCTTTTGCAAGGTGTCATTAGTGTAGTTTTTTTTACCCCTGGTGTCTTTTTGCATGGAGAGAAAATGGATACTCAGGACGTGTTGAATAGTGTACCTGAGAGACTCAGGAGTGGTATGATGTGTCCCTGAGTTATAATGACGTGTTGATATGATGTGTCCCTGGATGACCGGGAAACGTGTTGATATGAGTTGCCCTAGATGACTAAGGGGGTGTTGGGGAATATGTTTTCCTGAGATGACTCAAAGGTGGTGACATGTATACTTGAGATGACCAGGGACGTTTTTTGACATGAGGTACCTGGATGATCAGGAGTGTTGATATGATGGGACCTGAGATACTCAGGACGTTTTACATGTATACTTGAGATGACTCAGGACGGTTGAAAGATGTGACCTGAGATGATCAGGACGTGTTGATATGTTGTACCTGAGATGCTCAAAAGGATTTTTTCCCCCCCCCCCCCCCCCCCCCCCCCCCAAAAAAAAAAAAAAAAAACCCCCCCCCCCCCCAAACCCCCCCAAACAAAAAATTTTAAAAAGGGGTAAAAAAAAGGGGGGGTTTTTCCAAGAGGGGGCAAGGTGGAAATTTTGGGGGGGGAAAAATTTTTGGGTTTTAAATTTCCCAGGGGGGATTTGGGGGGGGGGGGGGAAAAAAGAGGCGTAAAGGGGGGGAAAAAAAAAAGGGGGTTGAAAAAAAAGGCGAAAAAAAAAAAAAAAATTTTGGGGGGGAAAAAAAAAAAGAAAAAAAAGGGGCCCAAAAAAAAGGGAAGATTTCCCACGGAAAAAAAGGGGGGGGGGGGGAAAAAAAAAAAAAGGGAACCCGAAGGGGGGGAAAAAAAAAAGGGCCAAAAAAAGACCGGGGGGGAAAAAAAGGAAAGGGGAAAAAAAAGAGGGGGGAAAAAAGGAGAGGGGGGGAAAAAGGGGGGGAAAAAACCCGGGAAGGGGTTTTAAAAAAGGGGGGAAAAATCCCGGGGGGGTTTAAAAAAGGGGGGTTTTTAAAAAAAAAGAGGGGTTTCGGGGGGGAAAAAAGGGGAAAGGGGGGATTTCGGGGGGGAAAAAAGGGGGGTTTTTTAAAAAAAAAAGGGGGGTTTTTTA
>NC_069496.1:9913693-10090232 GCF_026875155.1 Cherax quadricarinatus
TACCAGCTGCCACACCACACAACCACTGCTGCCACCACCACTGCCACCACCACCACTGCCACCACCACCACCACTGCCACCACCACCACTGCTGCCACCACCACCACTGCCACCACCACCACTGCACCACCACTGCTGCTGCCACTACCAGCTGCCACCCACCACCACTGCTGCTGCCACCACCATCACCACCACCACTGCTGCTGCCACCACCACCACCACACCACCACCACTGCTGCCACCACCAGCTGCCACCACCACCACTGCTGCTGCCACACCACCACCACCACCACCACCACTGCATGCCACTACCAGCTGCCACCACCACCACTGCTGCTGCCACCACCACCACCACCACCACTGCTGCTGCCACCACCACCACCACCACTGCTGCTGCACCACCACCACCACCACTGCTGATGCCACCACCACCACCACCACTGCTGATGCCACCACCACCACCACTGCTGCTGCCACCACCACCACCACCACTGCTGCTGCCACCACCACCACCACCACCACTGCTGCTGCCACTACCAGCTGCCACCACCACCACCACTGCTGCCACCACCAGCTGCTTCAATATCCATTCCGTCACGGGCGATAAGAAACTTCACTTTTTATCTCCCCTCTCATCAACCTAAAACTTTACGTATTAGAGCAACACAAAAATATACACGCATTTTAAAAGTAATTTCCCAGTGAGGATTGACGATCCATTGACTAAAACTCGGAGTGGAAATTGAATTCGAATATTTTGCGTCAGTCAGCGTATCATTTTCTGAATATTATATCGCATTTTGTCAAACTGCCGTTTTTTGGTTGATGGGTATATCTATTTTATTTTTCATTTTAGATTTTTTTTGATGTACCATGGAATTCAATATATTCATTATAGAGTGAAAATTTGTCTCGTCACTTGGGGAAAATCATTGATTCCGAGAGTGCTAACAGCTGGTGAAGATATGATAAGAAACTGTTATTGGATGGTAGATAGCAGGGGACGCCGCCCCCGTCTACCTTATACCACTACGTAGCAGGGAACGCCGCCCCCGTCTACCTTATACCACTACGTAGCAGGGGACGCCGCCCCCGTCTACCTTATACCACTACGTAGCAGGGAACGCTGCCCCGTCTACCTTATACCACTACGTAGCAGGGGACGCCGCCCCCGTCTACCTTATACCACTACGTAGCAGGGAACGCCGCCCCCGTCTACCTTATACCACTAAGTAGCAGAGGACGCCGCCCCGTCTACCTTATACCACTACGTAGCAGGGAACGCCGCCCCCGTCTATCTTATACCACTACGTAGCAGGGAACGCCGCCCCCGTCTACCTTATACCACTACGTAGCAGGGAACGCCGCCCCCGTCTACCTTATACCACTACGTAGCAGGGGACGCCGCCCCCGTCTACCTTATACCACTACGTAAGCAGGGAACGCCGCCCCCGTTCTACCTTATCCACTACGTAGCAGGGGACCGCCGCCCCGTCTACCTTATACCACTAAGTAGCAGGGAACGCTGCCCCGTCTACCTTATACCACTACGTAGCAGGGAACGCCGCCCCCGTCTACCTTATACCACTACGTAGCAGGGGACGCCGCCCCCGTCTACCTTATACCACTACGTAGCAGGGGACGCCGCCCCCGTTACCTTATACCACTACGTAGCAGGGAACGCCGCCCCGTCTACCTTATACCACTAAGTAGCAGGGAACGCTGCCCCGTCTACCTTATGCCACTACGTAGCAGGGGACGCCGCCCCCGTCTACCTTATACCACTAAGTAGCAGGGAACGCTGCCCCGTCTACCTTATACCACTACGTAGCAGGGGACGCCGCCCCCGTCTACCTTATACCACTAAGTAGCAGGGAACGCCGGCCCCGTCTACCTTATACCACTACGTAGCAGGGGACGCCGCCCCCGTCTACCTTAAACCACTACGTAGCAGGGGACGCCGCCCCCGTCTACCTTATACCACTAAGTAGCAGGGAACGCCGCCCCCGCCTACCTTATACCACTACGTAGCAGGGGACGCCGCCCCCGTCTACCTTATACCACTAAGTAGCAGGGAACGCTGCCCCGTCTACCTTATACCACTACGTAGCAGGGAACGCTGACCCGTCTACCTTATACCACTACGTAGCAAGGGACGCCACCCCGTCTACCTTATACCACTAAGTAGCAGGGAACGCCGCCCCGTCTACCTTATACCACTAAGTAGCAGGGGACGCCGCCCCCGTCTACCTTATACCACTACGTAGCAGGGAACGCCGCCCCCGTCTACCTTATACCACTACGTAGCAGGGAACGCTGCCCCTATCTACCTTATACCACTACGTAGCAGGGAACGCCGTCCCTATCTACTTTATACGACTACGTAGCAGGGAACGCCGCCCCTATCTACCTTATACTACTACGTAGCAAGGAACGCCGCCCCTATCTACCTTATACGACTACGTAGCAGGGAACGCCGCCCCTATCTACTTTATACCACTAACAGGGGACGCCGCCCCCATCTACCTTATACCACTACGTAGCAGGGAACTCCGCCCCCATCTACCTTATACCACTACGTAGCAGGGAACGCCGTCCCTATCTACCTTATACCACTACATAGCAGGGAACGCCGCCCCTATCTACCTTATACCACTACGTAGCAGGAGACGCCGCCCCTGTCTACCTTATACCACTACGTAGCAGGGAACGGCGGACCCGTCTGCCTTATACCACCATTACATAGCAGGGGACGCCGCCCCATCTGCCTTATACCACTACGTAGCAGCAGGGAACGCCCCCCCGTCTGCCTTATACCACTACGTAGCAGCAGGGAACGCCCCCTCGTCTGCCTTATACCACTACGTAGCAGCAGGGAACGCCCCCCCGTCTGCCTTATACACTACGTAGCAGCAGGGAACCCCCCCGTCTGCCTTATACCACTACGTAGCAGCAGGGAACGCCCCCCCGTCTGCCTTATACCACTACGTAGCAGCAGGGGACGCCGCCCCGTCTGCCTTATACCACTACGTAGCAGCAGGGAACGCCCCCCCGTCTGCCTTATACCACTACGTAGCAGCAGGGGACGCCGCCCCCCGTCTGCCTTATACCACTACGTAGCAGCAGGGAACGCCCCCCCCCTCCCACACACTGCTTACAGATGTCACATTGCTGATTTTGGAACCGTTTTAATTGTTCGTAAAATTAATTTTTATGAAGGCTTATTAGTGTAGTATATATTTTTTGAAGTTAAACTTGTGAATGCTGGTGTGTATGAGTGTATATCCTGTGTTGGTGCAACTATACTCTCATACATTCCCCTCTTTGCCTCCAAGGACAAAGTTCTTTGTCTCCACAGACTCCTAAGTGCACCACTCACCCTTTTCCCCTCATCAGTTCTATGATTCACCTCATCTTTCATAGACCCATCCGCTGACACGTCCACTCCCAAATATCTGAATACATTCACCTCCTCCATACTCTCTCCCTCCAATCTGATATTCAATCTTTCATCACCTAATCTTTTTGTTATCCTCATCACTTTACTCTTTCCTATATTCGCTTTTAATTTTCTTCTTTTACACACCCTACCAAATTCATCCACCAATCTCTGCAACTTCTCTTCAGAATCTCCCAAAAGCACAGCGTCATCAGCAAAGAGCAGCTGTGACAACTCCCACTTTGATTATTTATCTTTTAACTCCACGCATCTTGCAAGACCCTCTCATTTACTATTACAACCCCATCTATAAATATATTGAACAACCACGGTGACATCACACGTCCTTATCTAAGGCCTACTTTTTATTATAACCTTGAAATTCGGCTGCCATTTTCAATGGCATCTCCTCAGCCTATCCTCATTCTTTATTCCATCTATCTTCTATCTTCTTTACAACTCTCCTTTACTCTTCCAGTGCCATCCCTTCTGCTCACTACCACTCCCCCACGTCTCGCCACGTTCCCCACTACTCCCCCCACTGCCCCCCCCACTTCCCCTCAACTCCCTCACGCCCCAACTCCTCTCATAAAAAAAGTGAATACCATAATGAAGTTTTTGTCCACTGTGTGACTTTCATAAAATATGTCGCCTGGCCTGGCTGTGTTTGTACCACTGGTGCTGTGTTTGTACCACTGGTGCTGTGTTTGTACCACTGGTGCTGTGTTTGTACCACTGGTGCTGTGTTTGTACCACTGGTGCTGTGTTTGTACCACTGGTGCTGTGTTTGTACCACTGGTGCTGTGTTTGTACCACTGGTGCTGTGTTTGTACCACTGGTGCTGTGTTTGTACCACTGGTGCTGTGTTTGTACCACTGGTGCTGTGTTTGTACCACTGGTGCTGTGTTTGTACCACTGGTGCTGTGTTTGTACCACTGGTGCTGTTTGTACCACTGGTGCTGTGTTTGTACCACTGGTGCTGTGTTTGTATCACTGGTGCTGTGTTTGTATCACTGGTGCGGTGTTTGTACCACTGGTGCTGTGTTTGTATCACTGGTGCGGTGTTTGTACCACTGGTGCTGTTTGTATCACTGGTGCGGTGTTTGTACCACTGGTGCTGTTTGTACCACTGGTGCTGTGTTTGTACCACTGGTGCTGTGTTTGTACCACTGGTGCTGTGTTTGTTACCACTGGTGCTGTGTTTTGTACCACTGGTGCTGTGTTTGTACCACTGGTGCTGTTTGTACCACTGGTGCTGTGTTTGTACCACTGGTGCTGTGTTTGTATCACTGGTGCTGTGTTTGTATCACTGGTGCGGTGTTTGTACCACTGGTGCTGTGTTTGTATCACTGGTGCGGTGTTTGTACCACTGGTGCTGTGTTTGTATCACTGGTGCGGTGTTTGTACCACTGGTGCTGTTTGTACCACTGGTGCTGTGTTTGTACCACTGGTGCTGTGTTTGTACCACTGGTGCTGTGTTTGTACCACTGGTGCGGTGTTTGTACCACTGGTGCGGTGTTTGTACCACTGGTGCGTGTTTGTACCACTGGTGCTGTGTTTGTACCACTGGTGCGGTGTTTGTACCACTGGTGCTGTGTTTGTACCACTGGTGCTGTGTTTGTACCACTGGTGCTGTGTTTGTACCACTGGTGCTGTGTTTGTACCACTGGTGCTGTGTTTGTACCACTGGTGCTGTGTTTGTACCACTGGTGCTGTGTTTGTACCACTGGTGCTGTGTTTGTACCACTGGTGCTTGTGTTTGTACCACTGGTGCTGTGTTTGTACCACTGGTGCTGTTTGTACCACTGGTGCTGTGTTTGTACCACTGGTGCTGTGTTTGTATCACTGGTGCTGTGTTTGTATCACTGGTGCGGTGTATGTACCACTGGTGCTGTGTTTGTATCACTGGTGCGGTGTTTGTACCACTGGTGCGGTGTTTGTATCACTGGTGCGGTGTTTGTACCACTGGTGCTGTTTGTACCACTGGTGCTGTGTTTGTACCACTGGTGCTGTGTTTGTACCACTGGTGCTGTGTTTGTACCACTGGTGCTGTGTTTGTACCACTGGTGCTGTGTTTGTACCACTGGTGCTGTTTGTACCACTGGTGCTGTGTTTGTACCACTGGTGCTGTGTTTGTATCACTGGTGCTGTGTTTGTATCACTGGTGCGGTGTTTGTACCACTGGTGCTGTGTTTGTATCACTGGTGCGGTGTTTGTACCACTGGTGCTGTGTTTGTATCACTGGTGCGGTGTTTGTACCACTGGTGCTGTTTGTACCACTGGTGCTGTGTTTGTACCACTGGTGCTGTGTTTGTACCACTGGTGCTGTGTTTGTACCACTGGTGCTGTGTTTGTACCACTGGTGCGGTGTTTGTACCACTGGTGCTGTGTTTGTACCACTGGTGCTGTGTTTGTACCACTGGTGCTGTGTTTGTACCACTGGTGCTGTGTTTGTACCACTGGTGCTGTGTTTGTACCACTGGTGCTGTGTTTGTACCCCTTATGCTGTGTTTGTACCACTGGTGCGGTGTTTGTACCACTGGTGCGGTGTTTGTACCACTGGTGCTGTGTTTGTACCACTGGTGCTGTGTTTGTACCACTGGTGCTGTGTTTGTACCACTGGTGCTGTGTTTGTACCACTGGTGCTGTGTTTGTACCACTGGTGCTGTTTGTACCACTGGTGCTGTGTTTGTACCACTGGTGCTGTTTGTACCACTGGTGCTGTGTTTGTACCACTGGTGCTGTGTTTGTACCACTGGTGCTGTGTTTGTACCACTGGTGCTGTGTTTGTACCACTGGTGCGGTGTTTATACCACTGGTGCGGTGTTTGTACCACTGGTGCTGTTTGTACCACTGGTGCGGTGTTTGTACCACTGGTGCTGTGTTTGTACCACTGGTGCTGTGTTTGTACCACTGGTGCGGTGTTTGTACAACTGGTGCTGTGTTTGTACCACTGGTGCTGTCTTTGTACCACTGGTGCGGTGTTTGTACCACTGGTGCGGTGTTTGTACCACTGGTGCTGTGTTTGTACCAATGGTGCGGTGTTTGTACCACTGGTGCGGTGTTTGTACCACTGGTGCTGTGTTTGTACCACTGGTGCTGTGTTTGTACCACTGGTGCTGTGTTTGCACCACTGGTGCTGTGTACCACTGGTGCTGTTTGTACCACTGGTGCTGTTTGTACCACTGGTGCTGTGTTTGTACCACTGGTGCTATGTTTGTACCACTGGTGTTATGTACCACTGGTGCTGTGTTTGTACCACTGGTGCTATGTTTGTACCACTGGTGCTGTGTTTGTACCACTGGTGCTGTGTTTGTACCACTGGTGATATGTTTGTACCACTGGTGCTGTGTTTGTACGACTGTTGCTGTGTTTGTACAACTGTTGCTGTGTTTGTACCACTGGTGCTATGTTTGTACCACTGGTGCTATGTACCACTGGTGCTATGTACCACTGGTACTATGTACCACTGGTACTATGTACCACTGGTGCTATGTACCACTGGTACTATGTACCACTGGTGCTATGTACCACTGGTACTATGTACCACTGGTACTATGTACCACTGGTACTGTGTACCACGTGCTATGTACCTCTGGTGCTATGTACCACTGGTGATATGTACCACTGGTGCTATGTACCACTGGTGCTATGTACCACTGGTGCTATGTACCACTGGTGCTATGTACCACTGGTACTATGTACCACTGGTGCTATGTACCACTGGTGCTATGTACCACTGGTACTATGTACCACTGGTTCTATGTACCACTGGTACTATGTACCACTGGTGCTATGTACCACTGGTGCTATGTACCACTGGTACTATGTACCACTGGTACTATGTACCACTGCTGCTGTATTTGTACTTCTTAATGCTTGTTTGTACTCACTACTGCTTGTTTGTACTCACTGCTGCTTGTTTGTACTCACTGCTGCTTGTTTGTACTCATTACTGCTTGTTTGTACTCACTACTGCTTGTTTGTACTCACTACTGCTTGTTTGTACTCACTACTGCTTGTTTGTACTATCTGCTGCTTGTTTGTACTCACTACTGCTTGTTTGTACTCTCTACTGCTTGTTTGTACTCTCTACTGCTTGTTTGTACTCTCTACTGCTTGTTTGTACTCACTACTGCTTGTTTGTACTCACTACTGCTTGTTTGTACTCTCTACTGCTTGTTTGTACTCTACTGCTTGTTTGTACTCTACTGCTTGCTTGTACTCTCTACTGCTTGTTTGTACTCTCTGCTGTTTGTTTGTACTCTACTGCTTGTTTGTACTCACTACTGCTTGTTTGTACTCTGCTGCTTGTTTGTACTCTACTGCTTGTTTGTACTCACTACTGCTTGCTTGTACTCTCTACTGCTTGTTTGTACTCTCTACTGCTTGTTTGTACTCTGCTGCTTGTTTGTACTCTGCTGCTTGTTTGTACTCTCTACTGCTTGCTTGTACTCTCTACTGCTTGTTTGTACTCTGCTGCTTGTTTGTACTCTACTGCTTGTTTGTACTCACTACTGCTTGTTTGTACTCTCTGCTGCTTGTTTGTACTCTACTGCTTGTTTGTACTCTCTACTGCTTGCTTGTACTCTACTGCTTGTTTGTACTCTACTGCTTGTTTGTACTCTGCTGCTTGTTTGTACTCTCTACTGCTTGTTTGTACTCTACTGCTTGTTTGCACTCACTACTGCTTGCTTGTACCCTCTACTGCTTGTTTGTACTCTCTACTGCTTGCTTGTACTCTCTACGGCTTGTTTGTACTCTCTGCTGCTTGTTTGTACTCTGCTGCTTGTTTGTACTCACTACTACTTGCTTGTACTCTCTACTGCTTGTTTGTACTCTCTACTGCTTGTTTGTACTCTCTACTGCTTGCTTGTACTCTCTACTGCTTGTTTGTACTCTCTACTGCTTGTTTGTACTCTCTGCTGCTTGTTTGTACTCTCTACTGCTTGTTTGTTCTCTGCTGCTTGTTTGTACTCACTACTGCTTGCTTGTACCCTCTACTGCTTGTTTGTACTCTCTACTGCTTGCTTGTACTCTCTACTGCTTGTTTGTACTCTCTGCTGCTTGTTTGTACTCTGCTGCTTGTTTGTACTCTGCTGCTTGTTTGTACTCACTACTGCTTGCTTGTACTCACTACTGCTTGCTTGTACTCTCTACTGCTTGTTTGTACTCTACTGCTTGTTTG
Organism: Cherax quadricarinatus; assembly: GCF_026875155.1. Classification (NCBI taxonomy): domain Eukaryota; kingdom Metazoa; phylum Arthropoda; class Malacostraca; order Decapoda; family Parastacidae; genus Cherax; species Cherax quadricarinatus. Next base: position 9,922,321 of record NC_069496.1, read on the forward strand.
TACTCTCTACTGCTTGTTTGTACTCTCTACTGCTTGTTTGTACTCTCTGCTGCTTGTTTGTACTCTCTACTGCTTGTTTGTACTCTGCTGCTTGTGTGTACTCTCTGCTGCTTGTTTGTACTCTCTACTGCTTGTTTGTACTCTGCTGCTTGTTTGTACTCTCTGCTGCTTGTTTGTACTCACTACTGCTTGTTTGTACTCACTACTGCTTGTTTGTACTCTCTACTGCTTGTTTGTACTCTCTACTGCTTGTTTGTACTCTCTACTGCTTGTTTGTACTCTCTACTGCTTGTTTGTACTCTGCTGCTTGTTTGTACTCACTACTGCTCGTTTGTACTCACTACTGCTTGTTTGTACTCTCTACTGCTTGTTTGTACTCTCTACTGCTTGTTTGTACTCTCTACTGCTTGTTTGTACTCTCTACTGCTTGTTTGTACTCTCTACTGCTTGTTTGTACTCTCTACTGCTTGTTTGTACTCTCTACTGCTTGTTTGTACTCTGCTGGTTTGTACTCTCTGCTGCTTGTTTGTACTCTCTGCTGCTTGTTTGTACTCTCTACTGCTTGTTTGTACTCTCTACTGCTTGTTTGTACTCTCTACTGCTTGTTTGTACTCTCTACTGCTTGTTTGTACTCTCTACTGCTTGTTTGTACTCTCTACTGCTTGTTTGTACTCTGCTGGTTTGTACTCTCTGCTGCTTGTTTGTACTCTCTGCTGCTTGTTTGTACTCTCTACTGCTTGTTTGTACTCTCTACTGCTTGTTTGTACTCTCTACTGCTTGTTTGTACTCTCTACTGCTTGTTTGTACTCTCTGCTGCTTGTTTGTACTCTCTACTGCTTGTTTGTACTCTCTACTGCTTGTTTGTACTCTCTACTGCTTGTTTGTACTCTGCTGGTTTGTACTCTCTGCTGCTTGTTTGTACTCTCTGCTGCTTGTTTGTACTCTCTGCTGCTTGTTTGTACTCTGCTTCCAGTGTTTGCTTTTTTCTATTTTTTTTTTATCCAATATCTTCGTTTCGCATTTTATTTTGTCATTTTTTTGCTTTGTTTGTCCCTTGTTTCTTCTTATTTTTTTGTTTCTCTCTTTTCTCTGTCTTTCATTTTTCCTTTTTTTTTCATTTGTGATTTTAGCATTTGTTTTTATTGTTTATATATTGTTCTCTACATGTGGGCCACCTCATGGACCAGTGGGCCACCTCATGGACCAGTGGGCCACTTTATGGACCAGTGGGCCACTTTATGGACCAGTGGGCAGCCTCATGGACCAGTGGGCCACCTCATGGACCATGGGCAGAATCACGGACCAGTTAGCCACCTCGTGGACCAGTGGGCCACCTCGTGGACCAGTGGGCCACCTCATGGACCAGCGGGCCACCAGAGGTTTTTCTTGTTTATTAAAGTCCTTATGAACCATCTTATGAGGCCAAGATAAATTTTTGAGTGACTGTGTGAAGTGTGTGGTGCTGGGTGGTGGTGCTCAGGACAGTGGTGGTGCTCAGGACAGTGGGGGTGCTCAGGACAGTGGTGGTGCTCAGGACAGTGGTGGTGCTCAGGACAGTGATTGTATGTTAGTGGTAGTGCTCAGGACAGTGGTGGTAGTGTGTTAGTAGTGCTGCTCAGGACAGTGGTGGTGGTGTGTTAGTGGTGGTGCTCAGGACAGTGGTGGTAGTGTGTTAGTAGTGCTGCTCAGGACAGTGGTGGTGGTGTGTTAGTGGTAGTGCTCAGGACAGTGGTGGTAGTGTGTTAGTAGTGATGCTCAGGACAGTGGTGGTGGTGTGTTAGTGGTGGTGCTCAGGACAGTGGTAGTGTTCAGAACAGTGGTGGTGTGATAGTAGTGCTGCTCAGGACAGTGGTGGTGGTGTGTTTAGTGGTGGTGCTCAGGACAGTGGTAGTGTTCAGAACAGTGGTGGTGTGATAGTAGTGCTGCTCAGGACAGTGGTGGTGGTGTGTTAGTGGTGGTGCTCAGGACAGTGGTAGTGTTCAGAACAGTGGTGGTAGTGTGTTAGTAGTGCTGCTCAGGACAGTGTGGTGGTGTGTTAGTGGTGGTGCTCAGGACAGTAGTAGTGTTCAGAACAGTGGTGGTAGTGTGTTAGTAGTGCTGCTCAGGACAGTGGTGGTGGTGTGTTAGTGGTGGTGCTCAGGACAGTGGTAGTGTTCAGAAACAGTGGTGGTAGTGTGTTAGTAGTGCTGCTCAGGACAGTGGTGGTGGTGTGTTAGTGGTGGTGCTCAGGACAGTGGTAGTGTTCAGAACAGTGGTGGTGTGATAGTAGTGCTGCTCAGGACAGTGGTGGTGGTGTGTTAGTGGTGGTGCTCAGGACAGTGGTAGTGTTCAGAACAGTGGTGGTGTGATAGTAGTGCTGCTCAGGACAGTGGTGGTGGTGTGTTAGTGGTGGTGCTCAGGACAGTGGTAGTGTTCAGAACAGTGGTGGTGTGATAGTAGTGCTGCTCAGGACAGTGGTGGTGGTGTGTTAGTGGTAGTGCTCAGGACAGTGTGTGTAGTGTGTTAGTAGTGCTGCTCAGGACAGTGGTGGTGGTGTGTTAGTGGTGGTGCTCAGGACAGTGGTAGTGTTCAGAACAGTGGTGGTGTGATAGTATGTGCTGCTCAGGACAGTGGTGGTGGTGTGTTAGTGGTGGTGCTCAGGACAGTGGTAGTGTTCAGAACAGTGGTGGTAGTGTGTTAGTAGTGCTGCTCAGGACAGTGGTGGTGGTGTGTTAGTGGTGGTGCTCAGGACAGTGGTAGTGTTCAGAACAGTGGTGGTAGTGTGTTAGTAGTGCTGCTCAGGACAGTGGTGGTGGTGTGTTAGTGGTGGTGCTCAGGACAGTGGTAGTGTTCAGAACAGTGGTGGTAGTGTGTTAGTAGTGCTGCTCAGGACAGTGGTGGTGGTGTGTTAGTGGTGGTGCTCAGGACAGTGGTAGTGTTCAGAACAGTGGTGGTGTGATAGTAGTGCTGCTCAGGACAGTGGTGGTGGTGTGTTAGTGGTGGTGCTCAGGACAGTGGTAGTGTTCAGAACAGTGGTGGTGTGATAGTAGTGCTGCTCAGGACAGTGGTGGTGGTGTGTTAGTGGTGGTGCTCAGGACAGTGGTAGTGTTCAGAACAGTGGTGGTGTGATAGTAGTGCTGCTCAGGACAGTGGTGGTGGTGTGTTAGTGGTGGTGCTCAGGACAGTGGTAGTGTTCAGAACAGTGGTGGTGTGATAGTGCTGCTCAGGACAGTGGTGGTGGTGTGTTAGTGGTGGTGCTCAGGACAGTGGTAGTGTTCAGAACAGTGGTGGTGTGATAGTAGTGCTGCTCAGGACAGTGGTGGTGGTGTGTTATTGGTAGTGCTCAGGACAGTGGTGGTAGTGTGTTAGTAGTGCTGCTCAGGACAGTGGTGGTGGTGTGTTAGTGGTGGTGCTCAGGACAGTGGTAGTGTTCAGAACAGTGGTGGTGTGTTAGTAGTGCTGCTCAGGACAGTGGTGGTGGTGTGTTATTGGTGGTGCTCAGGACTGGTGGTGGTGGTCTTGGTGTGTTAGTAGTGCTGCTCAGGACTGGTGGTGGTGGTGTGTTAGTAGTGCTGCTCAGGACAGTGGTGGTGGTGTGTTAGTGATGGCGCTCACAGGACAAGCAGTGATGATGTGTCACTGGTGGTGCTACCAAGACAGTCAGTGGTTTACCTGGAGTTTACCTGGATAGAGTTTCGGGGGTCAACGCCCCCGCGGCTCGGTCTGGGACCAGTGGTATCATTCATCTCTTCAGTTCTATCAGAGTCATGGACGTTCTCTTCCTTCCCTCCATCATTCTACAATTTCCCACCTTCATCGTCCCAGTTATCGTTGCTTTCTCCTACTGTTTACTTCAATTATCCACCCCTCGCATCCTACCCTTCTAACAATCGCCTTCCTCTTTCGTTGCATCGTTGCCTCTTCCTCTCTACCCCATCTGGTGGAAATGTGGGAATAAAGAAATTAAAAGATAATTAAGTGAGAAGGGGAAGATTGATGGGTAGTGACTGAGGGACGCGATGAACAGGTTAGTGAAGCACAATAAGAACACAGAGGAGGTAAAGAGGGACGCAAAATAGATTAAAAGACAAGTAAATTACAGGTGAACACAACGACATGACGTGCGTAGACATAGACATGACAACATGAATTACCCATTATATATATATATATATATATATATATATATATATATATATATATATATATATATATATATATATATATATATATATATATATATATATATATATGCAAAACAACCACTCTGAAAGAATAGAGAAATTCCAAGCGCTTTCGTGACTACTCACATTATCAAGGAACTATGAAAGTAAAGCATCAAGGAACTTTCATAGTTCCTTGATAATGTGAGTAGTCACGAAAGCGCTTGGAATTTCTCTATTCTTTCAGAGTGGTTGTTATGCATATTCTGAAATCACCTGTTTACTGTGATCTTATTGCATATATATATATATTATATATATATATATATAATATATATATATATATATATATATATATATATATATATATATATATATATATATATATATATAATGTAGTGGGTTGGTAGACAGCAACCACCCAGGGAGGTACTACCGTCCTGCCAAGTGAGTGTAAAACGAAAGCCTGTGATTGTTTTACATGATGTTAGGATTGCTGATGTCTTTTGTCTGTCTCATAAATATGCAAGATTACAGGTACGTCTTGCTACTTCTACTTACACTTAGGTCACACTACACATACATGTACATGTTTATACACATTCATCTGAGTTTTCTTTGATTTTATCTTAATAGTTCTTGTTCTTATTGCTTTTCCTCTTGTATCCATGGGGAAGTGGACTAAGAATCTTTCCTCCATAAGCCATGCGTATTGTAAAAGTCGACTAAAATGTCGGGAACAATGGGCTAGTAACAACTTTTCCTATAATAGATACTAAAAAGAATAATAAGAAAATTGCCAAGGTGGGAAGTCTGAATGTGCGTGGATGTTGTGCGGATGATAAGAAAGAGATGATTGTGGATGTTATGAATGAGAAGCTGGATGTCCTGGCTTTAAGTGAAACAAAGCTGAAGGGGGTGGGAGAGTTTCAATGGAGAGGAATAAATGGGATTAGGTCAGGGGTTTCAAATAGAGCTAAAGAAGGAGTAGCAATAATGTTGAAGGACAAGCTATGGCAGGAAAAGGAGGACTATAAATGTATTAATTCAAGTATTATGTGGAGTAAAATAAAGGTTGGATGTGAAAAGTGGGTTATAATAAACGTATATGCACCTGGAGAAGAGAGAAGTGTAGAGGAGAGAAAGTGATTTGGGGAAATGTTGAGTGAATGCATGGGGAGTTTTGAACCAAGTGTGAGAGTAATGGTGGTTGGGGATTTCAATGCTAAAGTAGGCAAAAATGTTGTGGAGGGAGTAGTAGGTAAATTTGGGGTGCCAGGGGTAAATGAAAATGAGGAGCTTTTAATTGAGCTATGTGTAGAAAGAGGTTTGGTAATAAGTAATACATATTTTATGAAGAGGATAAATAAATGTACAAGGTATGATATAGCACGTAATGAAAGTAGTTTGTTAGATTATGTATTGGTGGATAAAAGGTTGATGGGTAGGCTCCAGGATGTACACGTTTATAGAGGGGCAGCTGATATATCGGATCATTATTTAGTTGTAGCTACAGTTAGAGTAAGAGGTAGATGGGACAAGAGGAAAATGGCAACAACAAGCAAGAGGGAGGTGAAAGTGTATAAACTAAGGGAGGAGGAAGTTTGGGTGAGATATAAGCAACTGTTGGCAGAAAGTTGGGCTGGTGCAAGTATGAGTAGTGGAGGGGAAGGGGTTGAAGAGGGTTGGAATAGTTTTAAAAATGCAGTATTAGAATGTGGGGAAGAAGTTTGTGGTTATAGGAGGGTGGGTGCAGGAGGAAAGAGGAGTGATTGGTGGAATGATGAAGTAAAGGGTGTGATAAAAGAGAAAAAGGTAGCTTATGAGAGGTTTTTACAAAGCAGAAGTGTTATAAGAAGAGCAGAGTATATGGAGAGTAAAAGAAAGGTAAAGAGAGTGGTGAGAGAGTGCAAAAGGAGAGCAGATGATAGAGTGGGAGAGGCACTGTCAAGAAATTTTAATGAAAAGAAAAAAATTTGGAGCGAGTTAAAGAAGTTAAGAAAGCCTAGGGAACGAATGGATATGTCATTTAAAAACAGAGTAGGGGAGTTAGTAGATGGGGAGATGGAGGTATTGGGTAGATGGCGAGAATGTTTTGAGGAACTTTTAAATGTCGACGAAGAAAGGGAGGCGGTAATGTCATGCACTGGCCAGTGAGGTATACCATCTTTTAGGAGTGAAGAAGAGCAGGATGTGAGTGTGTGGGGGAGGTGCGTGAGGCATTACGTAGATTGAAAGGGGGTAAAGCAGCTGGAACTGACGAGATTATGACAGAAATGTTAAAAGCAGAAGGGGATAAAGTGTTTTGGTGGTTGGTATTTTTGTCCAATAAATGTATGAAAGAGGGGAAGGTACCTAGGGATTGGAAAGGTTAGTGGATGAGTTTGGGAATGTGTGTAAAGGTAGAAAGTTGAAAGTGAACATAGAAAAGAGTAAGGTGATGAGGGTATCAAATGATTTAGATAAAGAAAAATTGGATATCAAATTGGGGAGTAGTAGTATGGAAGAAGTGAATGTTTTAAGATATTTGGGAGTTGAAGTGTCAGCGGATAGATTTATGAAGGATGAGGTTAATCATAGAATTGATGAGGGAAAAAAGACGAGTGGTGCGTTGAGGTATATGTGGAGACAAAAAAATGTTATCTATGGAGGCAAAGAGAGAATGTATGAAAGAATAGTAGTACCAACACTCTTATATGGGTGTGAAGTTTGGGTTGTAAATGTTTCAGCCACGAGGCGGTTGGAGGCAGTGGAGATGTCCTGTCTAAGGGCAATGTGTGGTGTAAATATTATACAGAAAATTCGGTGTGGAAATTAGGTGTGGAGTTAATAAAAGTATTAGTCAGAGGATTGAAGAGGGGTTGTTGAGATGGTTTGGTCATTTAGAGAGAATGGATCAAAGTAGAATGACATGGAGAGCGTATAAATCTGTAGGGAAAGGAAGGCGGGGTAGGGGTCGTCCTCGAGAACGTGGAGGGAGGGAGTAAAGGAGGTTTTGTGGGCGAAGACCTTGGACTTCCAGCAAGCATGCGTGAGCGTGTTTGATAGGAGTGAATGGAGACGAGTGGTACTTGGGACCTGGCGATCTGTTGGAGTGTGAGCAGGGTAATATTTAGTGAAGGGATTCAGGGAAACCGGTTATTTTATATAGGCGGATTTGAGTCCTGGAAATGGGAAGTACAATGCCTGCACTTTAAAGGAGGGGTTTGGGATATTGGCAGTTTGGAGGGATATGTTGTGTATCTTTATACGTATATGCTTCTAAACTGTTGTATTCTGAGCACCTCTGCAAAAACAGTGATAATGTGTGAGTGAGGTGAAAGTGTTGAATGATGAAAGTATTTTCTTTTTGGGGATTTTCTTTCTATTTTGGGTCACCCTGCCTCGGTGGGAGACGGCCGACTTGTTGAAGATATATATATATATATATAATATATATATATATATATATATATATATATGTCGTGCCGAATATGTAAAACTGGTCAATTAGCAAGAACTCATTTAAAATTAAGTCCTTTTTAAAATTTTCTCTTATACGTTTAAAGATATATTTTTTTCATTAATGTTGATGTAAAAATTTATAATTTTGCACCAAAAGGAATTTAGAAAACTTACCTAACCTTATTTCAACAAGAACAATTTATTTTAGCCTAACCCAACTAAATATATTTTAGATTTGTTTACAGTAATTTAATACTAAACAAACACAGTGAAATACATTTTTTTCGTTAGGTTCAGAATGATTTTGGCGAAATTATTGCATACACAAATTTTCACGTGTCCTATATGGCAAGATGAGCGTTGCTATTTAAGCCAAGATCGCAAGTTCTGCCTATTCGGCACGACATATATATATATATATATATATATGCAAAACAACCACTCTGAAAGAATAGAGAAATTCTAAGCGCTTTCGTGACTACTCACATTATCAAGGAACTATGAAAGTAAAGCATCTAAGGAAGCTATATAAGGGGTCTGGCCAACACCTCACTATCAGATCCCACAACGGTTAAACACCTGACGCGCGCCGACCCAACTTGGACAGGTCCTTTGCACAACTCACCCACAAACTATTCTACCCAAGAAAATTTAAAAATTATTATTTGTCCAGTGTATTATTAAATTCTTCCCAAATTCTATTAATTATAAATGGATCTAATTTATATAAACCAAAGGAAATATTCATATTATTGTCAAAACTGCTTTTTATGAAACAAGATTCAATTATATTCCTGTCGACCATGGACATACTGTGATCTTATTGCATATATATATATAAACACTGATCTCTGGCTGAAGGAGACTCGAACCTACGAACCTTAGGACAAGGTACGCAGTACTTTACAATCTACCCACACTGGACCAATACCTTGGCGTGTAGCATGCGCTACACGTTTGATCCAAGACAGCCAGCTTTCAGGGAGAAGGCTTACAGCTTTTCATCTCATCCCCTGCATGCATCCGCCTTACTAGAGATTTGAACAATGCAAGGAATTCGCGAGAGCATGCGAAATATACACAAACACTGATCTCTGGCTGAAGGAGACTCGAACCTACGAACCTTAGGACAAGGTACGCAGTGCTTTACAAAGCACTGCGTACCTTGTCCTAAGGTTCGTAGGTTCGAGTCTCCTTCAGCCAGAGATCAGTGTTTGTGTATATTTCGCATGCTCTCGCGAATTCCTTGCATATATATATATATATATATATATATATATATTATATATATATATATATATATATATATATATATATATATATATATGGGGAAGTGGAGCAGAATTCTTCCTCCGTAAGCCATGCGTGTTGTAAGAGGCGACTAAAATGCCGGGAACAAGGTGCTAGTAACCTCTTCTCCTGTATATATTACTAAATGTAAAAAGAGAAACTTTCGTTTTTCCTTTTGGGCCACCCTGCCTCGGTGGGATACGGCCAGTGTGTTGAAAGAAAGATATATATATATATATATATATATTAATATATATATATATATATATATATATATATAATATATATATATATATATATATATATATATTATAATGTCGTGTCGAATAGGTAAAACTTGCTATTTGGCTTAAATAGCGACGCTTTTCTTGCCGAATAAGACAAGCGAAAATTTGCGTATGCAGTAATTTCGCAAAAATCATTCTGAACCTAACGAAAAAATATATTTCATTGTGTTTATTAAATTATTGTAAACTTATCTAAAATATATTTAGTTGGATTAGGCTAAATTAAATTGCGTTTGTTTATAATAAGGTCAGGTAAGTTTTCTGAGGTTCTTTTGGTACAGAATTATTAATTTTTTATATTAACAAAAATAAAAATTTTTCCCGTAAAAAACCTCAAATAAAAATAAAAACTAAAATAAAAAAAAGGAAAACTAATAAGGGCAACGCATTGAACGGATCCCAATTTTTGTGGAACCGGGCCGGAGTACATTAAATAAAACCCAAGGGGGATCAAACCCCGATTGAAAGGTACCAACTTACATTTTACCCCAACAATTACCAACCTTGGGGAAATGTTGGTGACCGCTTTTGAGGGTTACACTTTCACTATTCCCCTGAGGGCCTCGTTACTGATACCACGGATTGGGTTTTGCGGTTTCCCAGGGGTTTGGGTGAAGAACGGATTCGTTTTGGGCAGAGGGCAGTGCTTTTACAAGATTATTGTCTGTTAAGGAGTTCATTCTAGAAATAGGTGGGGTAAATTCGAGTCTGGAACCGTTAAAAATAAATTTAAAAAAAAAAGGGATATCAAATAAAATTTTAAATAAAATAAACAAATCTCCCGTAACAGGGGGTTTAAACACAAATCCCGAAAAAAGGGGCTTAACCTCCCCCCTTTAAACTAAATAAAAAAACTCGTTTCCCTTTGGCCACCCTCCCCGATCCCCTTGGTTAAAAAAAAATAATTAAAAAACTAAAATAAAAATAAAAAATAAATAAAAAAAATTTTAAAAAACATAAATTTTAAAAAACTCCCACATCAACCTGGGGAAATAACCCCCAAAATCCCAGATCAGCAAAAAACTTTCAACCACAAATCCCAATAAATAGAACCATCAAAAAAAAATTTAAACTAAAAACAAAAAAAATAGTCAGACTGGAAACAAAAAATTTTAATAACCCTAAAAATAAAAAATACCAGCATCAACATGGGGACATCAAAACAAACAACTGCACAACACTAAAAACCCAAAAAATACTAGCACACATAGGCCTCAACAAAAAAACCTCCCAGCCAGACGGGGACTTCAAAAAATTTCTGCTACCCAAAACACAACCCCCCGCTCCACTGGGGGCATAACAACACAACACCCCCACAACACTGGAAAATCACCAATCCCCCAGCTCAACTGGGACATCAACACACAACCCTCCCCCCCCCGGGGAACATCAACAAATATTTTTAAAGCATCAAACTAGGGAATAACAAACAAACCCCGGACCCTGGAAAAAAATATGACCACAGAAATCAACACAAAAACATCAACACTGGGGACATCAAAAACAAAACTCCCAGCATCACCTAGGACTAAACCAAAAACCCCACTCAACACTAGGAAAATCAACACAATACCCCCACATCAACACTAGGGACATCAAAACAAACACCCCAGCTCAAACTAGGAAATAAACACAATACCCCCGCATCAACACGGGGACATCAAAACCAAACACTCCCAGCTACACTAGGAACTAAAAAAATACTCCAGCATCAACACTAGGAACTCAACAAAAACCCAGCATCAACACTGGGGACATCAACAAAAAAAACCCCAGATCAACATGGGGACATCAACAAAAAACCCCCGCTAAACACTAGGGACATAAAAACCAAACTCCCAGCATCAACACTGGAACATCAACACAATCCCCCCAGCATCAAATAGGGACTCAAAAACAAAACACTCCCAGCATCAGCACTAAAAACATCAACACAATCTCCAGCATAAAACACTAGGAACATCAACACAATACTCCCGATCAACACTAGGGACATCAAAACACAACACTCCAGCATCACAAGGACTAACCAAATACTCCCAGCTCAACAATGGGAAAACATAAAACCAAACTCCACATCACACTGGGGCATCAACACAAACCCTCCCAGCATAAACACTGGGAAATCAACACAATCCCCCAGCTAAAACACTGGGACACAACAACAAACACCCCCAGTTTTCAACACTAGGAACATCAACCAATACTCCCACATCAACACTAGGGACATCAAAAACAAACTCCCCATCAACACTGGGAACTCAACAAAATACTCCCAGATCAACCTGGGGACATCAAAAACAAACCCCCAGCTGATGGGAACATAAACCAAAATACTCCCAGATCAACATGGAACATCAACACAATACCCAGCATCAACATTTTGGGACTCAAAAACCAAATCCCGCTAAAACCTAGGACTCAACACAATACCCCAGCATCAACACTGGCATCAAAAACAATACTCCCCATCAACAAGGGACATAAAACAACACAAAACCCCCAAACATCAACACTGGGGAAAAAACAAAAATACTCCCACATCAACCACTGGGGACATCAACAACACAAACCCCCCACATAAACACGGGGAATAAAACCAATCTCCAGCACACAATAGGAACATCAACACAATCTCCGCATCAACACTAGGGCATAACAACAAAACCCCCCAGCATAACACTGGGGAAATAACACAAACCCCAGCTCAACACTAGGGACTCAACACATCCCCCAGCATCACCCCTAGGAACATCAACACAATACCCCCACATAAAACACTGGGACATCAACAACAAAAACCCCCGAAAACCTAGGACATCAAAAACCAACTCCCCATCAACATGGGACATAACAAAACACACCCCCAGCTCAACACTGGGACACAAAACACACTATCCCAGCACAAAACAATAGGCATCAACAACAAAACTACTCCCGCATAACACTGGGGACATCAACAACACAACTCCCAGCTCAACACTAGGAAAAACAACACAAACTCCCGCTTTCCCATTTGGGAACCAACAACACACACTCCCACAAAAACCTGGGGACATCAACAACAAACTCCCCATAAACACTGGGACCAACAACACAAAACCCAGCATCAACACTGGTCCAAACACAATACCCCCAGCATAAAACACTGGGGACATCAACAACACATACTCCAGCTCCATAGGGACCCCCAAAACCCGGGAACACAAAAAAACACATACTCCCGCAAACACTGGGACACAACAACACATACTCCCGCATAAACATGGGAAATCAACAACAAAATACTCCCAGCATCAACACGGGGAAATAACAACACATACCAGATCAACATGGGGAATCAACAACAAACTACTCCGCTCAACACTAGGGACATAAACAACACAAACTCCCCAGCATCAAACTGGGGAAATCAACAACAATACTCCCAGCATCAACACTGGGACTTTCAACACAAACTCCCAGCATAAACACTGGGGACTCAACAACAATACCCCCAGCATCAACACTAGGGCCCAAACAAAAACAAACTCCCGCTAACACTGGGAAAACAACACAAACCCCCAATCAAACAGGGACATCAAAACCCAAAACTCCCACATAAAACCCTAGGAACATCAAAAACACAAACTCCCCATCAACATGGGGACATAAAACAAACACTCCCAGCATCAACACAGGGAATCAACAACAAAAACACTCCACATCAACATGGGGAAATCACAATATCCAGCATAACACTAGGAACATAACAAATCCCCAGCTCAACTGGACATCAAAAAACCACTCCCCAGATCAACGGGAACAAACACATACTCCCCATAACATGGGGAAACATAAAACACAATACTCCCAGCATCAACCTGGGGACATAAAACACAAACCCCCAAATTAACATAGGAACATCAAAAAAAATATCCGCATCACCAAGGACACAACACATACCCCACATCAAAAAAGGCAAAACACAATACTCCCCAGCATAAACATAGGAAACATCAACACAATTCCAAGCCTCAAAAATGGGGACTCAACAACAAACTCCCCACCCTCAACACTGGGCATCAAAAACAAACCCCAGCATCAACATAGGGACATCAAAACACTTTTCCCCGCTCAAAAAAAGGGGACATCAACAAAAAACACTCCCAGCCTAAAACCTAGGGACTCAAAAAACACTACTCCCAGCATAACGGGGGAATAACAACACAACCCCCACATAAACAAGGGACATCAACAAACATACCCCCAGCAAACACTAGGGACATCAAACAAACCCCCAGCATCAACACTAGGGACATCAACAACCCCAAATCCCGCATCAACACTAGGACTCAACAACAAAACACCCCACCAACACTGGGGAAATCAAAACCACACCCCCAACATCAACCGGGGACAAAAAACCCAATACTCCCCCATCAACAGGGGGACAAATAACAACACAACACCCCACATCAACACTAGGGCATCAAAACCCACCCCCAGCATAACTGGGACATAAAACCAAAACCCCCGCTAAACACTGGGGCACAAAATAATAATTCAGGGGTTTTTAAAACCCTTTTAAGAAAACCTAGAAAAAAATTTTGAATTGGTTTAAAGTTGATTTGGGGAAATAAAAAGGGGTAAAGGGGAAAAAATTTTATAATAAATTGGTTTTTTTAAAGTTTAAATAGGTTTTTAAAAAAAGTTTAAATTTTTTAAAAATTTATTTCCCTTTTTTTAAAGAAAAAATAAAAAATAAACAAAAAAAAAACCAAACCCACATAAAATCAAAAAAAAAAATCACCAAAATAACATAAAAACAATAAATATAAAACAAAAACCCCCCCTTTCAAAACCACCAAAAAATATAAATAACCACAACCCCCATAACAAAACAAAAATTTAAAAAAACCCCCAAAAAATTTTTAAATAAATAAAACCCAATAAATAAAAAAATAAATAAACCCCACAAAAAAATAAAAAATAAATAAAACCCAAAATAAAAAATAAAAAAAAACCCAAATAAAAAACCCCCAAAACCCCTTTAAATCCTAAAATTTAAATTAAAAAAACCACCTTAAAAAAAAAATTTTTAATAAAATAAATTTAAGGGAAACATCTTTTAAATAAATTTTTTTAAAAATATAAAGGGGGGGGGGAAGTAAAAATTTTAAAAAAAAAAGTTCCTAAACAATAAATATAAAATAAAAAAAATTAAACCCCCCCAAAAAACCCCCCAACCAACCAAAAAAAAAAAAAAAAACCAAATAACAAACCCCCCCCTAAAACCCACCCCATAAAAAAAAAAACCCCCCAAAAACCCCCCCACCCAAAAAAAAAAATAAACCACCCCCAAAACACATAACCCCCCCCCAAAAAAAAAAAAATACTACCCCCAAAAAAAATTCCCCCCCCATAAACACTAAAAATAAATCCAAAAAATTAAATCCTACAACCCCCCCCAAACCCAACAAAAAAATAAAATAAAAAAAACCCAATACTTTAAAAAAAAAAAATTAAAAAAATATAAAAAAAAACCCCCCACCCCTCCACCACCCACCCCCCCAAATACAAAAACCCAAAAAAAAAAAAAAACAAAAAACAAAACCAACCCCCCAAAAAAACCCCCCCCCCCAAACCCAAAAAAAATCCCCCACCCCAAAAAACAAAAAAACCCCACCCCACCCCCCCCAAAACCCCCACCCCCCCACCCCCCCCACCCCCAACCCCCCCCAAACCCCCCCACCCCCCCAAAACCCCCCCCCCCCAAACCCCACCACCCCCCCACCAAAAAAACCCCCCCCCCCAAAAACCACACCCCCCCACCAAACCACCCCCCCCCACCAAAAACCCCCACCCCACCCCCCCCCAACCCCATCCCCCCCCCCACCCCCACCCACCAAAACACACCACCCCACCCCACCCCCCAAACCCCCCCCCCACCATAACCCCCACCCCCAAAACCCCCCCCCCACCAAAACCAACACCCCCCCCAAACCACACCCCCCCAAACAACCCCACACAAACCCCCCCCCCAAACCACCCCCCCCCCCCCAAACCCCCAAAACCCCAAACCCACCACCAAACACATACCCCCACCCCCCCAAAACATCCTCCCCCACCCACCCAAAACCACCCCCAAACACCCCCCACAAAAAACACACACACCACCACCAAACCCCCCAAAACTACCCCACCCCCCCCCCACACCAAACCCCCACCACCCCCCACCACCAAACATACTACCACCCCCCACACCAAAAACCCAACCCCACCCCCAAAACTCATCCACCCCCCCCCCATAAACCACTACACCACCACCAAAATCACCCCCCCCCCCAAAAAAACCCACCACCACCCCCCCATAAAAATAACCCCACCCCCACCAAAATCATACCCCCCCCCCCCAAACCCTCATACCCACCCACTCACTACCCCCACCCCCCACCTCCAAACTCCCACCCCCCCACATAAAACCCACCACCCCCCCACACAACCAATAAACCCACACCCCACCACCACATCACTACCCCCACCACCCCACTCACTCCCACCCCCCCCAAAAACATCACCCCCCCACCACCCTAACATCACTCACCACCCCACCAAAAAACCCATACCCCCACCACCATAACTCACTACCACCCCCACCACCCCCACCAAACATCATACCCCCCACCCCACCTAACACATACCCCCACCCCCACCACTCCCACCAAACATCACTACCCCCCACCAACCATAACACCCTCCCCCCCATCCCACATAAATCACAAACCACCATTACATCATCATACCCCCACCACCCCCACCACTACCCCCCATAAAATCACACCCCCACCCCACCAAAACATCATCCACCCCACCAAACATAACTCCCACCACCACCATAACACACTACCATCACTACCCCACCACCACACCCCACCACCTTTAACATCACTACACCACCCCCATAACAAAAACTACCACCCCCCATAACACACTCCATCACTACCACCCCCCCACCCCCACCATAACTCACTCCCCCCCCACCCCCCCACCCCATAAATCACTACCACCACCACCACCACCATATAACATCATACCCCACCACCACCAAAAACACAACCCCCACCACCCCATAAAACACACTACCCCACACCCCCAAATAACCATCATACCCACCACCCCCCCATCACTACCACTACCCCAAACACTAACCCCAAACACAAAACCCAACCCAACACCAAAAACACCAACACACCACCCACCACCCCCACCACCAAAACATCTTAAATCGCCCCTCTCCCCGGGCACTTCATTTCCTATTCTCTCTGATATCCATTCTGCCACCTTTGCATGTTTTCCCTTTTGCTTGTTTACCTCCCCTCTATCTCCGGTTTACCCGCCTCCATCCTGTATCCTATCCCTTCTGGTTCCCCTCCTTCCCTTTAAGTTCATTGTTTTTCCTTTCTTGTGGTGGGCTTACTTGCTTATTCCCCGTTCCCCCCCTCCACTCTTTCTTTCCCCCACTTTCTTAGCCTCTTCTTCCTTTACTCTTTCGGTTACTGCGTTCCCTCCATCCCCCCTCCTTTTTTTGGTACTGTTAGTACCCTTATAATTAAGATAAAGACACATGTGCAACACCTAGGTGTCTTTATTGATGAAAAAGACACTGTAAAACCCTAGGTGTCTTATTGTGAATAAGAACATTACAAACCCGGGTGTCTTTATTGATGAATAAGACACATGTACAAAAACCTAGGGGGTTTTTGAGAATAAGAACCCTGTACAACACCTGGGGGCTTTATTGATGAAAAACACATTTCAACCCTGGGTGTCTTTTTGTGAAAAGACACATGTACAACACCTGGGTGCTTTTTTGATAATAAGCACATGTAAAAACCTGGGTGTTTTTTTTGTAATAAGACAAGAAAAAAACCCGGGTGTCTTTATTGATGAAAAAGCACAGTACGACACCTGGGGTCTTTATTGTGAATAAGACACTGTACGACACCAGGGTGTCTTTATTGGTGCATAAGACAATGACAAAACCCGGGGGTCTTTATTGATGAAAAGACACTGTACAAACCTAGGTGTCTTTTTTGATGAATAAGACACATGTACACATGGGTTTCTTATTGACGAATAAACGATGACAAAACCTGGGTGTCTTTATTTATGAAAAAAAACACTGTAAACACCCGGGGGTCTTTATTTATGAATAAGACACATGTACAAAACCCCGGGTGTCTCTATTGACGAAAAAACGCAGTACAACACCTGGGTTTTATTGTGAATAAAACGATGACAAACCTGGGTGTCTTTTTGTGAATAAAAACTGTCAACACCCTGGGTGTCTTTATTGATGAATAAGAACATGTACAAACCTGGGTGTCTTTATTGATGAAAAAGACACATGTACAACACCTGGGTGTTTTGATGCATAGAACATGTACAACACCGGGGTCTTTATGATGAAAAAGACCAGTACAAAAACCTGGGTGCTTTATTGATGAAAAAGACACATGTAAACACCCCGGCGGCTTTATTTTGAATAAGCACATGACAAACCCCGGGGTCTTTATTTTATGATAAGACACTGGCAAACACCTGGGGGGTCTTTATTCTCAAAGGTTTTTTCCATCCAGTGGGATTACCAATTCAGTATAGAGGGTTTCTTGAAATTGAAGTAACAGAAGAAGATAGGTAAACAGTCCCTCCGGGGTGGCCTAGTGGTTAACCACTGGGTTTGGTTTTAAAAATTTGCTTGCCATGGTTCTAACCCCACCCGTATTAGGTGTGCTTTTGTTTTTAGGGGGATTCTTGCAAGAATCCCCCTGAAAACAGTAAACCCTGCCACACATAGTTCTCCTGTTTTAAAATACACAAAGAAAAGAGAGTGAACACTGAAACAACCTGCCTCATTCCGTTTATTTTGTCCAAACCCCATTTTTTTGTTACCCCGTAATAGCTTTATATCCTTTTACTATGACGAATTTAATTTTCTTTTGTCACTACCATACTACTACTACTACTACCCCTAGTAACATCGAAAAGGGACCTCACAGTATTCACCTCACCTGAGCCTTTTAACCCCCTGTGTCCTGTATTGTTTGTAAGGCTTGATAAAAACTCCTGGGGAGCGAAAAGTTGCTACAATAAATGTCACATTTGTTGCACTTGTGCCTTTTATTTAATTTTGTCGTAATTTTACCAAATTTTTTCGCAAATAATTTCTTTTTTAGGAATCAAATGAGGTGAGCAGTTGAAGGGAGACTCAATGGGGGGCTGGACCCCCTGTTGTAGTGTTATAAAGAGGCCTGGTCACGAACCACTGGGCCACTACGCTGAGGGACTGATTATCTGGTAAGACAAGATCTGCCGTCTCTAGACCCACGTTCTCTCACTCTCCTGATTATCTTCTCTATTACCATTAATGGCTTGCATGTCAGTGATACAGGCTTTCAGTTCAACACCTGTCTGTCTGTCTCTTTTCTTAAATACTGGGACTGCATTCGCTGTCTCTTTTCTTAAATACTGGGACTGCATTCGCTGTCTCTTTTCTTAAATACTGGGACTGCATTCGCTGTCTCTTTTCTTAAATACTGGGACTGCATTCGCTGTCTCTTTTCTTAAATACTGGGACTGCATTCGCTGTCTCTTTTCTTAAATACTGGGACTGCATTCGCTGTCTCTTTTCTTAAATACTGGGACTGCATTCGCTGTCTCTTTTCTTAAATACTGGGACTGCATTCGCTGTCTCTTTTCTTAAATACTGGGACTGCATTCGCTGTCTCTTTTCTTAAATACTGGGACTGCATTCGCTGTCTTCTGTCTAATTTCAACTCCTTCAAGTAACCATTGTATTGACTTGAAATGTCACTGGATGGAGACGCGTCGTGAGAATGAAATTACCTAGGTGTTACACATGTGTCTTATTCCTCTCGTTAATCTATTCTCACTTCTCTCACATCCTTCCTATCCTCCCCCCCTCTGCTTCTTCCTGACATTTCCCCTCCCCAATATCAGCCTGTCATTCGCCACCTCTCCTCACTCCTTTGCTATAGTCATTATCCTCCCCTCTCTCCCCTGCCTCATTAAATTCTCACTACTCTCATCCAAACTGCTCTAATATCCTGCCTTGTTTCTCATTTCCCTTATACACTTCCTGTCTCCTATAGTTCTCTCTCTCACACACTTTCATTCTCCCACACTCCCCTCTTTCACTCTTCCAAACTCCCCTCCTTCACTCTTCCAAACTCCCCTCCTTCACTCTTCCAAACTCCCCTCTTTCACTCTTCCAAACTCCCCTCTTCACTCTTCCCAACTCCCCTCCTTCACTCTTCCAAACTCCCCTCCTTCACTCTTCCAAACTCCCCTCTTTCACTCTTCCAAACTCCCCTCTTTCACTCTTCCAAACTCCCTCTTTCACTCTTCCAAACTCCCCTCTTTCACTCTTCCAAACTCCCCTCTTTCACTCTTCCAAACTCCCCTCCTTCACTCTTCCAAACTCCCCTCCTTCACTCTTCCAAACTCCCCTCTTTCACTCTTCCAAACTCCCCTCTTTCACTCTTCCAAACTCCCCTCTTTCACTCTTCCAAACTCCCCTCCTTCACTCTTCCAAACTCCCCTCTTTCACTCTTCCAAACTCCCCTCTTTCACTCTTCCAAACTCCCCTCTTTCACTCTTCCAAACTCCCCTCTTTCACTCTTCCAAACTCCCCTCCTTCACTCTTCCAAACTCCCCTCCTTCACTCTTCCAAACTCCCCTCCTTCACTCTCCCACGCTCCCCTCCGTCACTCTCCCACACTCCCCTCCGTCACTCTCCCACACTCCCCTCCTTCACTCCCACACTCCCCTCCTTCACTCCCACACTCCCCTCCTTCACTCCCACACTCCCCTCCTTCACTCCCACACTCCCCTCCTTCACTCTCCCACACTCCCCTCCTTCACTCTCCCACACTCCCCTCCTTCACTCTCCCACACTCCCCTCCTTCACTCTCCCACACTCCCCTCCTTCACTCTCCCACACTCCCCTCTCGCCCTTTCTAGGTAAACTCACTTCTCCCTCCCCTCCCCGCCTCTCTTTCCCTTGTTGTGACTTAGTGACACACGTAATTGAATGGCGGAGGCTGTGAATGACACTGAGATAACCAAAATAAAAAAAATTCTAGACCCATTATATACATTTTCTGTTTACACACACACACACACACATTTTCTCTCAGTGGTCACTTTATTAGGCACACCCTTGAAGTATTGAGTAGGGCCTCCCTTTGCCCAAAGAACAGCCTGTATTCTTATCGAACATGACTCACGAAATCGTAATGACACGATTGCAAACAAACCATACCACGGGCGGGATTTGAATCCGCGGTCAGAGTCTCAAAACTCCAGACCGTCGCGTTAGCCACTGGACCAGCTAGCCACAATAAGATTCGTCCATCTAGGTATATTTCTACACCATAGGAAGGTTAGCATAGGCCACCACTGTGACCACAAATGCAAGTTTTTACAGACGAATCTCCAGCTAGCGTGGCCGTGACGAACTCTAGCTCAAGTCCCCTCACTGCCGTCAACATGACGGCGGTCTGGAGTTTTGAGACACTCTGACCGCGGGTTCAAATCCCACCCGTGGTATGGTTTGTATTCTTACCCAGAGGTATACCTGGAGAGTGTTCCGGGGGTCAGCGCCCCCCGCGGCCCGGTCCGTGACCAGGTCTGGATGGTGTCGTGATGCTTGTTAATATAACATCACATAGTGGCTGCTGATTTGTCGGAATTGAAGTGCTGCCACGTGATTGGCTGATATAGATATATACTCAGTGGATACTGAGTGTATGTATATATGTAATACATAATGCATTTTAGGTCCCAAATTTTGACAGACGTGTATACATAAGTTTATATTTTTAAATCTTTGTGATATGCTTATTAATCCGTCTCTGGAATAAGCCATCTTGACAGATAGTAATTCCCAAGTAATAGTAACTCCAGATCTACTGGAAGGTAACCTTTGAAGCTGCCGTATTTACTGAACCTATAGCTCGATTGGTAGTGTACTCAGCTCACACATTGAAGCAGGTGGTTCGAACCCCGTTACGGGTGCAAACATTAGGTGTTTCCTTAAGACACCTGCTGTCCATGTTTACCTAGCAGTAAAATGGGTACCAGGATGTTAGTCGACTGGTGTGGGTCGCATCCTGGGACAAAATTGACCTAATTTGATGTCACCTAGACCTGTATACCTTGTACATGTACTTGTAGAAATAAATATTGTAGTGAAATGTTCAACGAAATCCTCTTCTCCTTACTGAAGTCCCCAGCTCAGACTTAGAGACATCACTGCTTGAAGTAAGATACTCATCCTGCGTGACGGAATATGAAGGGACCATTAGTTATCATTTGTTCCCTTCATGTAGCTACGTACAGTAGGGTAGTAGCTGACTGCGGATATTCCCACATTCGTTTAATATAAAACTTATGTATACACATGAGGCCTGGTCACAGACCGGGCCGCGGGGGCGTTGACCCCCGGAACTCTCTCCAGGTAAACTCCAGGTAAACATGGGACAAACTGTACAAACAAGGATAACACAGCCGTTATGGGCTTACCTTCGAGGAGAGAGAGAGAGAGAGAGAGAGAGAGAGAGAGAGAGAGATGGGAAGGGAGGGGAAGAAACAGTAATCAGCAGGAGGGAGACAAGGTGATGGGTAGCCCGTTTCTTTTAATATACGGTAGTTGTCCTTAACGTTGATGGCCCTCTGGTGGTGGTGAGGCAGAAGACCAGAGTGAGGGAGGGAAGGGAGGGATTGGGGGAGAAAGGAGGGAGAGGGATTATGAGGGGTTAGGGTGGGATATAATGTGAGGGAAGTGGTATGGGAAAGAGGAGTGTGGGTGAAAGGATGAAATAGTGGACAAGAGGCAATAAAATTGAGGAATGAGAGAGAGAGAGAGAGAGAGAAGAGATGAAGAAATGAGTTGGGTGGAAGACAGAAAGGTGTTACATTGTAAGATAAGATAAGATTTCGTTCGGATTTTTAACCCCGGAGGGTTAGCCACCCAGGATAACCCAAGAAAGTCAGTGCGTCATCGAGGACTGTCTAACTTATTTCCATTGGGTCCTTAATCTTGTCCCCCAGGATGCGACCCACACCAGTCGACTAACACCCAGGTACCTATTTGCTGCTAGGTAACAGGACAACAGGTGTAAGGAAACGTGTCGAAATGTTTCCACCCGCCGGGAATCGAACCCGGGCCCTCCGTGTGTGAAGCGGGAGCTTTAGCCACCAGGCCACCGGGCCACCAGGCGACCGGCCACATACTGGGATGGAGCTTTATAATGAAGAATGTAATGATTGACAGTAGCCAGGCGCAGGCGGAAGAGAAGGTGGAAAAGGAGTAGAAAGCCAGTGAGAAAAATTAGAAGCAGAAGTAACAGGAAGTAGAGCAGTGGATACAGGAGAGAAAGTAAGAGTTAAAGAGAACGAGATATAGACAGACTGGTTATAAATGACCATAATTTTTAAAGGGGTGGACCGGTAAGCCAGCGGAAGGCCTCGGTCAGATGACCAAAAGGTCCAAAGGCGGGTCATCATCTGACTAAGACCCGCGTCAGGAAACATTTGTACTGTTTCCTGACGAACCTTACCTAACCTAACCTAACCTAACCTAAAGAGAACGAGACTAGAGGACGAAGACAGGGAAACAAGAGGAGCATAAACTAAATAATAAATACATTAGAAGACAAAGGAGAGGAGACGACAGGGCAATGAGAGGAAGAGGACAGATAGAAAAAAAACAAGTGGCGCAGATGATGAATACGAATGAGAGAAGAGGTAAGAAAGAAATGGAGGAGGAGGAGGAGGAGGTGAATTAGTGGAGTCTAGTGATCTGGTAATGTGTCTGTTAAAAATTTATGGAATGAATACTTCATGAGTATAAGATTTAGGTCTGAGACCAGTTGGGTACAGACTAGTTGGGTGCAGACCAGTTGGGTGCAGACCAGTTGGGTACAGACCAGTTTGGTGCAGACCAGTTGGGTACAGACCAGTTGGGTACAGACCAGTTGGGTACAGACCAGTTTGGTGCAGGCCATTTGGTACAGCCCCATTTGGGTACAGACCTTTTTGGTGCAGCCCTTTGGGTACAGACCATTGGGTACAGACCATTTTGGGTACAGACCATTTTGGGTACAGACCATTGGGTACAGACCATTTGGGGTACAGACCATTGGGTACAGACATTGGTACAGACCAGCTAATAAAAGATGTGCAGACCAGTTGGGTACAGACCAGTTGGGTACAAACCAGATGGGTGCAGACCAGTTGGGTACAGACCATTTTGGTGCAGACCAGTTGGGTACAGACCAGTTGGGTACAGACCAGTTGGGTACAGACCAGTTGGGTACAGACCAGTGGGGTACATAACAGTTGGGTGCAGACCAGTTAGATCTGTGTTCGTGTAGGTGTTGAGTTCAAGTTCTTGTGATCAGTGTGGTATGACCCAAACGGGGTTAGCACTTCCTCTTGGATATACTACAGGTACTAATAATAACAGAAAAAAAAAGCCTCCATCTATCTATAACAGTCATCCAGTGCATGGTTATTCGCTCCCCACTTCTCCAACACCCACCCACTTCTCCAACACCCACCACCTTCTCCACCCACTATCGCAATGCAGTGTATAACTACTCAACTCGCTTGAAATTCTCCTTTAATAGACTCAGACATTTGAGTGCGTGGTGATAGTCTTTGTGAAATACATCGAGGAACGAGTGTTTGTCTGTGTGATGAGGCGGGTGGCCCAGAGAGCCTGTCCCAAATATTTCTGATCCGCCATTAATACGTTTGTTTTTCGACGTCGTTTGAAGGAGAAGACGTGCTTATAGCGGCTTTGTGAGCACGTCCTCGTCAGGAGGTAAATAGCGGACTTGAAAACGAGAAATGGATGACTTTTAAGTATCCCTGAAAGTGAATTCTAGGAGTTGGTTTACGAAGGTTGGGATTAAGTATGGAATATTCCGATGCTAATGTAGCGTTATCTGTCTCGGTATTGGCAGACGGTGGATCAAGCCTCCACCACTCTTGTATTGAATGTCACACACACGGACGGTGGATTAAGCCTCCACCACTCCTTGTGATGGAGGCTTGATCCACAGCCAGGGATTGGTGATCACTCTTATGCATGAAGAGTCGTCGTCCCTTAACACTTACTGAGCTGTGTGTGTACTCATCGCTCTTTCTGCCAAGCCTCTTATGTTCATAATAATTTCGAAATAAAGTTGGTAGAATTACCGACAATATGTAAAGTAAAAGGACACAAATGCAACTAATGTGACATTTTATTGTGGCAACGTTTCGCTCTCCAGGAGCTTTATCAAGCTCCTGGAGAGCGAAACGTTGCCACAATAAAATGTCACATTAGTTGCACTTGTGTCCTTTTACTTTACATAAAAATTTCGGTGAGCAGGTTTGATACCAATCCCTCCAGTATCTTCCAGAGTAGGGTTTAATCCCGGGCCGGGGTATGGTTTGTTTGCAATCGTGTCATTACGATTTCTTAAGTCATGTTGACGGCAGTGAAGGAACTTGAGCTAGAGTTCGTCACGGCCATGAACTGAAGATTCGTCCCGTAAAAATTTGCATTTATGGTCACAGGGGTGGCCTTCTAACCTTCCTATGGGTAGAAATATCCCTATTTGGGATGAACTTTTGGGCTAGCGTCTAGGGCTAAGCGACGGGGCTGGGTTTTTGAACTCTATGACCGCGGTTTCAACCCCGGGGCCGGGGGCATGGTTTTATTATGATGTACCTTTTCCGCCTACGTTTTCAGGATATAGCCAGGATTTAAAAATTTCTCCCATAATTTGGGTCAAAAGGGTCCTATTTTTTTTTCAGCTCAAAATTTCCCCTTTGTTAAGAGATTGCTAGTACAAAACCAAATACTTCAGTCTGTAAGAAAGAAAAAACCCTGAGGAATGTCATCTTTTGGCTTGTTTCCTTTTTTTAAAAAGTTCTATTTTAACCAAACCAACTTTTTTCCTTTGCTTTGCAATAACAGGGTTGCTCCGTGAACAAGAAGTCTTTTATCATCACTCCCCTCTCTCACATTAGCTTAGGTTTTCCCCTGATGGGTTTTAGTTTTTCTTACTGTTTTTTTTTTCCTTATTCTTCCGTGCGAATAAATAAAATTTTACCTCGTTAACATCATATTGTTTTTAAGGGCCCGGAAGACTCGTTTTCATCACTTAAGTTTACTGTATCTTTTATGAATCACACTTCACAATTCACTATCGTCTGCATGCTACGATTTTATTTTGTCTATGTCTATGAAATGAAAAAAAAATGGGGCAGACCCTGCTGGGTTTTTACCTTGATCCAACATACGGGGGTGTAGGGCCTCGAAAAATTTCATTCTACCCCCGTTTGGGGTACTAGCCTCCCGACAGTATAATTTTTTATTGTAACCACGGACGATGTATTGAAACATAACTGCGACTACGAGGGTTTGAACCATATCTTTTGGGGGCCCCCCTCATGTGAGCGAAAATCACTGACCCTCTAACCCACAGATCACGCAAAACCTACAAAATCAAGCACCCCAGGACTATTTTCCCTTTATTAAACCACCATAAGGGAATATGGAACTAATAAAAACAGATAATGAGATTCAAAGAAGAACAATACAGAAAACAAAGGATAAACGGAATGCATAATGATAAAAGATGGAAAAAAAACAATAAAATAATCACACTAAAAGAAAATTTAAAAGGAAATTGTTTAATTGAAAGGAAATTATTTTTGGGTTGTTAATTGGTTTAAAGCGTATCACTAACAGGGCCCCTATAAAAACTGCATGCAAAGCCACCACCATCGAGAAAACTGAACTTTAAATGGGAAATTAAAAAAATGAAATTTTAAATTGAAAATACACACCTCTTGTTCTATTTATTATTATTATTATTATTATTATTATTATTATTATTATTATTATTTTTGCATCCTATCTATATATTTCCATCCATTCAGTTTATTCTGTACAGAATAAACACACCACAGATGATGTAGTTGAAGTTTGAACAAAGATCGAGAACCAAAACTTAAACCTGTGTGGGTTTTTCAACGCAGGGTTTAGTGGAAGCTTGATCCTCCGTCCACTAACAAGAGAAGAGAGAGAGAGAGAGAGAGAGAGAGGAAGTTAACAGCTCTTAGTTTGTCAATAAAGTTAGGAACCTTAACCTAACCTTGTAAAACCCTGTGTAAAAGAGAGAGAGAACTGACCTAACTTAATCCTTACCCTAACCTTAATAAAACAAATTAAGGGTGAAAGAATTTTTTTTTTTTTTTTTTTTTTTTTTTTTTTTTTTTTTTTTTTGGAGCGGCGTTTCGACGATTGTGGGAAACGTCTTCCATTGAGGCTTCGCTAAGTGTGCTTGTGTTGCCCCGTTTGTGGGAAGTTTGTCATGGGAGTAAATGCCTTGTATATATTCAACTACACAAACTGTATGGAGATAATGGAGGTGCCAGCTTTGAATAATTTCTCTCTCTCTCTCTCTCTCTCTCTCTCTCTCTCTCTCACACACAACACACACACACACACACACACACACACACACACACACACAGACTAGAAAATGACGTAGTGGAGGCAGGAACCATACATAGTTTTAAGTTGAGGTTTGGTAAAGCTAATGGAGCAGGGAGAGAGAGGACCCAGTAGCAATCAGTAAAGAGGCAGGGCCTGGAGCTATGAATCGACCCCTGCAACAACAAATAGGTGAGCACACACACACACGGTTTTACAAGGTTAGGTTAAGGTTCCTAACTTGATTTACAAGCTGAGAGGTGTTACATCAGCCCATTTGAAGTCCTTTTTAATTGTCGAGACAAATATGGAACAGGATGAAGTTGCTCTCCATCCCTTCCTCCATCTCTCCCCACAAAGATGATGGATGTTTTGAAATCACTAATTAAGACGAATCTATCGGTAAAGGTAAGCACTTAATTCGCCGATGAGTTCCTCTAAGCTTGATATCAGACATACTACATATGCATGAGCAATCTAGACATTTGAGACATAACTCAGAGTTGATGATTTAATCTGATGTCTGGAGAACAGAAATTTGAAACCAAAAAATATGTATACAGAAAATCTTTTCCAGATGCTGACACTGAAATATTTGTTTCTTTGTCGGGAAAATGTTTTGTTCTCGATGGTAGAAAAAACCGAATGTTATTTTTCCGATAAAAAAGAGGATTGGTATAGCAGTTTCAACAGTAAATGGCAGTGTGGAGTGAGTACAGTGGACGATAAACGTTCTCTACTGCTCTCTGTCTTATAATGTTATTTATATATTATATAAAATATTATATATATATATAATATATATATATATATATATATATTTATATATAATATATATATAAAAATGCATATATATATGCAATAAGATCACAGTAAACAGGTGATATCACAATATCCCTAAACAACCCTGTGAAAAAATAGTGAAATTCCAAGAGCTTTCGTGATTTCTCACATTATCAAGGAACTATATTAATGTGAGATGTCACGAAACGCTTGGAATTTCGCTATTTTTCGCAGTGGTTTTGCATATACTGTATGTATATATGTGTATATGGATATATGTGTATATATATATATATATATATATATTATATATATATATATATATATATATAATATAAGTATATATATATATATATATATATATTATTTATACTTACGCTCACACACACTTGTAAATGGTGCAAGAGGGAGCAAAACGTCGCTATATTTTTTCTCTCTCTCTCCTATGTACGGTTATTTGTGTATTGTTCCAGTCTCGGTATTGTGCCTTTTTATTCTGTATGAACAGTTATAATACACCTGATGTTATATTGTGTAACACCGCATGCAGTTTAGCAAGTGTTTTACAGCGAATATCCTTTCAAAACTCCTTTTTAAGGGGAAAACTGAACGAAAAATTGGCGTTTTATATGTTGGGTGGTTTTGGGCTTGAGATGGACCTGCCTAGTATGGGCCAGTAGACCTGCTGCAGTGAAGAACCCGTAACTATGGGTGGTGGCATTTGACACGTAAAAATGCGCAGGATTCGCTTCAACTGGATATCAATAGGTAATGGTTCTGTGACTGTAAACGTAGTTATAATTGTAAACGTAGTTATAATTGTAAACGTAGTTATAATTGTAAACGAAGTTATAACGCTTACATTCGCAGTCAAAGATGGAGACGAGACCGATAGTACCTTGTCAGGTATTTGCGTCGTTATAGACCCTTTTTTTTTTTATCTCGGCAGGTTCACTCACAGAATGATTCGTTGATTAATAAACTGGTCCCTCTGGAGGGGGGGGGGTAAAAAAAACTGATATCTACGATAAGAACATGAAGAAATGCGTTATTTTAACAGTAGTCCGGCTATGTTAGCCGCACCCACGTCTGGTTGTACCCTGGAAGATTGCAGAGCTAACGCACCCATTACCTTTTAGATATCAGATTTTGTATAGAATGAGGTGGTCAGAACAATGATAGATGGTAAATTATACACGATGAGGTGGTAAGAACAATGATAGATGGTAAATTATACACGATGAGGTGGTCAGAACAATGGTAGATGGTAAATTATACACGATGAGGTGGTCAGAACAATGATAGATGGTAAATTATACACGATGAGGTGGTCAGAACAATGATAGATGGTAAATTATACACGATGAGGTGGTCAAAACAATGATAGATTGTAAATTATATAAAGTGGAGTGGTTAAAATGATTGATAAATCTTAAATTATAATAGTTAGGGTGGTCAAAACCGTGATAATCTTAAATTATATAAGACTCGGTGGTCAAAAATTGGTATATATGCCCACGCTGGCGTTTGTGATACGTTGATATAAAGGCAGTCACAAAGTGGTGATGTCAGGTGTCAGTACGAAGAGGCAGCGTACCAGCCGCTAGATATTAATGGATCTTTTGACGAACACTGCCTGCGGACCCTTCCAGTGTGGCTGACCTTTCCGGGTGAGTGAGCCGGCTGGTACAGTGCCTTCCCTCCCTCCCTCTCTACTGTTTCTTCTCTTCACTCCCTAACTATTGTTCCCTCCTACTGCTCCCTTATTTTCTAATATTTCTGCGTTGAAAATTGGGTTGGGCAAATGTTTTGTTAGTGGGATGGATTGTGAAGGACCTGCCTAGTATGGGCCAGTAGGCCTGCTCCTCCTTTCTCATGTTCTTATTACTACTACTGCAATTACTACTACTACTACTTGTTACTACTACTACTACTACCACTACTACTACTGTTGCATCTTCCACTGCTAGTTCACAACATTTACTAATGTCTTGACTAAGTATTCTGCATAATATTCACACATCGACCTCAGACATGACATGCACCTCAGTATCTCATCTCTCTTAGCTGCATTATAGTTCTTCCTGTGTGCTTGTCTCTGATTAAAAACAAGATTGATACCTCTTTTGCCCGTATGCTTTATTTAATGGGTTGGAGCCAGCACAAGGACTCGGTCAGGTGACTAAAACATGTACGGAGTGGAAAGAGACAAATGCAGCATAATGTGATCCTTTATTGACAACGTTTCGCCCACATAGTGGACTTTATCAAGTCACAAACACATCTTTTTGTGTCATATCTGTTTGTGACTTGATAAAGGCCACTGTGTGGGCGAAACCACTGACCTCCATCTACCTAGTAGGTCATTTTGCGACAATGTGACGCATTACGAGAAAATTTGCCATAATTTTTCCTGACAAACAAGACTCCGACCACCCATTTTCCTGACAAACAAGACTCCGACCACCCATTTTCCTGACAAACAAGACTCTGACCACCCATTTTCCTGACAAACAAGACTCCGACCACCCATTTATCCTGACAAGACTCCGACCACCCATTTTCCTGACAAGACTCTGACCACCCATTTTCCTGACAAGACTCCGACCACCCATTTATCCTGACAAGACTCCGACCACCCATTTTCCTGACAAACAAGACTCTGACCACCCATTTATCCTGACAGACTCCGACCACCCATTTTCCTGACAAACAAGACCCCGACCACCTGCCTTGTGTAGTCTCTGTTTTAACCAAACTCTGTTAATTCTGCTACAGTGTCTTCCGTATGTTTAGTGATGGCTGTGATGTAAAGTGCTCAAGGAACTCTGTTGTAAGTAGACAGTGACTTAAGCGTAGTTACTAGTTGTAGTTACAACTAGTAACTACAACTACACGTCATTTTGACGTGTAGTTGTAGTTACTAGTTGTCAGAGACCTGTTGAAGATTGAGACACTTATGCAGCATATGGGAATCTTTATTCAGGAAACGTTTCGCCACACAGTGGCTTCATCAGTCCAAAACAAAGAGGAAGGCGTAAGGAGAGGAGGAGAATGAGGTAATCAGTCCCTCAACCTGGAGTCGATGTGTTCAGTCCATCAATCTTGTAGAATGTACAGCATAGGGCCGTAGACGTGGCGAAACGTTTCCTGAATAAAGATTCCCATATGCTGCATAAGTGTCTCAATCTTCAACATGTCGGTTTTTCAAACCATTCATCACAACTGTCAGAGACCTGTTGTGTGTGTGTGTGTGTGTGTGTGTGTGTGTGTGTGTGTGTGTGTGTGTTTTGTGTGTGTGTGTGTTTTGTGTTGTGTGTGTGTACTCACCTAGTTGAGGTTGCAGGGGTCGAGTCCGAGCTCCTGGCCCCGCCTCTTCACTGGTCGCTACTAGGTCACTCTCCCTGAACCGTGAGCTTTATCATACCTCTGCTTAAAGCTATGTATGGATCTTGCCTCCACTACATCGCTTCCCAAACTATTCCACTTACTGACTACTCTGTGGCTGAAGAAATACTTCCTAACATCCCTGCGATTCATCTGTGTCTTCAACTTCCAACTGTGTCCCCTTGTTACTGTGTCAAATCTCTGGAACATCCTGTCTTTGTCCACCTTGTCAATTCCTCTCAGTATTTTGTATGTCGTTATCATGTCCCCCTACTCTCCTGTCCTCCAGTGTCGTCAGGTTAATATCCCTTAACCTCTACTAGTAAGACATATCTCTTAGCTCTGGAACTAGTCTTGTTGCAAACCTTTGCACTTTGTGTGTGTGTGAGAGAGAGAGAGAGAGAGAGAGAGAGAGAGAGAGAGAGAGAAGGGTCGTGCCGGACAAACACTGGAATTCTGGTTGGATATTTTTTGTAGTAATTCGTGGGATGACCATTTATGAAGTATGGATGTGTGCACAGCAGGATTAATGGATAAAGAAGAGTGGAATAGATTGGGCGAGTGGGAGGGATTGGGCGAGTGAGAGGGAGGATAGGGCGAGTGTCAGGGATTAAGGGAGTGGAAGGGATGGGGTGCCTGGGAAGAATTGAAGATGTGTCGTGGAGAATTTATGAGTCGGTAACTACCATAGAGGAACGTTACGTACGTTCATTGAACACAGTGACGTTTGGCAACGTATGCCGTATACAGTGACATAATTTCGTATTAACAGTGCCACGACGTGCTGCTTTAGTGAAATGGTACGAAAGCCCTCCTTTTTTTAAGCTTTATTCCGCAGCTTCCTACACCGAGCACGATTGTTTCAAAGACCCCACTGGAAATAAGTCGCGAATTTCCATACATAGTGTAAATACACCGCGTTTGATAATTGTATTTAAGTGTACTTGTGCCTAAGTAAACTTACCTATGTATAGGCTTACTATTTTTTTCTTTTAAGTTCCTTTAAGTAGAGGAAGGGCCGGTTTAAGAAGTAAGTCTTCTTGCTAAATTTGGCGGACGCTTCGGGGGGTCCGCGGCCCCCAGGTTGAGAACCATTGCCTTGGTGCATGTTGTTTAAATGTAAACATGGAATTGTGGACGTGTGTAGGTGATAGACAAGCTGGATCAGCAGGAGAGACGTGGAGATCACAAGTTACGTATACAATGATAGAGAGAGATTGCCGGAGGATATCTCTGAGTGCTGTACTAAGCCATTCAGTGCCGTCCACAGCGTATCCAGCGCATGCTTGAAGCTGCGTATTCTTGAAAAACACTAACGAGCAGTGATTCCTAACCTGTGTTCCTCGACACCTGGTTAAGTTGCTGTAAGGGATCCCCGAGGCTTCTCAGCAAATTATGCTTTACCAGCTGTCGCTTGATATACTGTGTCATCCTGACATGCTTGTAGGGGCCGAGAAAAAATGAGCCTAAATTTACTTAGGGAGTGGAACTTGGTTTCTATATCTATGTGGACTAGAGCCTTTTTGGGGTCGTGGCAGTGCGATGGGAATTCCTAATTGAAC
Source organism: Cherax quadricarinatus (assembly GCF_026875155.1). Classification (NCBI taxonomy): domain Eukaryota; kingdom Metazoa; phylum Arthropoda; class Malacostraca; order Decapoda; family Parastacidae; genus Cherax; species Cherax quadricarinatus. Next base: position 9,954,776 of record NC_069496.1, read on the forward strand.
TCGCCGCCACCATGAATTTTCTTAATGGAAACTTGACCACATGAGATTTTAGGTCTTCTGTGGAATTAAAGTTGGTTGTTAGTCAGTTGATGTTGCTTCTTGTGTTTTTTTATGTAAATATTTTTCACAGTGTGTGATAGCCACACCTACACACACACACACACACACACACACACACACACACACACACACACACACACACAGTGATGTATAACCCACTGCAGGAGGCCAAGAGAGGAATATGAAGAGAGCAACAGAGCAATGGTGGACACACTTGCTGAGGTGGCAAGAAGAGCTCACTCCAGCAGAGCAAAGTTGCTGGTTATGGGTGATTTCAACCACAGGGAGATTGACTTGGAAAACCTGGAGCCACATGGGGGTCCCGAAACATGGAGAGCCAAGATGTTGGATGTGGTACTGGAAAACCTCATGCACCAACATGTTAATGACCAGCAAGATTGGACCTTGTGTTCACCCTGGGCAGTTCAGACATTGAGGACATCACATATGAGAGTCCCTAGGAGCTAGTGACCACGTGGTTCTGTGCTTTGAATACATAGTCGAGTTGCAAGTGGAGAGAGTAACAGGAGTTGAATGGGAAAAGCCAGACTATAAAAGAGAGGACTACATAGGGTTGAGGAACTTCCTGCAGGAGGTTCCGTGGGACAGAGAACTGACAGGAAAGCCAGTAAATGAAATGATGGAATATGTAACAACAAAATGCAAGGAGGCAGTGGAAAGGTTTATTCCCAAGGGCAACAGAAACAATGGGAAAGCCAGAACGAGCCCCTGGTTTACCCGACGGTGTAAGGAGGCAAAAACTAAGTGCAATAGAGAATGGAAAAAGTACAGAAGGCAGAGAACACATGAAAATAGGGAGATTAGTCGCAGAGCCAGGAACGAGTATGCACAGGTAAGGAGGAGGCCCAGCGACAGTATGAAAATAACATAACATCGAAAGTCAAGACTGACCCGAAACTGTTGTGTAGCCACATCAGGAGGAAGACAACAGTCACAGACCAGGTGATCAGACTGAGGACAGAAGGTGGAGAACTCACAAGAAATGATCAGGAGGTATGTGAGGAGCTAAACAGGAGATTTAAAGAAGTTTTTACAGTAGAGACAGGAAGGGCTCTGGGAAGACAGCACAGAAGGGAACATTAAGAGGGAATATACCAACAAGTGTTGGATGACATACGAACAACTGAGGAGGAGGTGAAGAAGCTGCTAAGTGACCTTGATACCTCAAAGGCGATGGGACCGGACAACATCTCCCCGTGGGTCCTTAGAGAAGGAGCAGAGATGCTGTGCGTGCCCCTAACCACAATTTTCAACACATCCCTTGAAACTGGGCAACTACCTGAGAAATGGAAGACAGCTAATGTAGTCCCCATATTTAAGAAAGGAAACAGAAATGAGGCACTAAACTACAGACCTGTGTTTCTGACATGTATTGTGTGCAAAGATATGGAGAAGATTATCAGGAGGAGAGTGGTGGAACACCTGGAACGGAACAAGATTATAAATGAAAACCAGCATGGATTCATGGAAGGCAAATCCTGTGTCACAAACCTTCTGGAGTTTTATGACAAGGTAACAGAAGACACGAGAGAGAGGGGTGGGTTGATTGTATTTTCCTGGACTGCAGGAAGGCCTTTGGCACAGTTCCTCACAAGAGATTAGTGCAGAAGCCGGAGGATCAGGCGCATATAACAGGGAGGGCACTGCAATGGATCAGAGATTACCTGACAGGGAGGCAACAACGAGTCATGGTACGTGAAGAGGTATCACAGTGGGCGCTTGTGACGAGCGGGGTCCCACAGGGGTCAGTTCTAGGACCAGTGCTATTTTTGATATATGCGAACGACATGATGGAAGGAATAGACTTTGAAGTGTTGATGTGAAGCTGATGAGAAGAATTAAATCGGATGAGGATGAGGCAGGACTGCAAAGAGACCTGGACAGGCTGGACACGTGGTCCAGAAACTGGCTTCTCGAATTCAATCCTGCCAAATGCAAAGTCATGAAGATTAGGGAGGGGCAAAGAAGACCGCAAACAGAGTATAGGCTAGGTGGACAAAGACTACAGACCTCACTCAGGGAGAAAGATCTTAGGGTGACCATAACACCGAGCACATCACCGGAGGCACACATCAACCAAATAACTGCTGCAGGATACGGGCGCCTGGCAAACCTGAGAATAGCGTTCCGATACCTTAATAAGGAATCGTTCAAGACACTGTACACTGTGTATGTTAGGCCCATACTGGAGTATGCAGCACCAGTCTGGAACCCACACCTGGTCAAGCACGTCAAGAAGTTAGAGAAAGTACAAAGGTTTGCAACAAGGCTAGTCCCAGAGCTCAGGGGAATGTCGTACGAGGAAAGGTTGAGGGAAATCGGACTGACGACACTGGAGGACAGAAGGGTGAGGGGAGACATGATAACGACATGCAAGATACTGCGGAGAATAGACAAGGTGGACAGAGACAGGATGTTCCAGGGAGGGGACACAGAAACAAGGGGTCACAACTGGGTGCTGAAGACTCGGACGAGTCACAGGGACGTTAGGAAGTATTTCTTCAGTCATAGAGTCGTCAGGAAGTGGAAAAGCCTAGCAAGTGAAGTAGTGGAGGCAGGAACCATACATAGTTTTAAGAGGAGGTATGACAAAGCTCAGGGAGCAGAGAGAGGACCTAGTAGCGATCAGTGAAGAGGCGGGGCCAGGAGCCGAGTCTCGGCCCCTGCAACCACAATTAGGTGAGTACACACACACACACACTGACATTCACTCACGTCTTCCTCTTCGTGTATCTCTCTCTCTCTCTCTCCTCTACTCTCTCTCTTCTCTCTCTCATCTCTCTCTCTCCTGTCTTCACTCTCTCTCCTCTCTCTCTCCCATCTCTTCTCCTCTGTCACTACTGGACAGGTACCTTATAACTATCTAGTAACTAAACACACAATATCGAAACACATCATAATGAGTAATGAGATAATCATTTCAGAGAAATTAAGTTACTTAATGTATAACTTTCCTGTGCTATTTAATACCCATTGTGCAATAAACATTCCCTTATATACTGAGCATTGTCATTATAATTCTTAAAATGTAAAAAATATAGGAAATGTACCGGTACGGGAAAAATTTTGGTGGTACATGAATGGCACACAGTACCAACAACAGGAAGAATTAGACACGTGTACAACATCTGGGTACCTCTATTTGTAGATGTTTCGCCATCCAGTGGCTTCAATTACTGTAAAAGGACACAGACGAGGCAGTCAGTCCCTCAGCCTTCACCAACTTCAAGGCTGAGGGACTGATTACCTCATCTTATCAATACCTTAAACTGATAAAGCTACTGGAGGACAAAACGTCTACAAATAAACATAACCAGATAGTACATGTTTATCAAATTCTCCACAAAAAACATTGGTATAGACCCATCCCTAATATATCTTTTAATTAATATAATATATCACTATATTTAGTATATGATTGAGACACTTATGCAATATATGGGAATCTTTATTCAGGAAACGTTTCGCCACACTGGCTTCATCAGTCCGATACAAAGTAGAAAGGCGTAAGGAGAGGAGGAGTTTGAGGTAATCAGTCCCTCAGCCTGGAGTCGATGTGTTCAGTCCATCAATCTTGTAGAATGTACAGCAAGTGGTCGTAGACGTGGCTTATATACTGTAGTACAGGGAGGCGCGTCATAGTGACTCAAGCAAGGAGCAGGAGGCGGCGTCACAGTGGTACCACCCACTAGTCGAAGAGGTGAAGCAGGAGGCGGCGGCGTCACAGTGGTACCATCCACTAGTCGAAGAGGTGAAGCAGGAGGAGGCGGCGTCACAGTGGTACCATCCACTAGTCGAAGTAGATCTTCGTCCAAAGGCTGGACAAGTGTTGAAGAATTCTTTGTATTAAGATCCCATGATGCTGCAGTGTCTGACAGTTGTCGGTTTTTCAAACCATTCATCATATTCAGTATAATTTTTGCTTCCTATCTGAATTAATTTAAAATCAAGCACTAGACGGGAACAATTTATTCATAATCTTTTTTTACATCGAGTCAGAAATAGTCAACTATGAAATTACTTTGTCAAATGTTTGCAAATTAAGGAAAATGAATTAAAAATGGTTCTCCAGAGGCAGACTATGAGAGTAATTTAAAGTTATATATTATGGATAGACTCGTAATATATTCTCGCTATTCCATAATATTTGTATGTTGTTTAAACGAACAAATGCTCGTGTTTTAACTAGTGTTTCATAAACCATACCACGGGCGGGATTGAACCCGCGGTCAGAGAGTCTCAAAACTCCAGATGGTCTGGAGTTTTGAGACTCTGACCGCGGGTTCAATCCCGCCCGTGGTATGGTTTGTTTGCAATCGTGTCATTACGATTTCGTGAATCGAGTAGTGTTTCATGTTTGGTATAAACCTTGGTAGTAGATACCGACAGATTGCTTTAGAAGACGTTTCGGTCCTGGGACCTTGATCACTTCTAACATACAGAGTACAGAGTATGTATAATTTCGCCAAGACCGGAGTCCTGGTCGGGTCTTAATCTTGTGATGACCCGTCTCTGGCTCCTAAAGGAGAAAGGTTTCTGCAATGTTGCAACGTATGCTGCTCAAGTACTGTTCTGGTCAGTTCATCTGGTGCTTCTTATAAGCGACAACACCGTATAGGCGGACAGTGATGTGTGGTGACGTGAATGTCACCCACACCTCACTCTGTCTATGTTGTCGGGTCACCACAGGGAGAAGGCTCGGGTCGTGACCCGTCCAGGCAAACCTACTTGATGGATTGATCACATCGACTCAAGGCTGAGGGACTGATTACCTCAAACTACTACTGTTCTTCACCATTCTTATTTGTATGGACTGATGAAGCCACTGTGTGGCGAAACGTTTCCTTATTAAAGATACCCAAATGTTGCACGTGTGTCTAATTTATCAACTTGTCGGTTCTCTGAATCATTCATTTACAGACCTACTTGTACCTGTGTATCTTAGAAGTGGTCTAGGTCTCAGGACCGAAACGTTTTTCTGGTGTTTGCTGACGTCTCTCTCTAAACCAGTGCATGTTTTGAAACATTTAGATAATGAAGTCAAATGAATGCTCTTGTTTTAGCGATTAGATGCGTGTGTTTTAAGTAATATGTGACTGTTTTAAAAAACAGGTTTGTTATAGTGATTGAATGCACGTCTTCTAATGCGAAGTGTACTGTAAACATATACATTGCATGTCCTAGAGGAAGGTAAGGATAGACCTAGCTCCTGGGCTGTAGGAAGGTGTTCAGTTGGGTTACAGATGGCGCCTCTGGACGTAATAGAGTACGGTAAGTACTAAGTCCGATCCCTTCCTCTTGTAAGCCTGGTGGTGAGACGGTTGCGCTTCGGTTCGCGTCCCCTGCCCGTCTTAGTGTCTCTTCATTGACAGTTGTTTAGGGCAACTCAATTTGAGTTCATTGGATAACCTGTACACTCTAGGCACTTGTCAGTTTGAAAACGTAGTCTAACTACAAACAGTATGAACTGGATAGCTTTAATAGAAACATGGAACTTACAACCATAATAATGACATAATTACTAATAACGATAAATAAAAAAATTAAGAATTATTTTTAATTATTAATAATAACAAGAATAATAAAACAAATTATTTTAATATTTACGATGGTAATTGTATGATATAAAACAAAAATAACTAATAATTAATCAATTTCAGGTGAGTTGGCGAACAAAGGGACACAAGAACTTCACCTGGACGCAGTAAAGGTTTACGGTAATGAATTTAAATGTATTTAAATCAATAAAGGAGGCAGGTGTGACAAATGTTCTCAGAAGATGATTGATGACTCCGTACCATGTGTGAGTCTGGCCAGGTTTCTCACCTTGCTATGTGTGACGGGTGAGGTGGTGCCTTGATCCCGGTGACTGGCTCTTGATTTAAGGAGCACGTCAGTTCCCCTGTCTTCTGTTATCTTCCCTTTATGCATGACATTTGCTCAGACCTGTGCAACATAATTGTCCTTAAATATTTGTTAAGTTATACCATGAATTAAGATCCTGGACTTCACCTTACGAAAGCAAAGAAAATGGGATAGTAATTATGGATAAAGTAGATTATAGGGGAGGCATAACATGTTAGAAGACGGGAACTAACGTGCCCCTTAAATCAAGAACCAGTCACCGGTATCAACGCACCACCTCACCCCTCACACACAGCAAGGTGATAAATTAGACACCTGTGCAACACTTTGGTATCTTTATTCAGGAAACGTTTCGCCACACAGTGGCTTCATGACTCACGAAATCGGAATGACACGATTGCAAACAAACCATACCACGGGCGGGGATAGAACCCGCGATCAGAGGCTTCAGTTACATTCTTGTCTGACACAGTAACATCTTGGGATCTTAATACAGGGAATTCTTCGCTTGCCTAACCCTTGGGCACGACCTACTTCCACATTGGACAAATGTGACACCACCTACGACTGCTGCACCTCTCCTGCCTGCGGTATATAAGCTACGTCTTAGCACATGTGCTGTGTTCTTTTTAAGTTAAACTGACCACATCGACTGAAGGTTGAGGGATTGATTACCCCAAATTCTGTTCTTCAACGTTCTACTTTGTATGGACTGATGAAGCCACTGTGTGGCCAAACGTTTCCTCAAGACACCCAAGTGTTGCACAGGTGTTTAATTTATCAATTTGTCGGTTCTCATGCACCTCTTGGAGCATTTTTTTGTTACCCTCCCTTCCCTTGGAGCGAGTCTGACCTGTCACATCCCAGGCAGTGACTAGCAGTGACTCTAGCAGTGACTCTAGCAGTGACTAGCAGCGACTCTAGCAGTGACTCTAGCAGTGACTAGCAGTGACTCTAGCAGTGACTAGCAGTGACTCCATTGCTTCTTTGACTCTCAAGAAATAACAGTATTTTTTTCTTTTTTTTTTCACTGGAGAAACTTGTCTGGAGACACCATGGGGGAGGTGTACGTAAATAAATTACTTGTCAATTTTTTTGTTGGTAGAAGTTAAATTTTTAGGTAAAAAGTGACATTTTTAGGTAAAAAGTGACATTTATAGGTAAAAAGTGACATTTATAGGTAAAAAGTGACATTTTTAGGTAAGAAGTAAGTAAAAAATTACATTGGAAGGTAAAAAGTTAAATTTGGAGGTAAAAGTTACATTTGTATTTAAAAATTTCATTTGTAAGTAAAAAGTTACATTTGTAAGTAAAAAGTTACATTTGTAAGTAAAAAGTTACATTTGTATTTAAAAATTACATTTGTAAGTAAAAAGTTACATTTGTAAGTAAAAAGTTACATTTGTAAGGGTTTTGTGCACTTGGATGTTATAACTTGCAAATAACTAACATGTAATGTGTTGACACGAATTACTTTTTCATTCAGTTACAGCTAAAATAACTAGTACGTATACGAGGTTAGTAAGGTTTGTCAGGAGACAGGATGTTTCCTGACGTAGCTTTAGTCGTATGATGACCCACAGCTAGAGCTTTTGGTCATCTGACCGAGGCCTTCCGCTGGCTTACCTTTCCACCCCTTTAAAATTTAATGTAGCACAAGAGGTTAGGTGAACATAGTGTTTAAAGCTGGAGGCTCGACCCTCTGACCTCTCAGTGAGGGTGGGGAGTGCAGCAAGTTTGTAGTACATCTTCCTAGGTTGGAGCAGTGCTCCTCTGTGTAAATTGGTAGCAATCGTTCGGCAAGGACTTTGGCTACATTAATATATTGCCAACGTACAGCATTGAACAGCACAGGGACACACTGTGACGTTTAACAGAAGCTGATAATTCGTGAAAATGATCGCCGTAGAACGCAAGTGTTTAGAAGCAGCTGTGATAGTATTATTATTATTATTATTATAATCAAAGGGGAAGCACTAAACCCGTAGGATTATACAGCGCCTATGGGGGGATGGAAGGCATTCAGGCTTAATTCAGGGAACTGGAGCACAGATCCAATTCCCTAGATCAAGAGCCCCTCACCAGCGTCAAGGAGCCTTCCTTGAGGGGAGCTGTGATAGTAATAGCTGATACCATACACAAATAACCCGCACATAGAAGGGAGGAGCTTACGACGACGTTCCGGTCCGACTTGGACCATTTGGGTTATTTGTGTATCGTTCCAGTCACGGTTTGTTCCATTTTTGTTATTGCTGATACCATACCGCATGAGCCAGATAGGTATAGGGTTGCTGTGATGATGCTGTTGCTGATAGTGCTGCTGCTGTCGTTGTTGCTATGATGGTGGTGCTGTTGTCGTAGTTGATTATGATGGTGGTGCTGTTGTTGTAGCTATGATGGTGGTGCTGTTGTTGTAGTTGTTGCTATGATGGTGGTGCTGCTGTATGTGCTATGTGGTGGTGCTGGTGTAGTTGTTGCTTATGATGGTGGTGCTGCTGTTGCTTTTAGCATGTGGTGCTGGTGTAGCTGTTGTTTTGATGGTGGTGGTGCTGCTATAGTTGTTGCTGTGTTGGTGCTGCTGTTGTTTTGATAGTGGTGGTGCTGCTATTTGTTGGTGCTGTTGTGATAGTGGTGGCTGCTGTTGCTTTGATAGTGGTGGTGCTGCTATAGTTGTTGCTGTGATACTGGTGCTGCTGTTGCTTTGATAGTGGTGGTGCTGCTATAGTAGTTGCTGTGATAATAGTGGTGCAATTGCTGTTGTTGGTAGTGATGATATTGTTGCTAGTTCACACTGGCCCATACACTAGTCTACTCACTGGCCCATGCACTAGCCTACTCACTGGCCCACACACTGGCCCACATTGTGGTCCACAGGCTGGCCCACACTCTAGTCCCTCCTGCTAAAGACAGTAATAGGCTTGCCGGCTTCTCCAGCCTTTAACAACTTACCAAGACGAGGTTAAAGACCATTTTTAAGCTTAACTAAATTCTTTCCACACAAGATTTAAATTTATTTTTTTTACACTGAATTTACAGGATAAAATCCCGTGATCCTACCTCAGCTCATTTACAGGCTGAGAGCTATTATCCTACCTGTGTGTGTGTGTGTGTATAATGTCGTGCCGAATAGATAAAACTTGTGATTTTGGCTTAAATAGCAACGCTCTTCTTGCCGAACAAGACAAGCGAAAATTTGTGTATGCAGTGATTTCGCAAAAATCGTTCTGAACCTAACGAAAAAATATTTTTCATTGTGTTTATTATTAAATTATTGTAAACTTATCTAAAATATATTTAGTTGGATTAAGCTAAATTAAATAGTGAGGCAGGATGACCCGAGTAAGAAATATCTTCAACATCATTCACATAATCACTGTCGTGCCAGAGGCTCGCAGACATGACAGACGTTTCTCTAAACAGCAAATATCCCGATCCTGTACCCTGTAAATAACAAAAAGGCACAATACCGTGACTGGAACGATACATAAATAACCCGCACATAGAAGACTTTGTAAACGGTCCAAGTCGGATTGAAACGTCGTCGTAAGCTCCTCTCTTAACCATACCACGGGTGGGGATAGAACCCGCGGTCAGAGAGTCTCAAAACTCCATACCGTCGCGTTAGCCACTGGACCAGCTAGCCACAACAAGATTCGTCCAACTAGGTATATTTCTACACCATAGGAAGGTCAGCATAGGCCACCACTGTGACCACAAATGCAAGTTTTTACAGACGAATCTCCAGCTAGCGTGGGCGTGACGAACTCTAGCTCAAGTCCACTCAAAGCGGGTTCTATCCCCGCCCGTGGTATGGTTTGTTAGCAATCGTGTCATTACGATTTCGTGAGTCAAGCTCCTCTCTTCTATGTGCGGGTTATTTGTGTTCCATAGCCTGTAGCCACGGCCTGTAGCCACGGCCTGTAGCCACGGCCTGTAGACATGGTCTACAACTAGGACACAGCCACGGACATATATATGACTATTACTAAAAATCATATTTTCCGTAATTTGAGAGAGATTGAGCCAGGTGCTAACATTGCGCCTACGATATATATCGCAATACATCGTTCACGGTCGCTATTCATCGCTTACGATCAGTGATTATCGCCAGTATCGCAAGTCAGAACTTTATCCATTCATTTTATTTACCGCTGTTCCATAACTTTCTGGTTTTTATTGTCTTACTGTTGTTTTGTGTTCGGAAATTTCTAAAGAGAATGATATTGTTGTCGTTTATACCGAGTGAGAGTCGATGCTGCGTTACACGTCGCTGCGTCACACGTCGCTGCGTCACACGCTCCTCTGTCACACCTTGTTTTAGATTAGGTTGTATTATTGTGTTGTATTATCGTTGTTGCATTAACACTGTTATATCAACACTGTGTTGTATTATTATTGTATTAACACTTTGTTGTATTATTGTTGTATTAACACTTGTATTATCACTGTTGTATCAACACTGTGTTGCATTATTATTGTATTAACACTGTGTTGTATTATTATTGTTGTATTAACACTTGTATTATCACTGTTGTATCAACACTGTGTTGTATTATTATTGTATTAACACTGTGTTGTATTATTATTGTTGTATTAACACTTGTATTATCGTTGTTGTATTAACACTGTGTTGTATTATTATTGTTGTATTAACACTGTTGTATTATCACTGTTGTATCAACACTGTGTTGTATCAACACTTGTATTAACATTGTTCGTTGCAAAACAATATTTCAAGAACAGCATCCAGATGCTCAGAGTTGCAGTAGGTGCGTAATATAAAGCAGGCATTACCTCTCTGGATGGCAGCGTTCTGACGCTACAAAAAGAAAACTATTAAAATTGCGGAAGCTTCGAAAAAGTTAGACGAAATTTTCGTTTTTCTCCCATCAGGCAACGATCGGTTGCCGAGTTTAAGATTCGCAAGAGCACTGAAAGGCGCCTGCAAAGTGGCAGCTTATATCAAAACAGAATAAATTTGCAATATTGAACATGAGTTTTTAACAGCCGCAAAGCACCTCAGGTATTACCCACAGCTGTAAAGTAAGAAGTTCTTTTAATGACTGTAAAACATTATCCACGTAAAACTGGAAGCTTGTGGAACCAGCGCTAGAAGCTGGTTCACAAAAAGGCTTTCTCAGCATTATTTTTGGCGAGCGACACACACACACACACACACACACACAGTGTCTAATCGACATGTGCCTAGGACAAAATGGTAACTAACTGTGCCTGGGACAAAATGGTAACTAACTAACACACACACACACACACACACACACACACACACACACACACACACACACACACACACACGCACACACACGCACACAGTGTCTAATCGACATGTGCCTAGGACAAAATGGTAACTAACTGTGCCTGGGACAAAATGGTAACTCTCACACACACACACACACACACACACACACACACACAGTAGCGGCCATTGAAGAGGCAGGGCCAGGAGCTATGAATCGACTCCTGCAACCACAACTAGGTAAGTACACTCTCTAGAGAGTGATGTAGTGGAAGCAAAAAGAGGTACGATAAGACTCTTGGCGCAGGAAGGTAGTGGACCTAGTAGCGACCAGCGAAGTGGCGGGGCCAGGGGCTGTGAATCGACCCCTGCAACCAAAAATAGGCGAGTGCACACACACACTGTACCTGATCAAGCATATCCAGAGACTGGAGGAAGTCCAGCGGTTGGCAACCAGACACCAGAGCTGAGGGGAATACACAATGAAGATAGACTGAAGAATGTTTTGCCAGAGGGATCAGAAGCTATGGGATTACCACACACAAAATACTAAGAGATATTGAGAGGGCAAGTAGGGAAAGATTGATATGGAGAGGAACAGGAATAAGAGGACGTGTACGGATAACTGAAAGCTCTGATGAGCCATAGGGATGTTAAGAAGTATTTCTTCAGCATGATCATGAGTAAAGTAAAAGGACACAAGTGCAACTAATGTGACATTTATTGTGGCAACGTTTCGCTCTCCAGGAGCTTTATCAAGCCATTACAAACAATACATGGACACAGAGGGTATATAAAGGCTCTGAGTGAGGTGTAATACATATACGCATGTAGGAACGACAACTTAAACAACGCCTGTGTACAACACCAAAATTCCACCAGTCATCTCATGAAATTCAGAGACGCCCAATTAGTGATAAAAGAAACTAATTTCCGCACACGCAAGTGCCTTGAATCAGCACTGATCGCTGTTTCGAATACAATTAAACAAAACAACGGCAGCTTCACCATCTCCGAAGTCTTAGCAAGAATCCTCCTGAAAACAGTAAACCCTGCCATCACATAGTCTCTCCTGTTATACTACACAAAGTACATTACAGAGAGTGAACACTGAAACAAGCTGCCTCTTTCCAGTCTATATTTGTCCAACCTATTTTTATGTTACCCAAGTAATAGCTTTTATATCCTTTTACTCTTGTACGAATTAATTGCTCTACCATATTGTATTACTTTTGTCACTACCACTACTACTACTACTACTACTACTACTACTACTACTACTACTACTACTACTACTACTACTACTACTACCACTAGTGAACATCGAAATGGTACCTCACTAGTATTCACCTCACTCTGAGCCTTTATATACCCTCTGTGTCCATGTATTGTTTGTAATGGCTTGATAAAGCTCCTGGAGAGCGAAACGTTGCCACAATAAATGTCACATTAGTTGCACTTGTGTCCTTTTACTTTACATATTGTCGGTAATTCTACCAACTTTATTATGATCATGAGTGTTTATTCTAATGTTCTTATGTGCATGAAGGTAGGTGCAGGAAGGTAGGTGCAGGGAGGTAGATGCAGGAAGGTAGGTGCAGGAAGGTAGGTGCAGGAACGTAGATGCAGGAAGATAGTTGCAAGGAGGTAGGTGCAGGAAGGTAAGTGCAGGAAGGTAGGTGCAGGGAGGTAGATGCAGGAAGGTAGATGCAGGAAGGCAGGTGCAGGGAGGTAGATGCAAGGAGGTAGGTGCAGGAAGATTGGCGCAGGAAGGTAGGTGCAGGAAGGTAGGTGCATGAAGGTAAGTGCAGGAAGGTAGGTGCAGGGAGGTAGATGCAGGAAGATAGATGCAGGAAGGTAGGTGCAGGGAGGTAGATGCAGGAAGGTAGGTGCAGGAAGGTTGGTGCAGGAACGTAGATGCAGGAAGATAGATGCAAGGAGGTAGGTGCAGGAAGGTAAGTGCAGGGAGGTAGATGCAGGAAGGTAGATGCAGGAAGGTAGGTGCAGGGAGGTAGATGCAGGGAGGTAGGTGCAGGAAGATAGGCGCAGGAAGGTAGGTGCAGGAAGGTAGGTGCATGAAGGTAGGTGCAGGAAGGTAGATCCAGGAAGGTAGATGCAGGAAGATAGATGCAGGAAGGTAGGCGCAGGAAAGTAGGTTCAGGAAAGTAGGTTCAGGAAAGTAGGTTCAGGAAAGTAGGTTCAGGAAAGTAGGTTCAGGAAAGTAGGTTCAGGAAAGTAAGTTCAGGAAAGTAGGTTCAGGAAAGTAGGTGCAGGAAGGTAGGTGCAGGAAAGTAGGCGCAGGAATAACAAGAAAAAGTCACAATACCGTGACAAGAACGATACACAAATAACCAACACATAGTAGAGAGGAGCTTACCACGACGTTTCGCTCCGACCTGGACCATTTACAAAGTCACACTGACGTGATTTGCGAAATTATAAGGTGAAACTGATGGCTGAAAAAATTATTAAACATATGAATTATTCACCAGTGTAAATAATTCTGTGTGGAATGTGGAATCTTTAAAATTATCGAAGATAAATCTGTTGAGGAAAATAGAATCAGAAAGATAATTGTAAAAATTATTTTTGAATAATCTTACTAAATATAGATAAAAATTCATAATTATTGTAAGAGAGGAGAAGATAAGTTATAATTTTGGAGGAACAAGTTATTTTTTTTATATAAGGGGATGTAAAAATATCGGTGAAAATAGGAAGTGAAACCTGAGCGCTTTCATGTGCTTACCCGCACATCTTCAGAGGAATAGGAAGAAGAGGCAAGAGAATTGCGTTTTTATATGTGAAACATTAAAATACGCTTTTCTGGCTTCTTCCTATTCCTCTGAAGATGTGTGTAAGCACATGAAAGCGCTCAGGTTATGATAAGACACATGTACAACAGTTAGGTATCTTTATTCCGAAACGTTTCGCCCACATAGTAGGCTTCTTCAGTCGAATACAGAAGAGTAAGCATAAGCAGTAAAGATGTGAAGACGACGTAATCAGTCCATCAGTCTTGAAGACGTAGTTTTGAGGTGGTCAGTCCCTCAGCCTGGAGAAATGATTCGCTCCATAGTCTGGAACAATGTGAAGTTGAAGCAACAGTCTGGAGTCTTGATCAGGTTTGATTCAGGGAAAAGGCAGCTCGAATTTCTTACATTCTCTCTCTCTCTCTCTCTCTCTCTCTCTCTCTCTCTCTTCTCTCTCTCTCTCTCTCTCTCTCTCTCTCTCTTACACAGGGTTTGACAAGGTTAGGTTAAGGATCCATAACTTTATTGACAAGCTAAGAGCTGTTACCTACATCAGCTCATTTGAAAGTATTTTTATTGTTATGAGACATACAAGTAGGGAATAGGATGAAGTTGGAGCCATCTGTGGACCAGCATTTTCATTAGATCAACTGACTTTATCTGGTTGACATAATGTTGTACGAATGTGTTCCAGACTCGAGTCATCATGGGGATAAATGATCTCAGATGAAGTGATGTTCTGGAGAAGTGTACAGCCAGAGTGAAGTTGCTGCTGGCTGCCCGTCTTGTGGTATAGAAGTTGTATAGAATTTCTCTCTCATTCTAATTTCACCTACACTGGAAATTCCAAAAAGCGTAAATATTAGAAAATTGTGTAGTGTATATCTTACCTCTTATAGTATAGCCGCCAGAGTGTATGTTCTTCAACAGTGGAGGTGAAATACGACCCCGAATCTCATCGTTTTCCAGCCAGAATTCACGACACCTCGTAAGCTTCACCAATTTATCTGCAAAATACAATGTTAAAGGGGTTGGGAAACCTGTGGTATTATCCCCTCGTCGAAGCTTTATGTCTAGAGCCGTTCTGGGGAAACGAATGTGAGTGTTCGTCTGCGCATCGCTGGGTACGGTTGTATACAAGCGCAGCCCTCCACAGGAAACTGACTACAGAGTTGTTTAATAACGTACGCGCGTGTGTGTGTGTGTGTGTGTGTGTGTGTGTGTGTGTGTGTGTTGTGTGTACTCACCTAATTGTGGTTGCAATGTATGGGTGTGTGTGAGTGTGTACTCACCTAATTGTGGTTGCAATGTATGTGTGAGTGTGTGTACTCACCTGTTGCAGGGGTCAAGTCATAGCTCCTGGTCCTGCCTTTTTGCTGGTCGCTACTAGGTCCACTTTCTCCCTTCCCTATGAGCTTTATCGTATCAATCACCAGATTGTTCTATTCCTGACAACTCTGACTGAATAAATACTTCCTAACATCCCTGTGACTTATCTGAGTTTTCGACTTCTTCCAGTTGTGTCCCATCTCTGGAACGTCTTATCTCTGTCCACCTTGTCAATTCCTCTCTGTATTTTATACGCGTGTCTGCGTGTACCCACCTAATTGTGGTTGCAGGGGTCGGGTCATAGCTCCTGGTTCCTCCTCTTCACTGGTCGCTACTAGGTCACTTTCTCCCTGCTCCACGAGCTTTATCGAACCTCTTCTTAAAGCTATGTATGGTTCCTACATCGCTTGTGTGTGTGTGTGTGTGTGTGTGTGTGTGTGTGTACTCACCTGGTGTTTGCTTTGGTAGATTCATAGCACTTAGTTTCGCCTTCTCCTACCTCTTATCGACCGGCTTTACTGGTTCCTGTGTGCGCGCGCGTATGCGTATGCGTGCATACGTGAGTCGGGGAGATGGGCACCGAAGATAATCTCAGCGTCAAAGAGAGATACTGGAGGGATAAGAGAGAGATGGTGGGAGATAGAGGCGTTGACGGGGGGTATAATTGGAGGAGTGTTGGGTGTAATAAGAGACGGTAATGGCTTGCACGTTCACCCAACCGTTCTTATAAAACGTTCTTCACGACAAAATTATTTAATCACGTTCCTTTAAGTGATGGGGGTTGGTGGAAGAATGTAATGAGATGGTCGAGGGTGATTTATAGACAGATGATGGGAATAATTAATTCCGCGTGATGAAAGGCGGTAATTAAAATAGTGGAGTGTTGAGATTTTTTTCCACGCAGCGAGAAAATTGAAATGTGGATTGAAAATCATATTATAAACGTTTTGGAGAGATATTCTTTTCAATTTGTCCTCAATCTTGTTGATTTTCTTGACTGTATTCTTGTCTACGCATGTAAATTAGGACGGTAGCTACGTCTGAGAGATCAGTCTCCTAACAGATCGACTCATGGGTAAGACGGGTTATGTATTGACAGGCGGATGTATACACAGGTGTATATCAGTGTATATACTAGTGTATTGACGTATTCTTGAATGGTGGTGAACAGGTGACATGCAGCTTTAATGACCCTCGTGTAGTTTGTGTGTCGTAAGAGGCGACTAAAATGCCGGGAACAGGAGGCTGGTAACCCCATAAATATAAATAATTATATATATATATATAAAATATAAATATAATATATATATTATAATTAAAATATATATATATATAAATATATAATATATATATATATCTTTCTTTCAACACACCGGCCGTATCCCACCGAGGCGGGGTGGCCCAAAAGGAAAAACAAAAGTTTCTCCTTTTACATTTAGTAATATATACAGGAGAAGGGGTTACTAACACCTTGCTCCTGGCATTTTAGTCGACTCTTACAACACGCATGGCTTACAGAGGAAGAATTCTGATCCACTTCCCCATGGAGATAATAGGAAATAGACAAGAACTAGAAAGAAATTAGAAGAAAACCCAGAGGTGTGTGTATATACATATATGCTTGTACATGTATGTGTAGTGTGACCTAAGTGTAAGTAGAAGTAGCAAGACGTACCTGAAATCTTGCATGTTTATGAAACAGAAAAAAGGATACCAGCAATCCTACCATCATGTAAAACAATTACAGGATTTCGTTTTACACTCACTTGGCAGGACGGTAGTACCTCCCTGGGTGGTTGCTGTCTACCAACCTACTACCTAGGATAATATATATATATATATATATATATAATATATATATATATATATATATATATATATATATGTGGGGTGTGTGTGGTGTTGTGTTTACGTACGTACTTGCCTCCGTGGCAAACAACCGGTGTAAGATAAAAGATTATGAAGGAAATGCGGTGTTTATTATTTACGTTTGAGTTGTGTTTACATGAAGAAACGAAAATAATCAGTAAACTGATGATCTGAAAGATAATGGAATGAGTAGGATCAAAGGTGGAATGAAGTGAAACTTGTGTAATAGTGATTTAAATATAGGGGAATGATGGGTAAATATGGTGGAATGGTAGAGGAAAATTGGCTGTAAAAATGATGTAGCTGGTGATACTGGTGCCAGGGTGTATGATATAGCTGGTGATACTGGTGCCAGGGTGTATGATACAGCTGGTGATACTGGTGCCAGGGTTTTATATATAGCTGGTGATACTGGTGCCAGGGTGTATGATATAGCTGTGATACTGGTGCCAAGGTGTATATATAGCTGGTGATACTGGTGCCAGGGTGTATGATATAGCTGGTGATACTGTGCCAGGTGTATGATATAGCTGGTGATACTGGTGCCAGGGTGTATGATATAGCTGGTGATACTGGTGCCAGGGTGTATGATATAGCTGGTGATACTGGTGCCAGGGTGTATGATATAGCTGGTGATACTGGTGCCAGGGTGTATGATATAGCTGGTGATACTGGTGCCAGGGTGTATGATATAGCTGGTGATACTGGTGCCAGGGTGTATGATATAGCTGGTGATACTGGTGCCAGGGTGTATGATATAGCTGGTGATACTGGTGCCAGGGTGTATGATATAGCTGGTGATACGGGTGCCAGGTGTATGATATAGCTGGTGATACTGGTGCCAGGGTGTATGATATAGCTGGTGATACTGGTGCCAGGGTGTATGACATAGCTGGTGATACTGGTGCCAGGGTGTATGATATAGCTGGTGATATTGGTGCCAGGGTGTATGATATAGCTGGTGATACTGGTGCCAGGGTGTATGAAAATAGCTGGTGATACTGGTGCCAGGGTGTATGATATAGCTGGTGATACTGGTGCCAGGGTGTATGATATAGCTGGTGATACTGGTGCCAGGGTGTATGACATAGCTGGTGATACTGGTGCCAGGGTGTATGATATAGCTGGTGATATATTGGTGCCGGGGTGTATGACATAGCTGGTGATACTGGTGCAGGGTGTATGATATAGCTGGTGATACTGGTGCCAGGGTGTATGACATAGCTGGTGATACTGGTGCCAGGGTGTATGATATAGCTGGTGATACTGGTGCCAAGGTGTATCACATAGCTGGTGATACTGGTGCCAGGGTGTATCACATAGCTGGTGATACTGGTGCCAGGGTGTATCACATAGCTGGTGATACTGGTGCCAGGGTGTACACATAGCTGGTGATACTGGTGCCAAGGTGTATCACATAGCTGGTGATACTGGTGCCAGGGTGTGTGATATAGCTGGTAATACTGGTGCCAGGGTGTATGACATAGCTGGTGATACTGGTGCCAAGGTGTATCACATAGCTGGTGATACTGGTGCCAGGGTGTATGACATAGCTGGTGATACTGGTGCCAGGGTGTGTGATATAGCTGGTAATACTGGTGCCAGGGTGTATGATATAGCTGGTGATACTGGTGCCAGGGTGTATGATATAGCTGGTGATACTGGTGCCAGGGTGTATGATATAGCTGGTGATACTGGTGCCAAGGTGTATGATATAGCTGGTGATACTGGTGCCAGGATGTATGACATAGCTGGTGATACTGGTACCAGGGTGTATGACATAGCTGCTGATACTGGTGCCAGGGTGTATGACATAGCTGGTGATACTGGTGCCAGGGTGTATGACATAGCTGGTGATACTGGTGCCAGGGTGTATGATATAGCTGGTGATATTGGTGCCAGGGTGTATGACATAGCTGGTGATACTGGTGCCAGAGTTTCTCATAGCTGGAGATGCTGGTGCCAGGGTTTGTCATAGTTGGAGATGCTCATGCCAGGGTTTGTCATAGTTGGAGATGCTGGTGCCAGGATTTGTCATAGTTGGAGTTGCTCATACCAGGATTTGTCATAGTTGGAGATGCTGGTGCCAGGGTTTGTCATAGTTGGAGATGCTGGTGCCAGGGTTTGTCATAGCTGGAGATGCTTGTGACAGGGTTTGTCATAGCTGGAGATGCTGGTGCCAGGGTTTGTCATAGCTGGAGATGCTGGTGCCAGGGTTTGTCATAGCTGGAGATGCTGGTGCCAGGGTTTGTCATAGTTGGAGATGCTGGTGCCAGGGTTTGTCATAGTTGGAGATGCTGTGCCAGGGTTTGTCATAGCGGGAAAATGCTTGTGACAGGGTTTGTCATAGCTGGAGATGCTTGTGAAAAGGGTTTGTCATAGCTGTAGATGCTGGTGCCAGGGTTTGTCATAGCTGGAGATGCTGGTGCCAGGGTTTGTCATAGCTGTAGATGCTGGTGCCAGGGTTTGTCATAGTTGGAGATGCTGGTGCCAGGGTTTGTCATAGATGGAGATGCTGGTGCCAGGTTTGTCATAGCTGGAGAGCTGGTGCCAGGTTTGTCATAGCTGGAGATGCTTGTGACAGGGTTTGTCATAGCTGGAGATGCTGGTGCCAGGGTTTGTCATAGCTGGAGATGCTGGTGCCAGGGTTTGTCATAGTTGGAGATGCTGGTGCCAGGGTTTGTCATAGCTGGAGATGCTGGTGCCAGGGTTTGTCATAGTTGGAGATGCTTGTGCCAGGGTTTGTCATAGTTGGAGATGCTTGTGCCAGGGTTTGTCATAGTTGGAGATGCTTGTGCCAGGGTTTGTCATAGCTGGAGATGCTGGTGCCAGGGTTTGTCATAGCTGGAGATGCTGGTGCCAGGGTTTGTCATAGCTGGAGATGCTGGTGCCAGGGGAAGTAAGTTAGCGTCATGGGGACATACTCGTCTCTACCTTAATCCCTTGGCTAATTAATCTACAGCCAGGATCTGTCGGAAAATTAATTAACCTATGAAGCCTAATCTGACACCCACCGCAGGCGTCGCTGGAGGAGGAGGAGGAGGCTGCAGTCTGCTCTCTCCCTCCATCATTTATAAACGTTAACTCAAGATAAATCGTGATTAACTACTGTCGGTTAATAAACAGAAGAGTAGACGGGGATGCAGACCATAGTCTGGCTAGGTGACAGACCCAAGGTTCGAGTCCCCGTTCATTGTCCTGTTTATTCGTTCGTGAACGTGTACATTTTCTTTGTTTAGTAAAGTTGTTACTATACTTGCACAGTACGATAAAGCTCATGGAGCAGGGAGAGTGGACATAGTAGCTACCAGTGAAGAGACGGGACCAGGAGCTGTGACTTAATCCCTGCAACCACACATAAGTACTCACACGCACATGCAACCAGTGAAGAGACGGTGTCAGGAACTGTAACTCAACTCCTGTCATAGCTGGAGATGCTGGTGCCAGGGTTTGTCATAGTTGGAGATGCTTGTGCCAGGGTTTGTCATAGCTGGAGATGCTGGTGCCAGGGTTTGTCATAGTTGGAGATGCTGGTGCCAGGGTTTGTCATAGCTGGAGATGCTGGTGCCAGGGTTTGTCATAGCTGGAGATGCTGGTGCCAGGGGTTTTTCATAGCTGGAGATGCTGGTGCCAGGGTTTGTCATAGCTGGAGATGCTGGTGCCAGGGTTTGTCATAGTTGGAGATGCTGGTGCCAGGGTTTGTCATAGCTGGAGATGCTGGTGCCAGGGTTTGTCATAGCTGGAGATGCTGGTGCCAGGGTTTGTCATAGCTGGAGATGCTGGTGCCAGGGTTTGTCATAGCTGGAGATGCTGGTGCCAGGGTTTGTCATAGTTTTGGGGATGCTGGTGCCAGGGTTTGTCATAGCTGGAGATGCTGGTGCCAGGGTTTGTCATAGCTGGAGATGCTGGTGCCAGGGGAAGTAAGTTAGCGTCATGGGGACATACTCGCCTCTACCTTAATCCCTTGGCTAATTAATCTAATTAATCCCGTTCATTGTCCTGTTTATTCGTTCGTGAACGTGTACATTTTCTCTGTTTCGTAAAGTTGTTACTATACTTGCACGGTACGATAAAGCTCATGGAGCAGGGAGAGTGGACATAGTAGCTACCAGTGAAGAGACGGGACCAGGAGCTGTGACTTAATCCCTGCAACCACACATAAGTACTCACACGCACATGCAACCAGTGAAAAGACGGGGTCAGGAGCTGTAACTCAACCCCTGCAACCACAAATAAGTAGTCACACGCACATGCAGCCAGTGAAGAGACGGGGTCAGGAGCTGTGGCTCAACCCCTGCAACCACAATTAGCGCAGTTACTTGATACCATACAGAAACAAAGGTTACCTGAACAATTTTTACCTGACTGCTGTTAACAGGTGGCTGGAGTAATTGGGTTAAATGAGACTTGAAAAATGCAAACACAGTAACATGTTTGGAGATCGTTAAAAACTCTGCTGCTTCTCTGACTGAGCCTACGTGTGTGTGTGTGTGTGTGTGTGTGTGTGTGTGTGTGTGTGTGTGTGTGTGTGTGTGTGTGTGCGTTTTCACCCATATATTGTTGCGGGGGGGGGGTCGAATCTTGGTTCCTGGATCCTCCCTATGTGCTTCTTGGACCTGCTCCGCATGGGTCAGTAGGCCTGTTGCAGTGTTCCTTCTTTCTTATGTTCTTATGTTTTACTGGCCAGGCCTCTTACTGTGTGTGGTGTTTTCACCACCTCCCCCATCCAGTTCATTCCACTTCCTTACTGTGGCTGAAAAAGTACTTCCTAACATCCCTGTAGTTCGATGTGTATTTTTTACCCTTATCCATTCCCTTTTCTTCCCCGATTCTAGCATTTACATCTGTCAGTATCTGTGAGGGAAAAGTAGGCGTGGGTGGGGTTAAGGTTGTTCAGGCAACCAGGAACCATTAGCGAGTTACGTCGCTCCCCCCCCCCCATCCTCTGGAGGGCTGGGGCGAAACTAGTTCTTGGTGTCTGATTTGTTTCAATTTCTACTCCTGGTAGTATTGACCTTACCTGGTGTGGGTTGAAGTTTGGAGAGTCACTTCCCCTCCACTCTTCTCCTGATCAGGTAGGGTGATCTACCAGGAGTGTTACTGTTTATTCCTTTCTTTTGTTTGCTGGTTACCAGTAATAATTTTTTGCATTTATCACTCTTTTCCATACTATGGAACAATGCTCTTCTCCAGACTGAGGGACTGACCACCTCAAAACTTTAAGGGTGATGGACTGATTACATCGTCTTCAAGTATCTTCCGCTTCTATCAACTTTTCTGTACTCGACTGAAGAAGCATACTGTGTAGGCGAAACGTTTCGTAATAAAGATACCTAACTGTTGCATATGTGTCTTACCTAACAACCTGTCGGTATTTTATACCATTTTAATGTTCCATTCTTAAATGTTATATTATCATGACCATTGGTAACCAGTTTATTTCTTCTTATTACCAGCTCTGTTCCTGGCGTGGTCATCCAGGATAGACGCCAGATAAAGGAGCAAGACATTTGTTAATGGGACTTATTAACAATTACTAGACTACTACCGGCCCTTATTTATTCTACTTGTGGTGCTCCAAGTGGTAGAGGAGATCCCAAAACATCGGACTATCACCTTCCGCCCAGGATAACCTACATTATCATTAATATCAGAAGATCTGTCCAGGGACTTACCCACTCCTGCCCAACTACAAGAACCAAAGGCCATTTTTTATTATTTAAATTTTAAGTAAAATCCTCAAAAGTCATTATTCTTATTTTTCTTAGTCGTTTATTTATTTATTTTTCCATTAGTGTTTTGTTCAAATGGAAGGCGTTCCACTGACAATATCCACTCTGTCAGTTCCTTTTCCTTTGACGTGTCAGGAACACAGGTCAGCAGGTCGTTCACACGTCAGGAACACAAGTCAGCAGGTCGTTCACACGTCAGGAACACAGGTCAGCAGGTCGTTCACACGTCAGGAACACAGGTCAGCAGGTCGTTCACACGTCAGGAACACAGGTCAGCAGGTCGTTCACACGCCAGGAACAGGTCATCAGGTCGTTCACACGCCAGGAACACAGATCAGCAGGTCGTTCACACGTCAGGAACACACGTCGGGAGAAAATTTGATTCTGTAGAACGTTCATCACGCTCTGCCCAGAACTCAGGTTTGTGCTGTCTTGTTCTGCAACGTGTGTCGTCCTCTAGTGTCGCCAGTACGCTTATTTAACTGTGAAAGTGTCGCCCGTTCTGACACTTTCATTCCCTGTTTTTTCTCTCGGTTACGGAATGATTCGCTAGAGTGTCGTGACACAAGAAATGTGCTGATATGATTCTCTCTCTCTCTCTCTCTCTCTCTCTCTCTCTCTCTCTCTCTCTCTCTCTCTCTCTCTCTCTCTCTCCCTCTCCCCCAGAAGGGACACATGTTGATCCCAGGTATCAGAAACTACAGCAATATCGTCTAGGTTGGCCGCAGTGCCTCGCCTAAATTAATGCAACATAGACTGCAATAATAATTGTCTTCTAGGCTATAAATCAATCTTTGGATTATTTATTTTTAGTTAAACAACAGTAAATACATTAGCAGGGTGCTTCTATCCTAGTGTGTATGATAGTTACACAGTGGGAACACCAGCAGAGTGTTGCTACACTATACTTTTTGATACACAATGGGAACAAAAGCTAGCTATGTTTCTGTTATATACCATCACGCAGGATAGAGTATACACAAGTTGTAAGAATGTTGGTAGAATTACCGACTATGTGTTAGATAAAAGGACACATGTGCAACTAATGCGACATTTTATTGTGGCAACGTTTCCCTCTCCAGGAGTTTTGTCAAGCCTTTACAAATGACTGATTCCTCAGGAACTGCGTCCTGAAACGTGTCTTAATATTAAGATGACCCGTCTGATTATTATCATCGGGATAATCCAAACTAAACGATAAACCCACCAGGGTCATACAGCAAATTCTAAGCGTTTTCGTCATTTCTCACGTTATCAAGACACTTTGCATACAGTCTGATGAGTAGATTTCACTTGATGTGTGCACACACTAGTCGAAGATATTGACATAATTCTGTTCTATGGTCGCGATCAGGGTCTTGCTGTAGTCCCTGTGAACTCAGGTCGAAATATTTTCTGTACAACACGGAGCTAAGGACACCAGCCCCCACCCCTTCCCCCATCATGGTCTCTTGGGACTGTGTTGGATGGTCAGGTAAACTTGCAAATAAAGGCATGGACGCTGTTTTGTTCACCATTCATATGTTCAAGGGAGTCTTTACAATAGTTCTTAATATCTTGGTTTTCTTCTATCAGGTTACATAAGAAATCAATGAAACATGATGACTCGGGGGTAATAAAGGTTAAACCATACCAGGGGCGGGGTTAGAACCCGCGATCAGAGTCGTAAAACTCCAGACCGACGCGTTAGCCAGTGGCTAACGCGTAGGTTTGAAGACTCTGGTCGCGGATTCTAACCCCGCCAGTGTTATGGTTTGTTTGTAATCGTGCCATTACGATTTCGTGAGTAATAATGGATGTTTTGCTGTGCTCTCCTGGGCTACAGTGCTCCTCACTGGTAACCGTTGTGGTGCTGGGGTTGACGCGTTGGCTGTAGCCTGCTCCTGCAGCACGGGGTCCGATGGATGCCGTTGTCGGGTGAGAGTTTGAACAAGAGTATCGGAAACTGGCTAAGCAAGGGCGCGACCCCGTCGCTGATGTTTCCTTGGCTTCCTTCGTCGCTGTGGTCGGGGAAGTGGCCCTAGATTCCGTGTTACTGTAGCCGTCTCTGGACGAGGCTGCTCTCAGTAGTGAGAGCTCTACTTGGCACTGGAGGCTGGACAAATGGGATTTTCCATGCTGTCCTGACTCGGCGTAGCACCTATGAGCAGTAACAGTAGTGGTGGTAGTAGTATTAGTAGTAGTAGTAGTGATGGCAGGGAGAAAGAGATCTCTCTCTCTCTCTCTCTCACACACACACACACCTGCACAACACTGGGTGGGATGGTGGTGGTGGTCGACATCACAGGAATAATAAGCCAGCTTAGGTAATACGAGTCACGAGGGGGAAATACAATTTACTGTTTATTGGATCCGTCACCTGAGTGCACCAATTACTAAAGTTGGTTATGTGTGTGTAAGCCAAAACTAGTCTGTGTGAGTCGACGATAACGTTGAATTTTTTCCACCGATATTGCAATGCGAGAAGCGGTTGCAAGTGCTAGCGTTGCAAGTCCAGGCTGGTTGCAGTGCTAGCATTGCATGTCCAGGCTGGTTGCAGTGCTAGCATTGCATGTCCAGGCTGGTTGCAGTCACTGCAGAACAAGTGCAACAAAATAATTCACTGCAGAACAAGTGCAACAAAATAATTCACTGCAGAACAAGTTCAATAAAATAAGGTGTAGAAATAATCACTGCAATAATAGTCTCACTGGGAAAACTCAGGTTAAATAATAAAATAAAAATATGAAGAAAAACTGATTGAACACTTTAACTCTTAATTGTAAATTGAACAAAACAATTTACTCAAACAGAGTAAAGAAAACAGTTTACGTTAAAAGTAATTGAAATTACAACAAGAGTGAATTTGTTCAAAGAAATATAAAAATATGAATAAAAATAAAACAAAGGAACAAAACGGGAAGTGTAACACTTGCAAGTGGTGAGGCAAGTGTAACACTTACAAGTGGCGGGGCACACAACACTTAATCACGTATTCATTATTTTAGTATATTCTTACAACAAAATCTTGCTGTGACTGATACGACAAAAATTTGCTGGCAAAAATAATGGTACACAAGTCTGCGAAAAAATTAGAGGAATGAGACACTGCTGGCATACGAAAAAAAAGGTACACATAGAAATAAATGGATAATTTGGTATACTGGGGTGAATATCACTGCATGAAATACAATGACAATTACTGGAGAATACAATGCTGAAAGAATACACGATAAAAAAATGAATCACTTCACACGGAGTGACTGACTAGTACACTACACAATAATACTACAGACAGAGAGTAGCAAAAAAAAAAAAAAAACACAGATAAAAAAAATATGAGATGAGTGAATAACACTGAAAAATATTGCAAAAATAATGAGTCGAAGAAACACTGAGTCTACACTGAAAACACAAGGTTTAGAGTACACAAGAAATTCACTATAAATGTCTCACACACGCAAATGTCTTTAAATGCAAGAAAAATGTCTCTAAACAGAAAATTATCACAGAAGTCTGGAGGAGTCGACGGGATGACTGGTGATGAGGAAGGTTGTCCTGTGCGGTGATGACGCCGACACTCACACTGCCGTCGGAAGAAATGCGCTTTCTCGGTGAACTCACATAACTGGCTTTATCGGTGGCGCTCAGCTACAATCTCTTGACCAATTACGTGAGCCAAAACAGTTCTAGGACCCGGTACAAGGGTGCAAACAACCACAGGTAGATGAGGTGGGTGGTGGTGGTGGTGTGAGTAGAGTGGATGGGTGGTGGTGGGAGTGACGCTCGCTGGCGCTCACTGGCGCGCACTCCACTCACTACCCACGAAGGTGGCTGATAAGCCACTATGCCACAGGGATGGTGAAGACCACGCTTGCATCCAACTGGCATCCAACTGGGAGCACAAAGCGATATATAAGACAATACTTCAGAGGAACTTCCAGAGGAACTTGCGTGGCTTACTTCTCTCTCTCAGCTGGGTTAGAAGCTGGGTTGGCTGACTGGCTTAACCCACGAGAATGGCTGACTGGAAGACGTGTAACGATGCACACAGCACGGAGGAGCAGGTGGATGACAGGAGACAGGCTGGATGATAGGCTGACTGGCATTCACTTCCACAGTCTGACTTACTGACTGGCTTAATTGCAAAATCCGGGTCAACCCCTCGGAGATTGAAGCAATTAGCACACGAACTAAGCCAGGAAGCTTGAAAAAACGGCTGCAACAGGCTTGCAGGGTGGAGGTTGTGAGCGGAGCGGCTAGCTACGGTTCACCTTTGACCCGCCGGCTACTCACAGTCTTCTAACGTCTTGAAATACCCTTAAAAAGCTTAAATCCACGCTCCACACCATTGCCACCATTTATCATGTGGGGTTCGAACACGTGGATAGGGTAAAGTAATACTCACGTAGGCTGGAAGTACGTATAATTATAACGGTAAGTATGGAAGAGCCAAACAGCCGTGGCCTGCCTCCTTGCTCACTCTCGTATAACTGACCGCCCACAGTACCCATATGTGGGGGTCTTTGAAATACTGCTGAGGTCAGCGGCAATATGAATACAGACAGTGACTCAGGCAGAGATGGTTGGTAATGAGTCATCTACTGGTACACTGGTTACTGGTAACTGGTTACTACTACTGAGAGCATGTCCAGGCTGGTTGCAGTGCTAGCATTGCATGTCCAGGCTGGTTGCAATTGCTAGCATTGCATGTCCAGGCTGGTTGCAGTGCTAGCATTGCATGTCCAGGCTGGTTGCAGTGCTAGCGTTGCACGTCCAGGCTGGTTGCAGTGCTAGCGTTGCATGTCCAGGCTGGTTGCAGTGCTAGCATTGCATGTCCAGGCTGGTTGCAGTGCTAGCGTTGCATGTCCAGGCTGGTTGCAGTGCTAGTGCTGCATGTCCAGGCTGGTTGCAGTGCTAGTGCTGCATGTCCAGGCTGGTTGCAGTGCTAGTGTTGCATGTCCAGGCTGGTTGCAGTGCTAGTGCTGCATGTCCAGGCTGGTTGCAGTGCTAGTGTTGCATGTCCAGGCTGGTTGCAGTGCTAGTGCTGCATGTCCAGGCTGGTTGCAGTGCTAGTGTTGCATGTCCAGGCTGGTTGCAGTGCTAGTGTTGCATGTCTAAGTGGACACCTGTACACTTCATTTCGGTCTCTCCTGGACCATTATTAATGGTCCAGGTTTGTTTTTTACCATTTTTCTCTCTCGTTTGTGTTTGTCTCGCCAAAGGGTCCTGATCCATGGACTTGGAGCTACCCTCCCTCCCCTTGGATCGAACCTGCTACCTCCCATTCCCTACGCCCTGTTAAACTCATTCAGGATTAGCACTAGTGAATATGTTATTAATAAATGCTGTATTATTTTATATTATGGGGAAGCTCTAAATGCTTAAGGGTCTTGCAGTGCTTGGGAGTTTAATAAGGTTTAATCCGAGGATCTTGAAAAGGTATAAAATACTGACAAGATTATGATGACACATGTGCAACAGTTAGGTATCTTTATTTCGATACGTTTCGCCTACACAGTAGGCTTCTACAGTCGAGTACAGAAAAGTTTGTAGATGAATGGTTCAGAGAACCGACATGTTGATAAATTAGACACATGTGCAACTCTTGGGTATCTTTATTGAGGAAACGTTTCGCCACACAGTGGCTTCATCAGTCCATACAAAGGAGAATCTTGAGGAACAGGAGGAGAATGAGGTAATCAGTCCCTCAACCTTGAGTCGATGTGGTCAGTCCATCAATCTTGAATAGAATACGGCATATCAACGGAGAAGCAGCTTATAAACCGTATGGCAGGAGAGGTGCAGCAGTCATAGGTCGTGTCACATTTGTTCAATGTGGAAGTAGGTCGTGCCCAAGAATTAGGCAAGCGAAGAATTCCTAAGTATTAAGATCCCAAGAAGTTGCAGTGTCTGACAGGTTTGTAGATGAATGGTTCAGAGAACCGACATGTTGATAAATTAGACACATGTGCAACTCTTGGGTATCTAATTTATCAACATGTCGGTTCTCTGAACCATTCATCTACAAACCTGTCAGACACTGCAACTTCTTGGGATCTTAATACTTAGGAATTCTTCGCTTTCCTAATTCTTGGGCACGACCTACTTCCACATTGAACAAATGTGACACGACCTATGACTGCTGCACCTCTCCTGCCATACGGTTTATAAGCTGCTTCTCCGTTGATATGCCGTATTCTATTCAAGATTGATGGACTGACCACATCGACTCAAGGTTGAGGGACTGATTACCTCATTCTCCTCCTGTTCCTCAAGATTCTCCTTTGTATGGACTGATGAAGCCACTGTGTGGCGAAACGTTTCCTCAATAAAGATACCCAAGAGTTGCACATGTGTCTAATTTATCTACAGAAAAGTTGGTAGAAGAAGCCTACTGTGTAGGCGAAACGTTTCGAAATAAAGATACCTAACTGTTGCATATGTGTCTTACCTAACAACCTGTCGGTATTTTATACCATTTTAATGTTCAATTAGGTATCTTTATTGTTGAAACGTTTCGCTCACACAGTAGGCTTGTTGAGGCAGCAGGTGTAGTAGTGAAATAAAGATGATGTAATCAGTCTATATACCTTGGAGATAAAGTATTTGAGGTGGTCAGTCCCTCAGTCTGAGATAAATATTTGAGGTGGTCAGTCCTTCAGTCTGAGATAAAGTATTTGAGGTGGTCAGTCCCTCAGTCTGGAGATAAACTGTTTGAGGTGGTCAGTCCCTCAGTCTGGAGATAAAATGTTTGAGGTGGTTAGTCCCTCAGTCTGAGATAAAGTATTTGAGGTGGTCAGTCCCTCAGTCTGAGATAAAGTATTTGAGGTGGTCAGTCCCTCAGGCTGAGATAAAGTATTTGAGGTGGTCAGTCCCTCAGGCTGAGATAAAGTATTTGAGGTGGTCAGTCCCTCAGTCTGAGATAAACTGTTTGAGGTGGTCAGTCCCTCAGTCTGGAGATAAACTGTTTGAGGTGGTCAGTCCCTCAGTCTGGAGATAAAATGTTTGAGGTGGTTAGTCCCTCAGTCTGAGATAAAGTATTTGAGGTGGTCAGTCCCTCAGTCTGAGATAAAGTATTTGAGGTGGTCAGTCCCTCAGGCTGAGATAAAGTATTTGAGGTGGTCAGTCCCTCAGTCTGAGATAAAGTATTTGAGGTGGTCAGTCCCTCAGGCTGAGATAAAGTATTTGAGGTGGTCAGTCCCTCAGTCGGAGATAAAGTATTTGAGGTGGTCAGTCCCTCAGTCTGGAGATAAACTGTTTGAGGTGGTCAGTCCCTCAGCCTGGGACAAAGTTGAACAGATTGGAGACCTATATACTGTCACTGGTATACTGTACCGGTCAGTGGTATACAATATACAGATGTACAATATATTCACCCAGTGGTTAGCGCACTGGCCTGGAATTAAGACTCACTCGCCATGGGTTCTAACCCTACCTGTTCCCTAGTTTGTTCAGTCATGACTTGCGAAATTATTTTTTTTGTATATCTGCAAAACGTGTGAAGAAATATGACTCACGAAATCGTAATGACACGATTGCAAACAAACCATACCACGGGCGGGGATAGAACCCGCAGTCAGAGAGTCTCAAAACTCCAGACCGTCGCGTTAGCCACTGACCGCAGGTTCTATCCCGCCCGTGGTATGGTTTGTTTGCAATCGTGTCATTACGATTTCGTGAGTCATGTTGACGGCAGTGAGGGGACTTGATCTAGAGTTCGTCACGGCCACGCTAGCTGGAGATTCGTCTGTAAAAACTTGCATTTGTGGTCACAGTGGTGGCCTATGCTACCCTTCCTATGGTGTAGAAATATACCTAGTTGGACGAATCCAGTGGCTAACGCGACGGTCTGGAGTTTTGAGACTCTCTGACCGCGGGTTCTATCCCCGCCCGTGGTATGGTGTGAAATACCCATAACATTTGATATACCAGTAAGCTCTCCCATAAAGTGCCTCTCCATGGTTCTGTGTTTTGATAATGGGATTGCAAAAATCACCCGGAATTGAAAAACGCTTGGAAGGGCTTTCACAGCATGTGTTGTTCAGTTTCGTTAATCATTTTTTCATTCGAGTTTACCCAAAAAAATCGTACCAGAGTCTATAGGAAAGAACTGGTTTGGTAAGACACATGTGCAACAGTTAGGTATATCTATTCCAAAACGTTTCGCCTACACAGTAGGCTTCAATCGAGTACAGAAGAGCGAGCAGAAGCAGTAAGGATGTAAAGGCGATGTCATCAGTCCATCCTTGAAGACGTAGTTTTGAGGGGGTCAGTACCTGACCAGTCTTTAAGCGTGAGGGACTGATCACATCGTCTTCACTTCTCTACTGTTTCTGCAAAATTCTCTGTACTCGACTGAAGAAACCTACTATGTAGGCGAAACGTTTCGGAATAAAGATAATGTAACTATTGCATGTGTCTTATCAAACTGCATTGTATACCATATTAAGTCATTTATACATACTGTATACAAAGCTGTATACATGCTTTAAAAATACATCTTGCAAGCAGAACACGCACACTGAAAACGTTTACTAAAGAAGCGTTTCGCCCTAATTTACTTCAGGCCTCTGTGGCAGAACGTTTTGCCTACAACTTCTCGGTATAACTGTCTTCAGTGTTTTGTAAGTTTTTGCAAAATATCGATGGCGGATTTGAGATCTAAATCGCCTTTTTATCTTCCTGACGATTTTTAGTTATTCTCTTAAGAGTTTAGACTAAATTAAAACTTTCTTCACACAGCGTTTTAGGGTCGTAAACTATGGGCTGTTGATGTTTTTTTATTATTAACCTCTGGTAAAGCTGGTGTTTTTTATCTTACCTGTTCTTCCGTTTGTGATGGCCCTTCTGTATGTAGTGGCCCTTGCGGATGTGATGGCCCTACTGTGTGTGTGTTGGCACTACCGTGTGTGGTGGCACTACTGTGGTGGCACTACCGTGTGTGGTGGTACTATCGTGTGTGTTGGTACTCCCGTGTGGTGGCACTACCGTGTATGGTGGCACTACCGTGTGTGGTGGCATTACCGTATGTGGTGGCACTACCGTGTGTGTTGCCAGTACCGTATGTGGTGGCACTACCTTGTATGGTGGCTCTACCGTGTGTGTTGCCAGTACCGTGTGCGGAAATTGAGGGGTTGTGGCTAGAGGTGTTTCATTTTAGTTACTCGGGTGACCCGTGTAACCCCGAGTGACACTTGTGGACACGGTGTGAATTCCCCGTAAAAAGCAGGCGAGGGCCCCGTGTGTGATGTACGTACCCGGGACTCCGTGTAATTAGCGGGCATTGACCCGTGTTTGATGGTGGAACTTCCGACCTTTGTGACAGTCCTTGATCCTGGCGGTGTACGAGACCAGGTGTGTAGCTCTTGTCAGCCTTGATGAAGCGTATTTTATCCTTCAGTTCCTTTCACATCTTGCTCTTCAATTCCCCTTCCCTCTTTCTTTTGCTCTCCCTTCCTCTTCTCCATTTTCTTCCCCATCCCTTCGTCTTCTTCCAGGGAACCCAGTGGAGATAAGTCACTTAGACAACACAGTAATGGAGTGAATAATAATGAAAGTGGGTTTTTTTTTCTTTGGGGTCATCCTGCCTAGGTGGGAAACAGCCGATGTGTTAATTAAAAAAATGATAATTTCTCAGTAGTGTCAGTTACCAGTAGTGTCAGTTACCAGTAGTGTCAGTTACCAGTAGTGTCCGTTACCAGTAGTGTCCGTTACCAGTAGTGTCAGTTACCAGTAGTGTCCGTTACCAGTAGTGTCCGTTACCAGTAGTGTCAGTTACCAGTAGTGTCCGTTACCAGTAGTGTCAGTTACCAGTAGTGTCAGTTACCAGTAGTGTCAGTTACCAGTAGTGTCAGTTACCAGTAGTGTCAGTTACCAGTAGTGTCAGTTACCAGTAGTGTCAGTTACCAGTAGTGTCCGTTACCAGTAGTGTCAGTTACCAGTAGTGTCAGTTACCAGTAGTGTCAGTTACCAGTAGTGTCCGTTACCAGTAGTGTCCGTTACCAGTAGTGTCAGTTACCAGTAGTGTCCGTTACCAGTAGTGTCCGTTACCAGTAGTGTCCGTTACCAGTAGTGTCAGTTACCAGTAGTGTCCGTTACCAGTAGTGTCCGTTACCAGTAGTGTCAGTTACCAGTAGTGTCAGTTACCAGTAGTGTCAGTTACCAGTAGTGTCAGTTACCAGTAGTGTCAGTTACCAGTAGTGTCAGTTACCAGTAGTGTCAGTTACCAGTAGTGTCAGTTACCAGTAGTGTCAGTTACCAGTAGTGTCAGTTACCAGTAGTGTCCGTTACCAGTAGTGTCCGTTACCAGTAGTGTCAGTTACCAGTAGTGTCAGTTACCAGTAGTGTCAGTTACCAGTAGTGTCAGTTACCAGTAGTGTCAGTTACCAGTAGTGTCAGTTACCAGTAGTGTCAGTTACCAGTAGTGTCAGTTACCAGTAGTGTCAGTTACCAGTAGTGTCCGTTACCAGTAGTGTCCGTTACCAGTAGTGTCAGTTACCAGTAGTGTCCGTTACCAGTAGTGTCAGTTACCAGTAGTGTCAGTTACCAGTAGTGTCCGTTACCAGTAGTGTCCGTTACCAGTAGTGTCCGTTAACAGTAGTGTCGGTTACCAGTAGTGTCAGTTACCAGTAGTGTCAGTTACCAGTAGTGTCAGTTACCAGTAGTGTCAGTTACCAGTAGTGTTAGTTACCAGTAGTGTCAGTTACCAGTAGTGTCAGTTACCAGTAGTGTCAGTTACCAGTAGTGTCAGTTACCAGTAGTGTCAGTTACCAGTAGTGTCCGTTACCAGTAGTGTCCGTTACCAGTAGTGTCAGTTACCAGTAGTGTCCGTTACCAGTAGTGTCAGTTACCAGTAGTGTCAGTTACCAGTAGTGTCCGTTACCAGTAGTGTCCGTTACCAGTAGTGTCCGTTAACAGTAGTGTCGGTTACCAGTAGTGTCGGTTACCAGTAGTGTCAGTTACCAGTAGTGTCCGTTACCAGTAGTGTCCGTTACCAGTAGTGTCAGTTACCAGTAGTGTCAGTTACCAGTAGTGTCAGTTACCAGTAGTGTCAGTTACCAGTAGTGTCAGTACTAGTGACTCATACAACCGTTACTGATTCACCACCACCTGCGTGAATCACTGGCTATTTCACTGACCAAAACTGCTGACCTAGTATGATCGGCGCCCCTATATATTCCATATAATATACGTACTCAATCCATGTTTCGAACCCTCACGTGACAAATTAATAGGACTGTTCTTAGTCTGTATAGAAGTAGACAATTCTTTTCGGTAGCTAAGATAGTCTTTCAATAGACGTAGATAGCCTCAGCAGATAGTCATAATCGAGATAGAAATGGTTGTTTCAACGGCTAAGATAGTCTTAAATCTAAATGGAAGTAGATAGTTGTTTTCAGCGGATAGGATAGCTCTTAATTTGGGTAGAAGTAGATAGTTTTAGCAGAACAAAAAAGGCGCAATACCGTGACTGGAACAACGCCCAAATGGCCCGCACATAGGAGACAGGAGCTTATCACGACGTTTCGGTCCGACTTGGACCATTTACAAAGTCACAATGACTTTGTAAATGTGATGAATGGTTTGAAAAACCGACAAGTTGAAGATTGAGACACTTATGCAACATATGGGAATCTTTATTCAGGAAACGTTTCGCCACACAGTGGCTTCAACCTTTGGACGAAGATCTACTTCGACTAGTGGATGGTACCACTATGACTCCGCCTCCTCCTGCTTCACCTCACCTCACTACAGTATATAAGCCACGTCTACGGCCCTGTGCCCGGTGGCTTGGTGGCTAAAGCTCCCGCTTCACACACGGAGGGCCCGGGTTCGATTCCCGGCGGGTGGAAACATTTCGACACGTTTCCTTACACCTGTTGTCCTGTTCACCTAGCAGCAAATAGGTACCTGGGTGTTAGTCGACTGGTGTGGGTCGCATCCTGGGGGACAAGATTAAGGACCACAATGGAAATAAGTTAGACAGTCCTCGATGACGCACTGACTTTCTTGGGTTATCCTGGGTGGCTACCCTCCCGGGGTTAAAAATCCGAACGAAATCTCTTATTGATAGACTGAACACATCGACTCCAGGATGAGGGACTGATTACCTCAAACTCCTCCTCTCCTTACGCCTTTCTACTTTGTATTAGACTGATGAAGCCACTGTGTGGCGAAACGTTTCCTGAATAAAGATTCCCATATGTTGCGTAAGTGTCTCAATCTTCACTTTATAAATGGTCCAAGTCGGACCGAAACGTCGTCTTAAGCTTCTCTCTCCCATGTGTGGGTTACTTGTGTATTTTCTCCATGTATATGAGCGGTGTCGGCTGGTACAGCGGCCTGAAGCACCGGGGAGAGTGAGAGGGGTTGTAAAGAGCCAAGAATCAGCAATCGGAACGTTATGATAGTCTTGGGAAATATTTACTCCAAAGTTAGCAAGTAAAAACGCCGGAGAATGTAATTGGCTGGCAAGGTATGAACTAGGAGAGGGGTAGGAGGCCAGGTCTACCATGGCAGATTTAGAGAACGTTTCAAGTTGAACCGGGTTACGCAGTGTATAAGGTGGGTTGAATGTGTATGCTATTCATCTGGGGATTAGATTAGATTTAGATTTTGCCACCGAAGTGGCTAGTTTATTGTGCACCCCATATCCATCCTGTGGACGGTAGCGCGAGAGCATATGGATACATCTGGGGAGTATTGGGAAATGCAGTGAAAATGAATGACTAGCAGAGTAGGAGTGTAAAATAGGGGAAGATGAATAATTGAGGTGGTTGATTATAATGCAGGGAATGAGATAAAGCGAATTGAAATAACTTAAAATAATAGGTTATGCAAATATGAGTGAGAATGGCTCAGTGTTGATGATATATGTACAATGATGGTATGACGGTATATATACAGTGATATATGTATAATGATGCATATGTACAGTGGTGATATGACGGTATATATACAGTGATATACAATGATGGTATATGTACAATGCTGGTTTGACGGCATATATACAGTGATATACAATGATGGTATATGTTCGATGATGGTATATGTACAGTAGTGGTATGATGGTATATAGTGATGTATGTACAATGATGGTATATGTACAGTAGTGGTATGACGGTATATATACAGTGATATATGTACAATGATGGTATATGTACAATGATGGTATATGTACAGTGGTGGTATGACGGTATATATACAGTGTTATATGTACAATGATGGTATATGTACAATGATGGTATATGTACAGTGGTGGTATGACGGTATATACACAGTGATATATGTA
Source organism: Cherax quadricarinatus (assembly GCF_026875155.1). NCBI lineage: Eukaryota > Metazoa > Arthropoda > Malacostraca > Decapoda > Parastacidae > Cherax > Cherax quadricarinatus. Next base: position 9,990,935 of record NC_069496.1, read on the forward strand.
CAATGATGGTATATGTATAATTATGGTATATATGTACAATGATGGTATATATGTACAATGAAGCTATGTATACAGTAATGGTATATATACCCAGAAAGGGGTTGAAATATACAGATGAGTCTATCTTCTGAGTCTGTCTTAATGTGGGTTATTATTAAGCATAACACCCACAAGATGAGGCTAGACCCACGTGAACATAAGTATACCTAGGTGTTACACATGTGTCTGATCGCTCAGGCATTGCAAAACGGAGACTGTGCAACATAAAGAAACGTGCAAATCTGCACGAGGATATCTCGTTGCACGAGAACGAGATGTGAATAGTGTAGTAACACACTACTCAAATATCTTATGTTAAGAAATACTTGTATACGGTTTAATTTTGCACATTTTCTGGGCCCAACATATTTACAATGTACTTAACTATTTGTACTCGCCTATTTGTGGTTGCAGGCGTTGAGTCGTGGTTCCTGCTCCCGCCTCTTCGCTGGTCGCTACTAGGTCCACACTCCCTGCTCTAAGAACCTTATCGTACCTCTTCTTAAAGCTATGTATGGATCCTGCCTACACTACCTCACTTTCCAAATTGTTCCACTTCCTGACAACTCTCTGAGTGAAGAAATACTTCCTAACGTCCCTGTGACTCACCTGAGTCTTCAACTTCCAGTTGTGACCCCTTGTTGCTGTGTGACTTCTCTGAAATGTGTGTGTGTGTAATTATCTGTGTGGTTGCAGGGGTCGAGTCACAGCTCCCATCAAGCATTAGGGGAATTGCCAATAAACCCCTGGCTGCCTTCAAGAGAGAGCTGGACAGATACCTAAAGTCAGTGCCGGATCAGCCGGGCTGTGGCTCGTACGTTGGACTGCGTGCGGCCAGCAGTAACAGCCTAGTTGATCAGGCCCTGATCCATCTTTAGGCCTGGTCATGGACCGGGCCGCGGGGGCGTTGATCCCCGGAATAACCTCCAGGTAACCTCCAGGTAACAGTGAGCTCATCAACCCACACCTGTTTATTTGCACTCTGGTTTTATGCCCCTATTTCATGCCGTGTACAAACAGCAAAAGAGTGCCCGGGGGAGGGACGGGGGTTATAGGGGTTGTCTTAGTAAATTTAGTAGAATAACATAAGAATGGCGAACACTGCAGTGTGATGAATGGTTCAGAAGACAGGTTAAATTATGTAGCCACTGTGTGACGAAAGGTTTTATCAATAAGGATTCCAAAATGTATAAGTCCCGTTCTTCAACACTGCAGTATTCCTATTGGCCCATGCCAGGCAGGAATACTGCCTGGCATGGGCTACCCTTGCCATGAGCCACCCATTCCCACCCACGTACTTTTCCAACCCCTTTCCTTAAGCCAGTCCTGGCCAGGGACTGTAGTACTGCCAGTGATAGCCTGGACATCAACACACACAAAAAAAGATCCAGTGGCTAACGCGTCGGTCTGGAGTTTTTAAAGACTCTCTGACCGTGGGTTCTAACCCCACCCGTGGTATGGCTTGTTTGCAATCACGTCATTACGATTTCGTGAGTCATGAGATATCAACACAGGTTCGAATCCCGGCGAGGCTGGTGCAGTCTTCTCCAGTTAGAACGTCCATTTTACTACGAATTATCGTTCGTTCGTAGCATCATCACTTCGAACGTCACCTGCTGGGAAATACGTTATTTTTGATTAGATCATCTAATCTTACCTTTGACTCCAGCTTAGCTTAGATTAAGTATAATTACATTTACGTGGAAGTAGATCAACGGGTAATTGACAAACGAAATAAAAATTTTGGTGACGTACGTCTGGCAGCGAAAGGCAAGTGGTTGCATCCACGAACGTTTGGTTTTTATCCCCATCGCTAAAAAAGCAAGGATTAGTGAGGTTTCGTAAGCAGGTTTTATGGGGTTTCACGTCAATATAAAAACACATCCTCTGTGTTCTAGTCGTTTTATTTTTTATTTTAAAATTAATATTATACAATAATCTCAATAAATAATAATAGAATTTCTCCAAAGCGTGAGTATAATAATAATAATAATAATAATAATAATAATAATAATGATGATGATTTTCTCCATAGTGTGAGACTAATATTATTAATTGCATTGTTTTAATTTTGGTAAACGTAAAAGAGTTTTAATAAGAGTGAGTCTTTGAGAGGTTAAAATATTGCAAAGAAAATGGGATGAGAGTGAGAATTATCTGGCAGTCGTAATACTTTTGTAGATAATGTAATTCTTGGTGTGTGCTACAATGCTGAATATTTAATGTGTGCTGGTGCAGGCAGCCAGCCGGGACCGTGGAAGCTAATGTCTGCTGGGAATATCAGAGAGAGAGAGAGAGAGAGAGAGAGAGATAGAGACTATCATTTATAGGTTATAGAATGGTAACTATGATATTTAGTAGTTACATTAATATTCTGTCATCTTTCCTTTGGCCTTGATGATCATTTAAAGGCGTTTGGGCATACCTTCACTTGGATTCCTGGAGTAATCAAGGAATAACTGGTTGATCCAAGTGTTCTTGATACCACCAAGACACCACTAACACCACCGCCACTAGCACCAACACCACCACAAACACCACTAACACCAACAACATCAACACCACCACTAACACTAACAGCAACACCACACTAACACTGACAGCAGCAACACCACTAACACCACACCACCACTAACACCACACCACCACTAACACCACCACCACCACTAACACCACCACCACTAACACCACCACCACCACTAACACCACCACCACCACCAGCACCACCACCACCACCAGCACCACCACCACCACTAACACCACCACCACCACTAACACCACCACCACTAACACCACCACCACTAACACCACCACCACCACTAACACCACCACCACCACTAACACCACCACCACCACTAACACCACCACCACCACCACTAACACCACCACCACCGCCAATAACACCACCACCACCGCCAATAACACCACCACCACCGCCAATAACACCACCACCACCACCACTAACACCACCACCACCACCACTAACACCACCACCACCACCACTAACACCACCACCACCACCAATAACACCACCACCACCGCCAATAACACCACCACCACCGCCAATAACACCACCACCACCACCACTAACACCACCACCACCACTAACACACCACCACCACCACTAACACCACCACACACGCCAATAACACCACCACCACCGCCAATAACACCACCACCACCGCCAATAACACCACCACCACCAACACCACCACCACCAATAACACCACCACCACCGCCAATAACACCACCACCACCGCCAATAACACCACCACCACCGCCAATAACACCACCACCACCGCCAATAACACCACCACCACCGCCAATAAACACCACCACCACCGCCAATAACACCACCACCACCACCAATAACACCACCACCACTAACACCACCACCACCGCCACCACCAATAACACCACCACCACCACCACCAATAACACCACCCACCACACACTACCACCACCACCACCACCACCACCACCACCACTAACACCACCACCACCGCCAATACCACCACCACCGCCAATAACACCACCACCACCGCCAATAACACCACCACCACCGCCAATAACACCACCACCACCGCCAATAACACCACCACCACTAACACCACCACCACCACTAACACCACCACCACCACCACTAACACCACCACCACCACCACTAACACCACCACCACCACCAATAACACCACCACCACCGCCAATAACACCACCACCACCGCCAATAACACCACCACCACCGCCAATAACACCACCACCACCGCCAATAACACCACCACCACCACCAATACCACCACCACCACTAACACCACCACCACCAATAACACCACCACCACCACTAACACCACCACCACCGCCAATAACACCACCACCACCGCCAATAACACCCACCACCGCCAATAACACCACCACCACCACCAATAACACCACCACCACCAATAACACCACCACTAACACCACCACCACCACTAACACCACCACCACCACCAATAACACCACCACCGCCAATTACACCACCACCACCGCCAATAACACCACCACCACCGCCAATAACACCACCACCACCACCAATAACACCACCACCACCACTAACACCACCACCACCAATAACACCACCACCACCACTAACACCACCACCACCGCCAATAACACCACCACCACCGCCAATAACACCACCACCACCGCCAGTAACACCACCACCACCACATAACACCATCCCACCACCACACCATCACCACACCCACTAACCATCATCGCCACCACCACTAACACCATCATCACCATTGACACCAACACCACCACTAACACCAACATCACTAGCACCAATATCACAAACACCACCACCACAACTATCACCACATTTGGGTATCGTGTTCATTGAAACGTTTCGTTAAGACAAATGCAGAGGCAGTAGGTGTAAGATGGACTGATTACATCACCTTTGTCAACCTACTACACCTACTGCCTCAGTATTTGACTGAAGAAGCCTACTGTGTAGGCGAAACGTTTTAATAATAGAGATACCCAACTGTTGCACATGTTTCTTGAACAACTTGTCGGTATTTTATACCATTATTAAATCCCTGAAGACAAATGTAGATCATCTACAAGGGGTACAGTAGATGTAAATCAATACCCTGAAGAGGTCCAGGAGCTGGAGCTAATGTCAGTCAAACCCTCAGAACTCCTGATCATTTAGACTCAGAGTTTTAGATTTAGAATTGCAACAAGAAGACTGTGACAAGACTGGTTGATCAGGGGAAGTTACTCTTTCTGTTATATCAGGGGAACTAACAGCCTGGTTGTCATGAAAGTCTCTCTCTTTCTCTCTGTCTCACAGGTAGGGTCAGGAGCTGTGACTCGACCCTTGGAACCACAAATAAGTGAGTACAAACAAAGGTAAGCTGCATATTTCACACTGGTAATTGATTGGCCAATTTCCATAATTTCTGCTGTGGCTGGCGTAATTCTGGGACTCATTCCTCGCTGTCGCCCAGTTTTTTTTTTTTCATTTTCGTTTTTTAAAGCACTTAGGTGTTGGACAGTGGGTAGGCTTAGTGGCCTGCATGTGTTTTAAAACCTGAGAGGTGTTAGCCTTCCTCAGGATCCATACATAGCTTTAAGATGAGGTACGATCAGGCTCTTGGAGCAGGGAGAGAGCGGACCTAGTAGCGACCAGTGAAGAGGCGGGGCCAGGAGCTGTGAATTGATCCCTGCAACCACATGTAGGTGAGTACGTTTGAGTACACATTCTCTCTCTCTCAGGAACACTAGAGTCAAGGATAGTCCGGGTCAGGAGCCATCAGGGTGCAGGAGGAGACGCTGAGAAAATTTAGGAGTTGTTATTGGAGGTCTAGTGGAGACCTGGTGGTGGTCGTTGGGAGAGACCTGGTGGTGGTCGTTGGGAGAGACCTGGTGGTGGTGGGGAGAGACCTTGTTGCGGTGGTAGGGTGAGACCTGGGGAAGGGGTGATGTAAGGGGATCTAGGAGAAGGGTTGGTGGTAGTAGTAGTAGTAATAGTGGTAACGGTGGTAGTAGCAGTATTGGTAGTGGTCGTCGTGGGAGTTTAGTAATAGTGAAATTAGTGGTAGTAATCGTGGTAGTAGTAGTGTTAATAGCAGTGGTGGAGTAGCAGTGGTTTTAGTAGCAATAGTGGTAGTAGCAATGGTAGTGGTGGTAGTAGTAGTAGTAGTGGTAATAGCAATGGTGGTAGTAGTCGTGGTAACAGTCGTGGTAGCAGTTGTAGTAATGGCAGTGGTGGTAATAGGACTGGTAATACCAGCGGCGGTAGTGATGGTAGTAGTCGCAATAGCAGTGGTGGTAGTCCTGGTAATAGCAATGGTGGTATTGTTATGGATGACTGAAATGTCTAATGTGTTAGAGGGGATGGTGATCATTGTGGTTGTAGGAGCACTGGTTAGTGGTGGTGGTGTTTGCGGTGACTTAAGTGGAGTGGTAGTGGTTTGGGTTCTGGTGGAGGTGTCGCTTGCCACTTGCCCAGAGAGAGTAAGAGGGGGAAGAAAGAGGAGGAGGAGGAGGAGAAAGAGGAAGGGGAGGGGGGGGAAGAGTTGCTCCCAGCTAACCTATTTTGCTCCACTGCTTCCACGACACAGCTGCCAAGACAAGCTTGTTGATATTCCAAGAATTTCTTGCATTGGTTTTACTGCTTTGTCTTCGTAATCCTGAGAAGTTTTGCAATTGATTTTAAGTTTCTTTATTTTACTTTTCTTAATACGTACCCTTTCTCTTAAAATTCATTCATATATCGTGATTTCTTTTGACCAAAGCGATTGAGAGAGAGTTCATCCTAAGTTGAATATCACATAGTATCAAACCCTTTCCACTCGATATTCAATTTTGACGTACCTTTTCAATCCCATTTAGAAAGCAATTGCAATATGGAAATCAGCTTTACAAAAGACCTGGTTGAATTACGTAAAACAAAAATAATTTATTACTTTCAAGCATTTGTAACTTAGATCTTGGATTGGGTTACATTTTTTTCAAAATGCATTACATTTACTGGTATGTATAAACGTTTGTAACTCAAAATTCTAATCCCCGACATAGTTTAAAATTGAGATTGTATATATTCATAATTTTCATTGATTTATTACGTAAAAGTTATTCACTAATTCCTTTGTTATTCAACATTTTTTGGCTCCTGTTATTTCTTGCTGAAGAATGTGAGGTTAAATAAAAAGGGAACAATACCGTGACTGCAACAATACCGTGACTGCAACAATACCGTGAGTGCAACAATACCGTGACTGCAACAATACCGTGACTGCAACAATACCGTGAGTGCAACAATACCGTGAGTGCAACAATACCGTGACTGCAACAATACCGTGAGTGCAACAATACCGTGACTGCAACAATACCGTGACTGCAACATTACCGTGACTGCAAAATTACCGTGACTGCAACATTACCGTGACTGCAACAATACACAAATAACCCGTACATATGTGATGAATGGCATTGAAAACCGACAAGTTGAAGATTGAGACACTTATGAAATATATGGGAATCTTTATTCAGGAAACGTTTCGCTACACAGTGGCTTCATCAGTCCAATACAAAGCAGAAAGGTGTAAGGAGAGGATGAGTTTGAGGTAATCAGTCCCTCAGCCTGGAGTCGATGTGTTCAGTCCATCAATCTTGTAGAAAGTACAGCACAGGGTCGTAGACGTGGCTTATATACTGTAGTGAGGTGAGGTGAAGCAGGAGGCGGTGGCGTCATAGTGGTACCATCCACTAGTCGAAGTAGATCTTCGTCCAAAGGTTGGACAAGTGTTGAAGAATTCTTTGTATCAAGATCCCATGATGCTGCAGTGTCTGACAGTTGTGATGAATGGTTTAAAAAATCGACAAGTTGAAGATTGAGATACTTAAGTAACATATGGGATCTTGCTACAAAGAATTCTTCAACACTTGTCCAACCTTTGGACGAAGATCTACTTCGACTAGTGGATGGTACCACTATGACGCCACCGCCTCCTGCTTCACCTCACCTCACTACAGTATATAAGCCACGTCTACGACCCTGTGCTGTACTTTCTACAAGATTGATGGACTGAACACATCGACTCCAGGCTGAGGGACTGATTACCTGAAACTCCTCCTCTCCTTACACCTTTCTGCTTTGTATTGGACTGATGAAGCCACTGTGTGGCGAAACGTTTCCTGAATAAAGATTCCCATATGTTGCGTAAGTGTCTCAATCTTCAAGCCACACATAGGAGAGAGGAGCTTACCACGACGTTTCGGTCCCACTTGCACCATTTACAAAGTCACATTGTGACTTTGTAAATGGTGCAAGTCGGACCGAAACGTCGTGGTAAGCTCCTCTCTCCCATGTGCGGGTTATTTGTGGATGTAAGATTGCAAGTATTGGGTACAAGTCTTGCTCAGCACAGTGCAGTGGAAACCTCTATTATTAAAAACAACGTTTCGCTCTTTGTAGACTTTTCTCATGACTTGGTAAAATCATCCCCGATGTCCACCCCTGAGTACCATATATTCCACTCTGTTGAGTCGTTTGATTAAATTTGGTGCCGTTTCACTTTTTTATAACAAAGTTGGGAAAATTTTAGCTGTGGCCCGCAGGAAGACTTTGTTTACGTCCGATGTGATGTTGTGCCATTGATGAACGACACTTGTGTAGAAATTCGTGTATTCGTAATGGTTGTGTCGTTTTTGATGCTGGTGAGGGGCTCTTGATCTAGGGGATTGAATCTGCGCTTCAGTTCCTTAAATTGAGCCTAAATGCATTCCACTTCCCCTCCCCAACAGGAGCCGTTTAATCCCTACGGGTTTAGCGTTAACCCGTATCATTTATGAGACGTAATAGAGATTTGGTTCACGTATTCTTTATCAATTATATTTTAGGTGTGTTTATTGGGATATTCTCCCTACCCCTCCCTCCCCATCGCCATTATTCTCCCCACCGCTATCATCCTCCCACCGCTGTCATCCTCCCCACCGCTATCACCCTCCCCACCGCTATCACCCTCCCCACCGCTATCACCCTCCCCACCGCTATCACCCTCCCCACCGCTATCACCCTCCCCACCGCTGTCATCCTCCCCACCGCTGTCATCCTCTCCACCGCTGTCATCCTCTCCACCGCTATCATCCTCCCACCGCTATCATCCTCCCACCGCTATCATCCTCCCACCGCTATCATCCTCCCACCGCTGTCATCCTCCCCACCCCTCGAACATTGACTACTAAAACTAGTTAAAAGCTTATCGAGGATAAAGATATGCAGGACGAGCTTATCGCTCATTGCCTATGCATCGAAGTCATTTTTCACCCCTTTCGAAACCATGAATTTGAAGAGCCTTGCAGAGTGACCCGACATTATCTTGGCTTGTGTGGAGTTGGCCTGTCCCCGACCTCAGTGGCAGCCATCACATACGCCCGACTACTCAGGCACCGACCACGTCTCCCACTGATTACAATGACCTTGCTCCACCGCCGACCCTCGGGTCACCTTTCCGTGATAGCGATGTTTGGATAGAACGAGTGCCTAACGAAGTATCCAGCATCCGATTTTTTTCGGCTTAAATAATAAGGATTTTTACCCGTTCGTCAAAATTTTCAGTGGCAAATTGGAACAGATTGTGAATTTGGTTTTGATTGTGATATATGGGTTTGTGCTACTGATTCCGCCGCTCCTGACCCTGCAACTGCTGACCCTGCAACTGCTGACCCTGCAGCTGCTGGCCCTGCAGCTGCTGGCCCTGCAGCTGCTGGCCCTGCAGCTGCTGACCCTGCAGCTGCTGACCCTGCAGCTGCTGACCCTGCAGCTGCTGACCCTGCAGCTGCTGACCCTGCAGCTGCTGACCCTGCAGCTGCTGACCCTGCAGTTACTGACCCTGCAGCTGCTGACCTAGCAGCTGCTGACCCTGCAGTTACTGATGCCACCGCCTCTCTCCAAAGATTATTTAAATAGCGCTCCTGACAGTCTCTCTGAAGAAATAACGATTCACAACAATAATACTAGCGTCGCAGTCAGGATGTCTTACGTTTGTGTTCACACTGTTACTACGTCTAGTTCTCCACACAGTGAGGTGAAAAAAGGAAACGGAATACTTGTCTCGCTGATCATTTTTGAGGACAATCACTCGGGCAGAAACAACAGTGATAATAGAGAGAGAGAAATGACGAGAAACTGTTTTTTTTCCAGTTCGCTTGAAAGCCTGTCACCAGGGAACAATAAAAAGAAAAAAATACCACGAGCCATCCGTGTTGGCTGCCTGGACACATACCTGTCTCGTTTCTAGGGACTGGTTTCTAGGGGGTTTTCTGTCTCCTCTTAAGCCCTGTCTTATACCTGGCTTCTTTCCTGTTGATTTCCGGCGCATATAAAAATTACTGCCTGGAAGATGGTAAGAAGATGTGATCTTTTTATAGATACTGGGATACTGGGAAAGTGGGGAGATGGATCTTCAACTTCCTAACAAATCGAACACAAAGAGTAGTGGTCAACAGAGTTAAATCGGAGGCTGCGATAGTGAAGAGCTCTGTTCCACAAGGCACAGTACTCGCCCCCATCTTATTCCTTATCCTCATATCAGACATAAACAGAGATATACACCACAGCACCGTATCATCCTTTGCGGATGATACTAGGATCTGCATGAGGCTGTCATCTGCTGAGGACGCGGTTAACCTCCAAGAAGATATAAACAAAGTTTTCCAGTGGGCAACGGTAAACAATATGATGTTCAATGAGGACAAATTCCAACTACTCCGTTATGGAAAACTGGAGGAGATAATAACTAGAACAGAGTATACTACTGACTCCGGCCATACAATAGAGCGGAAAAATAATGTAAGGGACCTGGGAGTAGTAATGTCTGAGGATCTCACTTTCAAGGATCACAACAGTGCCACGATCGCACGTGCAAAGAAAATGATAGGATGGATAATGAGAACTTTCAAAACGAGAGATGCCAAGCCCATGATGATCCTTTTCAAATCACTTGTTCTCTCTAGGCTGGAATACTGCTGTACATTAACATCTCCATTCAAAGCAGGTGAAATCGCAGATCTAGAGAGTGTACAGAGATCCTTTACTGCACGTATAAGTTCTGTCAAGCACCTTAACTACTGGGAACGCTTGGAAGCACTTGACTTGTACTCGTTGGAACGCAGGAGGGAGAGATATATCATAATCTACACTTGGGAAATCTTGGAAGGAATGGTCCCAAATCTGCACACAGAAATCACTCCCTACGAAAGTAAAAGACTGGGCAGGCGATGAAAAATGCCCCCAATAAAAAGTAGGGGCGCCATTGGTACACTAAGGGAAAACACCATAAGTGTCCCGGGCCCAAAACTGTTTAACAGCCTCCCATCAAGCATTAGGGGAATTGCCAATTATACCCCTGGCTGCCTTCAAGAGAGAGCTGGACAGATACCTAAAGTCAGTGCCGGATCAGCCGGGCTGTGGCTCGTACGTTGGACTGCGTGCGGCCAGCAGTAACAGCCTAGTTGATCAAGCCCTGATCCATCGGGAGGCCTGGTCATGGACCGGGCCGCGGGGGCGTTGATCCCCGGAATAACCTCCAGGTAACGTTACTCCAGGTAACTGGTGTCTTCATTGTCAGAAAAAAAATTCTGACATTGGCAGAGCTATCATTAATCAAAGAGGTTAGATAAGGAGCTAAGCAGTACATGGAACAGAACCCAGACAGCGGGATCTGTTCCAAGTAGATTGCAGGGTTCCACGGGTATCATGGGATCTACGATAGCAACTCCCACACTGGTGATTCCAGGGAGTCTGTGAGGGTATGGAGACAAAGTCGCCTGAAATATTCTTTCCGCTCACGGACCGTCAGATCTGGGGTAGCCACTTCTCCCTCTCAGGATATAAGACCTGAGCTCCCCAAGGGACAGTCCTGGTAAGTCTTCACAAGTGGAAGGTGAGGTTGTTATGCCGGTCACGTCTAAGTTTGTGCATCTGTTGACACTCTGGCTTATTACTGAGGAGCGATGGTTGACACTAGTGTCATGGTGGGTGTCACCAATGTCATGGTGGGTTTTCCAGGACAGATCCTGGTCCGGGCCCTCTCCATGTGACCCGACAGTGGCTCCCGAAGGAGTGTCGCAGTTTGTACAAGTGATGTACCGTCTACAGCCCTATGGCAGGGGCACTGTGAGCAAGTGTAGTAATAATAATAATAATAATAATAATAATAATAATAATAATAATAATAACAATAACTTTATTTACTACAAGTACATGTACAAGGTATACAGACCATAGCTGACATCAGTGACATACTACTATATAGAAAGTCCCTTGTTATGCTGAGCATTTCCTGCAAATTAGGTCAGTTTTGTCCCAGGATGCGACTCACACCAGTCCACTAACACCCAGGATGCGACCCACACCAGTCCACTAACACCCAGGATGCGACCCACACCAGTCCACTAACACCCAGGATGCCACCCACACCAGTCCACTAACACCCAGGATGCGACCCACACCAGTCCACTAACACCCAGGATGCGACCCACACCAGTCCACTAACACCCAGGATGCGACCCACACCAGTCCACTAACACCCAGGATGCGACCCACACCAGTCCACTAACACCCAGGATGCGACCCACACCAGTCCACTAACACCCAGGATGCGACCCACACCAGTCCACTAACACCCAGGATGCGACCCACACCAGTCCACTAACACCCAGGATGCGACCCACACCAGTCCACTAACACCCAGGATGTGACCCACACCAGTCCACTAACACCCAGGATGTGACCCACACCAGTCCACTAACACCCAGGATGCGACCCACACCAGTCCACTAACACCCAGGATGCGACCCACACCAGTCCACTAACACCCAGGATGCGACCCACACCAGTCCACTAACACCCAGGATGCGACCCACACCAATCCACTAACACCCAGGATGCGACCCACACCAGTCCACTAACACCCAGGATGCGACCCACACCAGTCCACTAACACCCAGGATGCGACCCACTCCAGTCCACTAACACCCAGGTACCTATTTTATACTGATGGGTAAACATGGACAGCAGGTGTCTTATGGAAACACGTCCCTAATGTTTTTCAGCCGTACCGGGAACTCGAACCCCGGACCTCAGTGTGTGTGAGCTAAGTGCGGTAACGATCGAGCTACAGGACACCGTTTACAGCCCCATGGCAGGGGCACCCCTACCTGGAGTTTACCTGGAGAGGGCTCCTTGGGTCAACACCCCCGCGGCTCGGTCTGAGACCAGGCCTCATGGTGGATCAGGGTCTGATCAACCAGGCTGTTACTGCAGGCCGCACGCATGACAGAGGTACGGTGAGTCGTCTTCAGGTCAAGTGGAATATTGTTTATATCCCTATGGCGAGGGTATCCCTATGACAAGGGAATGGTGGGAGTGAAGCAGGACTATAGAAAGGATACCAGCGCCATGGTCAGTTACTGTTAGTAACGATAATGACGTCAGTGTCACGTGCGTGGTACTGACGTCAGTGTCACGTGCGTGGTACTGACGTCAGTGTCACGTGCGTGGTACTGACGTAAGTGTCACGTGCGTGGTAATGACGTCAGTATCACGTGCGTGGTACTGACGTCAGTGTCACGTACGTGGTACTGACGTCAGTGTCACGTGCGTGGTACTGACGTCAGTGTCACGTACGTGGTAATGACGTCAGTGTCACGTACGTGGTACTGACGTCAGTGGTCACGTACGTGGTATACTGACGTCAGTGTCACGTACGTGGTACTGAGTCGTGTCAGTGTACACGTACGTGGTACTGACGTCAGTGTCACGTGCGTGGTAATGACGTCAGTGTCACGTGCGTGGTACTGACGTCAGTGCCACGTACGTGGTACTGACGTCAGTGTCACGTGCGTGGTACTGACGTCAGTGTCACGTGCGTGGTACTGACGTCAGTGTCACGTACGTGATACTGACGTCAGTGTCACGTGCGTGGTACTGACGTCAGTGTCACGTACGTTGTAATGTCCATAAAGCTCGTGTGATTTAATTCGCTTTCATTGTGTGACAATGTTAACAGGATAATGGTGTTGTTAGTGCTTATTGTTAGAAATGTACCAGACGCATTTGTTTAGCTTAGCAGGATGTGAGTAAATAAATCAGGGCAAGTCTCACTCAAGTTCTACCCCTCTCACTCAAATTCTACCCCTCTCACTCAAATTCTACCCCTCTCACTCAAATTCTACCCCTCTCACTCAAATTCTACCCCTCTCACTCAAATTTTATCCCTCTCACTCAAATTCTACCCCTCTCACTCAAATTTTATCCCTCTCACTCAAATTCTACCCCTCTCACTCAAATTCTACCCCTCTCACTCAAATTTTATCCCTCTCACTCAAATTCTACCCCTCTCACTCAAATTCTACCCCTCTCACTCAAATTTTATCCCTCTCACTCAAATTTTATCCCTCTCACTCAAATTCTACCCCTCTCACTCAAATTCTACCCCTCTCACTCAAATTTTATCCCTCTCACTCAAATTCTACCCCTCTCACTCAAATTCTACCCCTCTCACTCAAATTTTATCCCTCTCACTCAAATTCTACCCCTCTCACTCAAATTCTACCCCTCTCACTCAAATTCTACCCCTTTCTAGGTACACTGTTCCACTCATCATCCATCATCCACTCTTATTTCTAAATCAATTCTTTACTATTCTTTCTAAATCTGAGCTTGTCCAATTTGAGGCACCCACACCACCGAATGTCCTCGGATCACGGTAAAGCACCTATCTCTCCTGGGTGCGTGATCTTTGAAGGATTGAGTGGTACTGTGGATCAGAGTCATGTGATTTTCGCTCACCATGAGGCGGGCTAAAACGACATGTATTCGAGTCCTCGGCTAGTCGCAGTGTTGTTATAGATTAAATACCACTCGTTCGTGGTTACAATAATATATATAAACAGATGCAAAACTTGTCTCGTGGTCTGTATTGTGTGTACTTACCTATTTGTAGTTGCTAGGGTCGAGTCGCAGCTCCTGGCCGCGCCTCTTTACTGGTCGCTACCAGGTCCACTCTGTCCCTGCTAAATGAGGTTTATCGTACTTCTTAAAGCTATCTTTGGATCCTGCCTCCACTACATCACGTGTGTCTGTGTGTTTGTGTTTGTGTTTTTGTGTCTGTGTGTTTGTGTCTGTGTGTTTGTGTTTGTGTTTTTGTGTCTGTGTGTTTGTGTCTGTATGTTTGTGTCTGTTGTGTTTGTGTCTGCGTGTTGTGTCTGGTTGTGTCTGGTGTTTGTGTCTGTGTGTTTGTGTCTGCGTGTTTGTGTCTGCGTGTTTGTGTCTGTTTGTGTCTGCGTGTTTGTGTCGTGTGTTTGTGTCTGTGTTTTGTGTCTGTGTGTTTGTGTCTGTGTGTTTGTTGTGTCTGTGTGTTTTGTGTCTGTGTGTTTGTTGTTTGTGTCTGTGTGTTTGTGTCTGTGTGTTTGTGTCTGTGTTTTGTTGTGTTTTGTCTGTGTGTTTGTGTCTGTGTGTTTGTGTCTGGTGTTTGTGTCTGTGTGTTTGTGTCTGGTGTTTGTGTCTGCGTGTTCTGTGTCTGTGTGTTTGTGTCTGTGTGTTTGTGTCTGTGTGTTTGTGTCTGGTGTCTGTGTCTGTGTGTTTATGTCTGTGTTGTTTTGTCTGTGTTTGTGTCTGTGTTTTGTGTCTGTGTGTTTTGTCTGTTTGTGTTCCTGTTGTAACTTGTGTGTTTAGTTGTTCATGTGTTTCTGTGTGTGTTTTGGTTCTCGGTTCAACTTGTATGTACTTTCTAGTATTATCAATGGTTTACTTGTGGGTTGAAGCTGGTGCTGCAGATTAACATTAGGTCTTCAGTACGTGCTTATTTGTTAAAGTTGCGTACGATTCAAGCGTGGTACGTAGAAAAACTTAAAGTATAATTATCTTTTTGCAACGTTTAGACTTCGTAAGTGTTCCAGTCTTTAGGAGAAGTTTGGTCTGAGAATATTCAGCTTGGCGGTAAAATGTACGGTTTTGGAAAATGGTGCTGTTGGCGGAAAAAGTGTAGCGTCTTGGACGGAAAGTGTGACCGTCTTGACGGAATATGTAGGCAGCTTGGCGGAAGATGTTAGCGTGTTGGCGGAAGATGTTAGCGTGTTGGCGGAAGATGTTAGCGTGTTGGCGGAAGATGTTAGCGTCTTGGCGGAAGATGTTAGCGTGTTGGCGGAAGATGTTAGCGTCTTGGCGGAAGATGTTAGCGTCTTGGCGGAAGATGTTAGCGTGTTGGCGGAAGATGTTAGCGTCTTGGCGGAAGATGTTAGCGTCTTGGCGGAAGATGTTAGCGTCTTGGCGGAAGATGTTAGCGTCTTGGCGGAAGATGTTAGCGTCTTGGCGGAAGATGTTAGCGTCTTGGCGGAAGATGTTAGCGTCTTGGCGGACTCTCGGCAACTTCTAGGCGACAGATAATTTTAAAAATCGCTTGTAAATTTCAAGATTTTCCCCGCAGATCACAAACGTCACTGTGAACGTTTACAGTTGTGCTGATTAAGTCGCATGGACAACATTTAGGTAAATTATTGAAACGTTTCGCCTACACAGTAGGCTCCTTCAGTCAAATACGGAGGCAGCAGGAATAGTTGGGAAATGATGCAATCAGTCCCCGGACCTTGGAAAAATAGAATTGGAGGCACCTCAGATACTCTTTCTCCAAGGTTAATGGAGTGATTGCATCTTCATGTCACTACTACATCTGCTGCCTCCGTATTTAACTGAAGAAGCCTACTGCGAAGGCGAAGCGTTTCAGCAGTAAAGATACCTTACTGTGGCTCATGTGTCTAAATCATCGCCTCCTCGGTATTTCATACAATTTCAACATTTACAGACGTGATCGAGCATTCTGGCCGCATTTTCTGTGAGTCACATTTTCTTGCACTCCCTGTCAAAGACGTTTTCTGGCAGCGCTGGGGTGACGTGGCTGCCTTCTCTGACAACGCTGGGGTAAGGTGGCTGCCTTCTCTGACAACGCTGGGGTAAGGTGGCTGCCTTCTCTGACAACGCTGGGGTAAGGTGGCTGCCTTCTCTGACAACGCTGGGGTAAGGTGGCTGCCTTCTCTGACAACGCTGGGGTAAGGTGGCTGCCTTCTCTGACAACGCTGGGGTAAGGTGGCTGCCTTCTCTGACAACGCTCGGGTAAGGTGACTGCCTTTTCTGACAACGCCGGGGTAAGGTGACTGCCTTTGCTGACAACGCCGGGGTAAGGTGGCTGCCTTTTCTGACAACGCCGGGGTAAGGTGACTGCTTTTGCTGGGGGACCCCCAACGCCGGGGTAAGGTGACTGCCTTTTCTGACAACGCCGGGGTAAGGTGACTGCCTTTGCTGACAACGCCGGGGTAAGGTGACTGCCTTTGCTGACAACGCCGGGGTAAGGTGGCTGCCTTCTCTGACAACGCTGGGGTAAGGTGGCTGCCTTCTCTGACAACGCTGGGGTAAGGTGGCTGCCTTTCTCGACAATGCTGAGGTAAGGTGGCTGCCTTTTCTAACAACGCTGGGGTAAGGTGGCTGCCTTTTCTGACAACGCTGGGGTAAGGTGGCTGCCTTTTCTGACAACGCCGGGGCAAGGTGGCTGCCTTTACTGACAACGCTGGTGTTATGTGGCTGCCTTCTCTGACAACGCTGGGGTAAGGTGGCTGCCTTCTCTGACAGCGCCGGGGTAAGGTGACTGCCTTTGCTGACAACGCCGGGGTAAGGTGGCTGCCTTTTCTAACAGTGGTGGGGCAAGGTGGCTGCCTTTACTGACAACGCTGGGGTAAGGTGGCTGCCTTCTCTGACAACGCTGGGGTAAGGTGACTGCCTTTGCTGACAACGCCGGGGTTACCTGGAGGTTATTCCGGGGATCAACGCCCCCGCGGCCCGGTCCATGACCAGGCCTCCCGATGGATCAGGGCCTGATCAACTAGGCTGTTACTGCTGGCCGCACGCAGTCCGACGTACGAGCCACAGCCCGGCTGATCCGGCACTGACTTTAGGTATCTGTCCAGCTCTCTCTTGAAGGCAGCCAGGGGTTTATTGGCAATTCCCCTAATGCTTGATGGGAGGCTGTTGAACAGTTTTGGGCCCCGGACACTTATGGTGTTTTCTCTTAGTGTACCAATGGCGCCCCTACTTTTTATTGGCGGCATTTTGCATCGCCTGCCCAGTCTTTTACTTTCGTAGGGAGTGATTTCTGTGTGCAGATTTGGGACCATTCCTTCCAAGATTTCCCAAGTGTAGATTATGATATATCTCTCCCTCCTGCGTTCCAACGAGTACAAGTCAAGTGCTTCCAAGCGTTCCCAGTAGTTAAGGTGCTTGACAGAACTTATACGTACAGTAAAGGATCTCTGTACACTCTCTAGATCTGCGATTTCACCTGCTTTGTATGGAGATGTTAATGTACAGCAGTATTCCAGCCTAGAGAGAACAAGTGATTTGAAAAGGATCATCATGGGCTTGGCATCTCTCGTTTTGAAAGTTCTCATTATCCATCCTATCATTTTCTTTGCACGTGCGATCGTGGCACTGTTGTGATCCTTGAAAGTGAGATCCTCAGACATTACTACTCCTAGGTCCCTTACATTATTTTTCCGCTCTATTGTATGGCCGGAGTCAGTAGTATACTCTGTTCTAGTTATTATCTCCTCCAGTTTTCCATAACGGAGTAGTTGGAATTTGTCCTCATTGAACATCATATTGTTTACCGTTGCCCACTGGAAAACTTTGTTTATATCTTCATGGAGGTTAACCGCGTCCTCAGCAGATGACAGCCTCATGCAGATCCTAGTATCATCCGCAAAGGATGATACGGTGCTGTGGTGTATATCTCTGTTTATGTCTGATATGAGGATAAGGAATAAGATGGGGGCGAGTACTGTGCCTTGTGGAACAGAGCTCTTCACTATGGCAGCCTCCGATTTAACTCTGTTGACCACTACTCTTTGTGTTCGATTTGTTAGGAAGTTGAAGATCCATCTCCCCACTTTCCCAGTTATTCCTTTAGCACGTATTTTATGGGCTATTACGCCATGATCGCATTTGTCAAATGCTTTTGCAAAGTCTGTGTTTATTACATCTGCATTCTGATTTTCTTCCAGTGCATCCAAGGCCATGTCATAGTGATCCAGTAGTTGTGAGAGGCAGGAGCGACCTGCCCTGAACCCATGTTGCCCTGGATTGTGCAGATTTTGGGAATCCAGGTGATTTGCAATCCTGCTTCTTAGCACTCTTTCAAACATTTTTATGATGTGGGACGTCAGAGCTATTGGTCTATAGTTCTTAGCTAATGCTTTGCTGCCACCTTTATGGAGTGGGGCTATATCCGTTGTTTTAAGTGACTGTGGAATTTCACCCATGTCCAAGCTCCTCCTCCATAGTGTACTTAGGGCACGCGAGAGGGGTTTCTTGCAGTTCTTAATGAAAACAGAGTTCCACGAGTCTGGGCCCGGGGCTGAGTGCATAGGCATGTTGTCAATGGCTTTTTCGAAATCTGTCGGAGTTAGGGTAATGTCGGAAATCTGGCATACATTTATGGAGTTTTGAGGCTCATTCATGAAGAAATCATTTGGGTCGTCGATCCTCAGACCGATTAGTGGTTCACTAAACACAGAGTCGTACTGGGATTTCAATATTTCACTCATTTCCTTGTTGTCGTCTGTGTAAGTCCCATCCTGTCTGAGTAAGGGCCCGATACTAGATGTGGTATTTGCCTTGTTTTTGGGGTAAGGTGGCTGCCTTTTCTAACAACGCCGGGGTAAGGTGGCTGCCTTTTTCTGACAACGCTGGGGTAAGGTGGCTGCCTTCTCTGACAGCGCCGGGGTAAGGTGACTGCCTTTGCTGACAACGCCGGGGTAAGGTGGCTGCCTTCTCTGACAGCGCCGGGTTAAGGTGACTGCCTTTGCTGACAACACCGGGGTAAGGTGTCTGCCTTTGCTGACAACGCCGGGTTAAGGTGACTGCCTTTGCTGACAACACCGGGGTAAGGTGTCTGCCTTCTCTGACAGCGCTGGGGTAAGGTGGCTGCCTTCTCTGACAATGCTGGGGTAAGGTGGCTGCCTTCTCTGACAACGCTGGGGTAAGGTGGCTGCCTTCTCTGACAACGCTGGGGTAAGGTGGCTGCCTTCTCTGACAACGCTGGGGTAAGGTGGCTGCCTTTTCTTACATCAACAAATTTTGATAATTTTCCAGTACTGAAGTCAGGTAGTGACATCTTTTCTATATCACAGTTAACTTTTCAGACATGTCCTTACGTTTTTAACATATGCTGGCCTTTCCAGCCATATGCTGACCTTTCCAGCCATATGCTGACCTTTCCAGCCATATAAGAACATAAGGGAGGAACACTATATGCTGACCTTTCCAGCCATATGCTGACCTTTTCAGCCATATGCTGACCTCTTCAGCCATATGCTGACCTTTCCAGCTATATGCTGACCTTTCCAGCCATTTGCTGACCTTTCCAGCCATATGCTTACTTTTCCAGCTATATGCTGATCTTTCCAGCCATATGCTCACCTTTCCAGCTATATGCTGACCTTTCCAGCCATTTGCTGACCTTTCCAGCCATATGCCGACTTTCCCAGCTATATGCTGACCTTTCCAGCCATATGCTGACCTTTCCAGCCATATGCTGAGCTTTCCAGCCATATACTGACTTTTCCAGCTTTATGCTGACCTTTCCAGCCATATGCTGACCTTTCCAGCCATATACTGACCTTTTCAGCCATATGCTGACCTTTTCAGCCATATGCTGACCTTTCTAGCCATATGCTGACCTTTCCAGCCATATGCTGACCTTTCCAGCCATATGCTGACCTTTCCAGCCATATGCTGACCTTTCCAGCCATATGCTGACCTTTCCAGCCATATGCTGACCTTTCCAGCCATTTGCTGACCTTTCCAGCCATATGCTGACTTTTCCAGCTATATGCTGATCTTTTCAGCCATTTGCTGACCTTTCCAGCCATTTGCTGACCTTTCCAGCCATACTCTGACATTTCCAGCCATTCGCTGACATCTCCAGCCATTCGCTGACATCTCCAGCCATACTCTGACATCTCCAGCCATACTCTGACATCTCCAGGCATACGCTGCTGACATTTTCGAACTTTTCCTGTACTCTCTAGCCATGTGCTGATATTTTAAGCCATGTAATAATAATAATAATAATAATAATAATAATAATAATAATAATAATAATAATGAAGCAGTTTTATAGAGCTTAAACTAAGCTCAAGTTCTTTATTTATTTCAAGGGTAAAACAGAAAGTTTTTTTTCCACATTAGTTGAGAAAAGACTTATTAAAACTTTTTACATCAGTCTGCCTGAGGCCAGATTATTACCACAGACAAAACCACACCGGGTTTTTAATTATAATATATCAGTGGTTTTAGTGTTCGTGGTAAGAAAAATGAGGTATGGTTTTATTTTTTGTTGTTGGCGACGTTTTGCCCACGTGGTGGAGCCTGTCGTCTCTGTTAGACGAAATGTGGAGGAAGTGTGAGGAGGACTTGATTAGTATGGGTCAGTAGGCCTCCTGCAGTGCTAATCCATTCTTAAGTCTTGATCAAAACATTGAGGTGTTTCTCCAAGATTGACTTCTTCAGTATCAGTGACTGAAGAAACTGCTTGTGGCGAAACGTTTTCTGAATGTCTTAATCAGTGTATAACTGTACATTTTACTAATCAGTATCACCATTTATTAAAAAAAAAAAAACGTTGAAAATGCGATACTGTATTGTATATTTCAATGACTGAGTGATTTTTCTGACACGTCTCAATTTTTAGCTGAAATATGCATATAAATCGTTGTCAAGACAGAGACACTTATGCAGCATATGGGAATCTTTATTGAGGAAACGTTTCGCCACACAGTGGCTTCATTAGTCCAATACAAAGTAGAAAGGTGTAAGGAGAGGAGGAGTTTGAGGTAATCAGTCCCTCAACCTGGAGTCGATGTGTTCAGTCCATCAATCTTGTAGAATGTACAGCACAGGGTCGTAGATGTGGCTTATATACTGTAGTGAGGTGAGGTGAAGCAGGAGGCGGCGGCGTCATAGTGGTACCATCCACTAGTCGAAGTAGATCTTCGTCCAAAGGTTGAACAAGTGTTGAAGAATTCTTTGTAACAAGATCCCATGATGCTGCAGTGTCTGACAGTTGTGATGAATGGTTTGAAAAACCGACAAGTTGAAGATTGAGACACTTATGCAGCATATGGGAATCGTTATTCAGGAAACGTTTCGCCACACAGTGGCTTCATCAGTCCAATACAAAGAGGAAGGCGTAAGGAGAGGAGGAGTATGAGGTAATCAGTCCCTCAGCCTGGAGTCGATGTGTTCAGTCCATCAATCTTGTAGAATGTACAGCACAGGGTCGTAGATGTGGCTTATATACTGTAGTGAGGTGAGGTGAAGCAGGAGGCGGCGGCGTCACAGTGGTACCATCCACTAGTCGAAGTAGATCTTCGTCCAAAGGCTCCTTGATGTTGGTGAGGGGCTCTTGATTTAGGGAATTGGATCTGTGCTCCAGTTCCCCGAATTAAGCCTGAATGCCTTCCACATCCTTCCCCCAGGCGCTGTATAATCCTCCGGGTTTAGCGCTTTCCCCTTGATTATAATAATTCGTCCAAAGGCTGGACAAGTGTTGAAGAATTCTTTGTATCAAGATCCCAGGATGCTGCAGTGTCTGACAGATGTGATGAATGGTTTTTTAAATGGATAAATGGGTTTTTAAACCATTTATCACTCATTATAAAGACAGTTTACGTTTCCTACATATGATTTGGATTGTTTTACTCGTGTTACCTGTCCAGCGTGCAGTTTGGTTTATTATGGATGACTTTTGTTAGAGCCACCTGGTCCAGTTGTTACCACACTGGCCTGTTAAGGACTCGCCTACCATGGTTCGATCTACTTCCATTCTTCGATGGGTACATTATTGGTTCCATTTTTTTCACGTGTGAGAGCCCCAGTTGAACCTTAAGAAACTTGCTGATTGGAGGCTTATTGCATACCTCGAGATTGCACTGAACCTTTATAATAAGGTTCAAGGTATAGGGCCTTGAATGGAAAGTTCCGCCCTTGACCTAAGAAATTTGTTGATTGGAGGCTTATTGCATACCTCGAGATTGCACTGAACCTTTATAATAAGGTCCAAGGTATAGGGCCTTGAAGGAAGAGCTCGCCCTTGACCTTAAGAAATTTGTTGATTGGAGGCTTATTGCATACCTCGAGATTGCACTGAACCTTTATAATAAGGTCCAAGGTATAGGGCCTTGAAGGAAGAGCTCGCCCTTGAGGGCACGAGTTGTTGGGGAACACGGAGCATAAAGAGATGATACTGTGTATACCTTTGATGGGTTTCCAGAGTTTTCTTCTCTCAGCAGCCTGGCTCTGGGCCAGGCTTGTCTGGTCAAGCATGTTGTTCCTGCTGTTTGCCTTAGTACAAGGTTGCTGGTGGTGGTCTTGGACCAGGCTTGTCTGGTGCTTGCTTGGACAACTAGGTTGTTGCTGCTGGTGACCCTGGTACCAGGTTGTTGCTGCTGGTGACCCTGGTACCAGGTTGTTGCTGCTGGTGACCCTGGTACCAGGTTGGTTGCTGCTGGTGACCCTGGTACCAGGTTGTTGCTGCTGGTGACTCTGGTACCAGGTTGTTGCTGCTGGTGACCCTGGTACCAGGTTGTTGCTGCTGGTGACCCTGGTACCAGGTTGTTGCTGCTGGTGACCCTGGTACCAGGTTGTTGCTGCTGGTGACCCTGGTACCAGGTTGTTGCTGCTGGTGACCCTGGTACCAGGTTGTTGCTGGTGACCCTGGTACCAGGTTGTTGCTGCTGGTGACCCTGGTACCAGGTTGTTGCTGCTGGTGACCCTGGTACCAGGTTGTTGCTGCTGGTGACCCTGGTACCAGGTTGTTGCTGCTGGTGACCCTGGTACCAGGTTGTTGCTGCTGGTGACCCTGGTACCAGGTGTTGCTGCTGGTGACCCTGGTACAGGTTGTTGCTGCTGGTGACCCTGGTACCAGGTTGTTGCTGCTGGTTGACCCTGGTACCAGGTTGTTGCTGCTGGTGACCTGGTACCAGGTTGCTGTGCTGGGACCCTGGTACCAGGTTGTTGCTGCTGGTGACCCTGGTACCAGGTTGTTGCTGCTGGTGACCCTGGTTTACCAGGTTGTTGCTGCTGGTGACTTGGTACCAGGTGTTGCTGCTGGTGACCCTGGTACCAGGTTGTTGCTGCTGGTGACCCTGGTACCAGGTTGTTGCTGCTGGTGACCTGGTACCAGGTTGTTGCTGCTGGTGACCCTGGTACCAGGTTGTTGCTGCTGGTGACCCTGGTACCAGGTTGTTGCTGCTGGTGACCCTGGTACCAGGTTGTTGCTGCTGGTGACCTGGTACCAGTTTGTTGTGGCTGGTGACCCTGGGTACCAGGTTGTTGCTGCTGGTGACCCTGGTACCAGGTTGTTGCATGTGGTGACCCTGGTACCAGGTTGTTGCTGCTGGTGACCTGGTACCAGGGTTGTTGCTGCTGGTGACCCTGGTACCAGGATATTGCTGCTGGTGACCCTGGTACCAGGTTGTTGCTGCTGGTGACCCTGGTACCAGGTTGTTGCTGCTGGTGACCCTGGTACCAGGTTGTTGCTGCTGGTGACCCTGGTACCAGGTTGTTGCTGCTGGTGACCCTGGTACCAGGTTGTTGCTACAGGTGATATTGGACCAGGCTTGTCTGGTACTTGCCTGGTCAACCAGGCAGCGAGTGATATATGCCAGACTTACTCCACAACACCAGTGGATTCAGATTGAATACCCAGAACTTACCGATGATAGAAAAAAAACTTTAGGATGTCTTTGAGAGATTAAGCTTATGGTGTGATAGATACCTGGAGTATACCTGGAGAGAGTTTCATGGTGTGATAGATACCTGGAGTATACCTGGAGGAGTTTCATGGTGTGATAGTTTACTGGAGTTACATGGGAGAGAGTTTCATGGTGTGATAGATACCTGGAGTATACCTGGAGAGAGTTTCATGGTGTGATAGATACCTGGAGTATACCTGGAGAGAGTTTCATGGTGTGATAGATGGATACCTGGAGTATACCTGGAGAGAGTTTCATGGTGTGATAGATGGATACCTGGAGTATACCTGGAGAGTTTCATGGTGTGATAGACGGGTACCTGGAGTATACCTGGAGAGTTTCATGGTGTGATAGATGGATACCTGGTGTATACCTGGAGAGAGTTTCGGGAGTCAACGCCCCCGCGGCACGGTTTGTGATCAGTCCTCGTGGTGGATCAGTACCTGATCAACCAGGCTGATGTTGACCTCATGCAAACCGACGTACGAACCACAGCCCAGCTGGTCTCTAATTTAATGTAGACAAATGTTAGGTGATGGAAACAGAAGAAACAGGAATTAGATGATTTGAAGAATAATTACAAAATATTGAAATTTATCAGCGAGAGAGAGAGAGAGAGAGAGACCTAGGAGCTGGTATTTAAAAAATGTTGTCACTGGAAGCTTATAAAAGCTTATATAAATTAAGCTGTGAGATACATGTATTCTACACCTGGGGAATTCTAAAATACATTTGTAATGTGTAGACGGACACATGCTAGAAATGCTGCTAATAACACAGCTATAAATTGAAATACTCAATGTTTTTTTGTGGTAAGACAGAAAAAACACATTTTGAAAACGTTCAGAGTAGAGAAAGACTTCCAGAGGTGGTAAATATTGAGGGAAGTGAAGATGGCCACGTTGACTGGAAGAGCTGATATGAAATAGATAAGTAATAAATGAAGCAGAGAGAAGGAGTCATGACTTAAGAAATCGTAATGAAGGAGTCATTATGATAAACTGGTAAAAAAGTGGAAGCGAGGAGATATATAAAAAAAACTTGTAGCCAGAGTTTTAAAAAATGGTTTAGAAAATGAATTAAAAATTGCTAAATCCACTGGAAATCGAAAAGAAAATTGTGAGGAACAAATTATTGAAGACTACGAACCTAGCTGTGTTCTCCTAGTTATGTAAATTATTTACACGTGTATCCACTCCCAGGGTGACAGATAGAAGGTATGAGGAAATGTTAGAGGCAAACTCAGTACACAGTTTTATGAGTAGGTATGATAGGACCCATGAGGTTAGTATTTAATACGAATTTCGCCATTACAGAAGTTAGTTTGTGAAGTATTGATGTAGACTTGTGTTGCTAAAGTCAGTACCTGATCAGCCAGGCTGTGGTTCGTACGTTTGGATTACTAAGTGTGGCCAGCAGTAACAGCCTGGTTGATCAGACCCTGATCCACCGAGAGACCTGATCAAGGACTGAGCTACGAGGGTGTCGACCCCTCGCTGTGGGGTGTCCATTACCCGAGACTCGACCAGTGTAAACATAACTCGGAGAATACAAACACAGCACAACACAACACAATAATAATACTAATAATAATAATAATTATAATAATAATAATCTATATTTCTATAAGTACAAGATGTAACTTATACAGACCATAGCTGACATCAGTGACATACTATATAGAAAGCCCCTTGTTATGCAGACCATTTAAGGCAACTTGGGTTAATTTTGTCCTCCAGGATGCTACCCATACCAGTCGACTAACACCCTTAAAGAAACACGCCCAATATATTCCACCCGTACCGGGGATCGAACCACGGACACTCAAGTGTGTGAAAGAGAAATAAAGAGGGAGAGAAAACTATGAATAAAGTAAAGGGATAGGAAGGCAGGAGACAGAGAGAGACAATTTGAGAGAAATAGGACCCCGTAGCACAAATGTAGTTCCCCATTCTCTCTCTTCTCTCTCCCTTCTCTACTTCCATTCACACAATAATTCCCGCTATCGTGTTACAGACTAGAGCAATGTCTACAACGAAGGGAGGAGAGACGGAACAAAAGCAAGGATGAGTAACGTTGAGGAAGAAAGGGAAAAATTGTGGTGTTTGGTAAGGTGAAGTTTGAAAGACTTTCTCTTTAGTACCCCCTTTCCGGTGTGAGGAGGGGTTTTTAATCCAAGGAATTGAACCCTCTGGTGTGAGGAGGGGTTTTTAATCCAAGGAATTGAACCTTCTGGTGTTGCTGGCGCTGCTGTTGCTACTGTTGCTGTTGCTAGTGCTGATGTTGCTAGTGCTGCTGTTGCTGATGCTGCTGTTGCTAGTGCTGATGTTGCTGCTGTTGCTAGTGCTGCTGTTGCTGATGTTGCTAGTGCTGCTGTTGCTGCTGTTGCTGATGTTGCTGCTGTTGCTAGTGCTGCTGTTGCTAGTGCTGCTGTTGCTAGTGCTGCTGTTGCTGATGTTGCTAGTGCTGCTGTTGCTTGTGCTGCTGTTGCTGCTGTTGCTAGTCTGCTGTTGTAGTGCCCGCTGTTGCTAGTGCTCCTGTTGCTGATTGCTAGTGCTGCTGTTGCTGTTGCTAGTGCTGCTGTTGCTAGTGCTGTTGCTGCTGTTGCTGGTGTTGCTAGTGCTGCTGTTGCTGCTGTTGCTAGTGCTGCTGTTGCTGTTGCTAGTGCTGCTGTTGCTGATGTTGCTAGTGCTGCTGTTGCTGATGCTAGTGCTGCTGTTGCTGTTGCTGCTGTTGCTAGTGCTGATGTTGCTGTTGCTGCTGTTGCTGATGTTGCTAGTGCTGCTGTTGCTGATTTTGCTAGTGCTGCTGTTGCTGTTGTTGCTAGTGCTGCTGTTGCCAGTCCTGCTGTTGCTGATGTTGCTAGTGCTGCTGTTGCTGTTGCTAGTGCTGCTGTTGCTAGTGCTGCTGTTGCTGCTGTCGCTGATGTTGCTAGTGCTGCTGTTGCTGCTGGGTTTCTAGTGCTGCTGTTGTGATGTTGCTAGTGCTGCTGTTGCGCTGTTGCTAGTGCGTGTTGTGTGCTGTGTTGCTAGTGCTGCTGTTGCTGGTGTTGCTAGTGTGGGGTTGCTAGTGCTGGTGTTGCTAGTGCGCTGTTGTAGTGGCTGCTGTTGTTGCGTGCTATTTTTGCTAGTGCTGCTGTTGCTAGTGTGCTGTTTTCTAGTGCTGGTGTTGCTGTGCTGCTGTTGCTAGTGCTGCTGTTGCTAGTGCTGTTGCGATGTTGTAGGCTGCTGTTGCGATGTTGCTAGTGCTGCTGTTGCTAGTGTGCTGTGCTTGTGCTGCTGTTCTAGTGCTGCTGTTGCTAGTTTCTGCTGCTGGGTGTTGCTAGTGCTGCTGTTGTGCTGTTGCTAGTGCTGTCCAGTTTCTGCTGTTGCTAGTGCTGGTGTTGCTGTGCTGATGCTAGTGTGCTGTTTCTAGTGCTATGTTGCTAGTGCTGCTGTTGTGCGTTGCTATGCTGCTGTGTTGTGCTGCTGTTGCTAGTGCTGTGTTGCTGTTGTTGCTAGTGCTGCTGTTGCTAGTGCTGCTGTTGCTGAGCTGTGCTGCTGTTGCTGCTGTTGCTAGTGCTGATGTTGCTGATGATGTTGCTGTTGCTGCTGTTGCTGATGTTGCTAGTGCTGCTGTTGTTGTTGTTGCTAGTGCTGCTGTTGCCAGTCCTGCTGTTGCTGATGTTGCTAGTGCTGTTTGCTGTTGTAGGGGCTGTTTTCAGTGCTGCTGTTGCTGCTGTCGCCCGATGTTGCTAGTGCTGCTGTTGCTGCTGTTGCTAGTGCTGCTGTTGCTGATGTTGCTAGTGCTGCTGTTGCTGCTGTTGCTAGTGCTGCTGTTGCTAGTGCTGCTGTTGCTAGTGCTGCTGTTGCTGGTGTTGCTAGTGCTGGTGTTGCTAGTGCTGGGGTTTTAGTGCTGGTGTTGCAGTGCTGCGTTTTTGTAGTGCTGTTGTTGCTTGTCTGTTGTTGCTGATGTTGCAAGTGCTTGTTGCTAGTGCCTGCTGTGTATGCTGGGGTTGCTAGTGCTGCTGTGTAGTCTGCGTGTTGCTAGTGCTTGTTGTTGCTGTGGTGCTGTGCTGCTGTGCTGATGTTGCTAGTGCTGCTGTTGCTAGTGCTGCTTGTGAGTGCTGCTGTTGCTAGTGCTGCTGTGCTAGTGTTGCCTGCTGTTGCTAGTGCTGCGTTGATGTTTCTATGCTGCTGTTGCTGTTGCTAGTGCTGCTGCCAGTTTCTGCTGTTGCTTAGTGCTGGTGTTGCTGGTTTTGATGCTAGTGCTGCTGTTGCTAGTGCAACTGTTGCTAGTGCTGCTGTTGCTGATGTTTGTGCTGCTGTTGCTAGTGCTGTCTTGCTGATGTTGCTAGTGCTGCTGTTGCTGCTGTTAGTCGCTTTTGCTGTGTTTCTAGTGCTGTGTTGTGCTGTTGCTAGTGCTGCTGTTTTGGTGTTGCTGTGTATGTTGTGTGTTGCTAGTGCTGCTGTTGCTGCTGTTGCTAGTGCTGCTGTTGCTAGTGCTGCTGTTGCTGGTGTTGCTGTTGGTGATGTTGCTAGTGCTGCTGTTGCTAGTGCTACTGTTGCTGTTTCTAGTGCTGCTGTTGCTAGTGCTGCTGTTGCTGATGTTGCTAGGCGTTGTTGCTGTCTGGTTGCTGGTGTTGCTAGCTGCTGTTGCCCGGTGTTGCTGTGTTGCTGGTGCTGCTGTTGCTGGTGTTGCTTGTGCTGCTGGTGTTGCTAGTGCTGGTGTTGCTAGTGCTGCTGTTGCTAGTGCTGCTGTTGTTGCTAGTGCTATTGTTGCTAGTGCTGCTGTTGCTAGTGTTGCTGTTGCTGTGCTGGTGTTGCTAGTGCTGCTGTTGCTAGTGTGCTGTTTGCTATGTGCTGTTTCTGATGTT
The DNA here is from genome assembly GCF_026875155.1 of Cherax quadricarinatus. Classification (NCBI taxonomy): domain Eukaryota; kingdom Metazoa; phylum Arthropoda; class Malacostraca; order Decapoda; family Parastacidae; genus Cherax; species Cherax quadricarinatus. The sequence goes on from NC_069496.1 coordinate 10,020,192, forward strand.
GCTAGTGCTGCTGTTGTGATGTTGCTAGTGTGTGTTGCTAGTTGCTGCTGTTGCTAGTGTGCTGTTGCGGTGGTGTTTCTAGTGCTGCTGCTGCTGTTGTTTGCTGTGTTGATGTTGCTAGGCTGTGTTGCTGCTGTTGCTAGTGCTGCTGCCAGTGCTGCTGTTGCTAGTGCTGGTGTTGCTGTTGCTGATGCTAGTGCTGCTGTTGCTAGTGCTACTGTTGCTAGTGCTGCTGTTGCTGCTGTTGCTAGTGCTGCTGTTGCTAGTGCTGCTGTTGCTAGTGCTGCTGTTGCTGATGTTGCTAGTGCTGCTGTTGCTAGTGCTGGTTCTGTTAGTGGGTGTTGCTGCTGTTGCTAGTGCTGATGTTGCTGATGATGTTGCTGTTGCTGCTGTTGCTGATGTTGCTAGTGCTGCTGTTGTTGTTGTTGCTAGTGCTGCTGTTGCCAGTCCTGCTGTTGCTGATGTTGCTAGTGCTGCTGTTGCTGTTGCTAGTGCTGCTGTTGCTAGTGCTGCTGTTGCTGCTGTCGCTGATGTTGCTAGTGCTGCTGTTGCTGCTGTTGCTAGTGCTGCTGTTGCTGATGTTGCTAGTGCTGCTGTTGCTGCTGTTGCTAGTGCTGCTGTTGCTAGTGCTGCTGTTGCTAGTGCTGCTGTTGCTGGTGTTGCTAGTGCTGGTGTTGCTAGTGCTGGTGTTGCTAGTGCTGGTGTTGCTAGTGCTGCTGTTGTTGCTAGTGCTGTTGTTGCTAGTGCTGCTGTTGCTAGTGCTGCTGTTGCTAGTGCTGGTGTTGCTAGTGCTGCTGTTGCTAGTGCTGCTGTTGTTGCTAGTGCTGTTGTTGCTGATGTTGCTAGTGCTGCTGTTGCTGTGGCTAGTGCTGCTGTTGCTAGTGCTGCTGTTGCTAGTGCTGCTGTTGCTAGTGCTGCTGCTGCTGTTGCTAGTGCTGCTGTTGATGTTGCTAGTGCTGCTGTTGCTGCTGTTGCTAGTGCTGCTGCCAGTGCTGCTGTTGCTAGTGCTGGTGTTGCTGTTGCTGATGCTAGTGCTGCTGTTGCTAGTGCTACTGTTGCTAGTGCTGCTGTTGCTGATGTTAGTGCTGCTGTTGCTAGTGCTGCTCTTGCTGATGTTGCTAGTGCTGCTGTTGCTGCTGTTGCTAGTGCTGCTGTTGCTGCTGTTGCTAGTGCTGCTTTTGCTGCTGTTGCTAGTGCTGCTGTTGCTGCTGTTGCTAGTGCTGCTGTTGCTGGTGTTGCTAGTGCTACTGTTGCTGCTGTTGCTAGTGCTGCTGTTGCTGCTGTTGCTAGTGCTGCTGTTGCTAGTGCTGCTGTTGCTGGTGTTGCTGTTGGTGATGTTGCTAGTGCTGCTGTTGCTAGTGCTACTGTTGCTGTTTCTAGTGCTGCTGTTGCTAGTGCTGCTGTTGCTAGTGCTGCTGTTGCTGATGTTGCTAGTGCTGCTGTTGCTAGTGCTGCTGTTGCTGGTGTTGCTAATGCTGCTGTTGTTGGTGCTGTTGTTGCTGTTGCTGGCACTGCTGTTGCTGGTGCTGCTGTTTCTAGTGTTGCTAGTGCTGCTGTTGCTAGTGCTGCTGTTTCTGTTGCTAGTGCTGCTGGTGCTGCTGTTGCTGGGGCTGCTGTTGCTAGTGCTGCTGTTGCTAGTGCTGCTGTTGCTGCTGCTGCTACTGCTGCCTCTTCACGATGACTGCACCAGTCACAATTCTCTCGCTAATGGATGGAATATAAACAAGTCTGATTGACCTCACTCCCAGATCTTGGCCAGAGTGAAAAACGTGACCTGTGTTTTTCTCCTCTTTGTCTCGTGGCATGTTACAAAAATCTAAAAATGGATCGGATGAGACACAATGAAAATTGCCTAATATTGTAGAGGAATGATATACAATACCCATAAGATAAATTAGAATTAGTCTTAAGTCTGCCCGAAATGTTTTGCATATAGAGGGGCTCTTTTGGTATGTTTTCCAAATCGTTGCATCTCTTTGTACAAACTTGTATCGTGCTAAAATAAACGTGTTATTGTAAAGTAAAAGGACACAAGTGCAACTAATGTGACATTTATTGTGGCAACGTTTCGCTTCCAGGAGCTTTATCAAGCCATTACATGGCTTGATAAAGCTCCTGGAGAGCGAAACGTTGCCACAATAAATGTCACATTAGTTGCACTTGTGTCCTTTTACTTTACATATTGTCGGTAATTCTACCAACTTTATTACAAACGTGTTATTGTCATGTACAACATCTGGGTATCTTTATTTGTTGACGTTTCGCCATCCAGAGGTTTTGTCAGTACAAGGATATCATGTGATGACTGTAGAAGTATATACAAAAGACGAGGTGATCAGTCCCTTAGCCTGGATCGATGTGTTCACTTCTTCAGTCTTTGACAGAAGTGGTCTGGGAACAGCCAGATAGTGTGGGTATTGTGACTGTGGGAACATCCAGATAGTGTGGGTATTGTGACTGTGGGAACATCCAGATAGTGTGGGTATTGTGACTGTGGGAACATCCAGATAGTGTGGGTATTGTGACTGTGGGAACAGCCAGATAGTGTGGGTATTGTGACTGGGAACAGCCAGATAGTGTGGGTATTGTGACTGGGAACAGCCAGATAGTGTGGGTATTGTGACTGTGGGAACATCCAGATAGTGTGGGTATTGTGACTGTGGGAACATCCAGATAGTGTGGGTATTGTGACTGTGGGAACATCCAGATAGTGTGGGTATTGTGACTGTGGGAACATCCAGATAGTGTGGGTATTGTGACTGTGGGAACAGCCAGATAGTGTGGGTATTGTGACTGTGGGAACACCAGATAGTGTGGGTATTGTGACTGTGGGAACAGCCAGTAGTGTGGGTTTTGGGGACTGTGGGAACAGCCAGATAGTGTGGGTATTTGACGTGGGAACATCCAGATAGTGTGGGTATTTTTGACTGTGGGAACTTCCAGATAGTGTGGGTATTGTGACTGTGGAACGCCAGATAGTGTGGGTATTGTGACTGTGGGAACAGCCAGATAGTGTGGGTATTGTGACTGTGGGAACAGCCAGATAGTGTGGGTATTGTGACTGTGGGAACATCCAGATAGTGTGGGTATTGTGACTGTGGGAACAGCCAGATAGTGTGGGTATTGTGACTGTGGGAACAGCCAGATAGTGTGGGTATTGTGACTGTGGGAACAGCCAGATAGTGTGGGTATTGTGACTGTGGAACATCCAGATAGTGTGGGTATTGTGACTGTGGGAACAGCCAGATAGTTGTGGGTATTGTGACTGTGGGAACAGCCAGATAGTGTGGGTATTGTGACTGTGGGAACATCCAGATAGTGTGGGTATTGTGACTGTGGGAACAGCCAGATAGTGTGGGTATTGTGGCTGTGGGAACATCCAGATAGTGTGGGTATTGTGACTGGGAACAGCCAGATAGTGTGGGTATTGTGACTGTGGGAACGGCCAGATAGTGTGGGTATTGTGACTGTGGGAACGGCCAGATAGTGTGGGTATTGTGACTGTGGGAACAGCCAGATAGTGTGGGTATTGTGGCTATGGGAACATCCAGATAGTGTGGGTATTGTGGCTGGGAACAGCCAGATAGTGTGGGTATTGTGACTGGGAACGGCCAGATAGTGTGGGTATTGTGACTGTTGGAACAGCCAGATAGTGTGGGTATTGTGACTGGGAGCAGCCAGATAGTGTGGAGTATCCCTTCTGTGATTGTAACTTTGTGGGAACAGCCAGATAGTGTGGATATCCAGTCTGTGATTGTAACTTTGTGGGAACAGCCAGATAGTGTGGGGTATCCCTTCTGTGATTATAACTTTGTGGGAACAGCCAGATAGTGTGGGGTATCCCTTCTGTGATTATAACTTTGTGGGAACAGCCAGATAGTGTGGGGGTATCCCTTCTATGATTGTAACTTTGTGGGAACAGCCAGATAGTGTGGGTATCCCTTCTGTGATTGTAACTTTGTTGGAACAGCCAGATAGTGTGGGTATCCCTTCTGTGGTTGTAACTTTGTGGGAACAGCCAGATAGTGTGGGTATCCCTTCTGTGATTGTAACTTTGTGGGAACAGCCAGATAGTGTGGGTATCCCTTCTGTGATTGTAACTTTTTTGGGAAAACAGCCGATAGGGGTGGGTATCCCTTCTGTGATTGTAACTTTGTTGGAACAGCCAGATAGTGTGGGGTATCCCTTCTGTGGTTGAAACCTTTGTTGGAACACCCCAGATTAGTGTGGATATCCAATCTGTGATTGTAACTTTGTGGGAACAGCCAGATAGTGTGGGTATCCCTTCTGTGATTGTAACTTTGTGGGAACAGCCAGATGTGTGGGTATCCCTTCTGTGATTGTACTTTGGGGGAAACCGGGCCAGATAGTGGGGGGTATCCCTTCTGTGGTTTTTAACTTTGTGGGAAAACAGCCAGATAGTTTTGGGGTATCCAATCTGTGATTGTAACTTTGTGGGAACAGCCAGATAGTGTGGGTATCCCTTCTGTGATTGTAACTTTGTGGGAACAGCCAGATAGTGTGGGTATCCCTTCTGTGCTTGTAACCTTGTGGGAACAACCAGATAGTGTGGGTATCCCTTCTGTGATTGTAACTTTGTGGGAACAGCCAGATAGTGTGGGTATCCCTTCTGTGATTGTAACTTTGTGGGAACAGCCAGATAGTGTGGGTATCCCTTCTGTGATTGTAACTTTGTGGGAACAGCCAGATAGTGTGGGTATCCCTTCTGTGGTTGTAACTTTGGGGGAAAACAGCCAGATAGTGTGGGTATCCCTTCTGTGGTTGTAACTTTGTGGGAACAGCCAGATAGTGTGGGGTATCCAATCTGTGATTGTAACTTTGTGGGAACAGCCAGATAGTGTGGGTATCCCTTCTGTGATTGTAACTTTGTGGGAACAGCCAGATAGTGTGGGGTATCCCTTCTGTGATTGTAACTTTGTGGGAACAGCCAGATAGTGTGGGGTATCCCTTCTGTGATTGTAACTTTGTGGGAACAGCCAGATAGTGTGGGTATCCCTTCTGTGATTGTAACTTTGTGGGAACAGCCAGATAGTGTGGGTATCCCTTCTGTGGTGTAACTTTGTGGGAACAGCCAGATAGTGTGGGTATCCCTTCTGTGATTGTAACTTTGTGGGAACAGCCAGATAGTGTGGGTATCCCTTCTGTGATGTGTGTGTGGCTACGCTATTCTATATGATACATTCTAGCAACAAAAGCTAGCTATTTTTCCCCTGTCATATTCCATCACGCTGGATGGGTTGCGTACATTGTGTGGAGAAATGAGAGGAAAAGAGGAGAGAGGAGAGTAAGAACAAGGGAGGAGGGGAGATTCAGAGAGAGGGTGTTAGAATGGAAGAGAATAGGGACAACATGATTTGGATAAAGAATAGAGAATAAGGTGAAGAAACCATTCTCGTACGGTATTTCTTCATTTTAAATGATGTTAATTTAATGGAGTTTAAGTTGAATTAGGCTGGATTAGGTTAAGCTAGATTAGGTTAGGCTATGTAACATATACCTGGAGAAAGTTTTCAGGGGTCAACGCCCCCGCGGCACGGTCTGAGACCAGGTCACAGAATAAAGCCATGTATTTAATGACCAATAAATAAGGTGTATAAAAATCAGCAACAAAACGTCTGGCAACGAAGTGTCCAGGATAAAAGGAAACGTTGAATATATATATATATATATATATATATATGTCGTGCCGAATATGTATAACTGGTCAATTAGCAAGAACTCATTTAAAATTAAGCCCTTTCTGAAATTTTCTCTTATACGTTTAAATATATATATTTTTTCATTAATGCAAAAATTTTTAATTTTGCACCAAAAGAATCTTAGAAAACTTACCTAACCTTATTATAATAAAAGCAATTTGTTTTAGCCTAACCCAACTAAATATATTTTAAATACTTTCAAAATTTAAAATACAAAAACAAAAAAAAATCAAATATTTTTTTCGTTGGGGTTCAGAATGATTTTGGCGAAATTTTTGCATAACAAATTTTCACTTTCCTTATGGCAAGATGAGCGTTGCTATTTAAGCCAAATGGAAAAGTTCTGCCTATTCGGCACGATAATATATATTTATATATATATATTTATTATATATATTAATATATATATATATATATATTATATATATATATTGAACAAATCACTGATAACCGCACACGAGAGAGAGAGAGACTTTGACGGCTTTCCCGGCCCAAATTTGGGCTTTTATAGTAATTTACAAGTAATTTACTTGTAAATAGTCCAGCGTGCGGCCAGCAGTAACAGCCTGGTTGATCAGGCCCTGATCCACCGGGAGGCCTGGTCATGGACCAGGCCGCGGGGGCGTTGATCCCCGGAATAGCCTCCAGGTAATCCAGGTAAGTTGGACCGAAACGTGCGGGTAAGATGTGTATAGAATGTATATTATACAAAGTGAGTTTCTCACAGTAAATATTCGTTGTATATAAATTACGTAAAGATGTGTTTATCGAAGTGCTTCCCTAGTGGGGATAAAAGTTAGAATAGTGAGAGTGACGGAGGAATGGGAAGATGAGGGAGGGAGAAAATTGAGTCAGCGAGAGGTCAGGGAGGGAAGGAAGGGTCAGCAGTAGAAGGGGGGGGGAAGGGGGGAGCCCCCACTCTATAAATAAGAGGTCACACACCTCTCTAATGGCAATATGACAAGGGGACGTAAGTAGACCTGATCATTTCTGACATAGCAAGTGGACACGAGAGGGGAGACGGCTGTAAGAGGGGAGACAGAGGGGAGGCTTGTGGTAGGGAGTAGAGGACCAGTTTTGAGTGGTATATTTGTAGATGAACGAGGGGATATAATGGTCTTCCTGACACGAGGACCATGGAGGAAGTTCCTGTGTGAGGTACTGTTTGATGGTAGGGTGTGAGGGAAGGTGTTGAGATGCAACTTATACAGACCATAGTTGACATCAGTGACATACTATATAGAAAGCCTCTTGATATGCAGAGCATTCTCGCAACATGGGTTAATTTTGTCCCCAGGATGCGACCCACACCAGTCAGCCAACACCCAGGTACCTACTTACTGCTAAGTGAGTGGGGACAGCAGGTGTTTTAAGGAAACACGCCCCCCCAGTGTTTCCACCTGTAACGGGGGTCGAACCACGGACCTCAGTGTGTGAGCTGAGTGCGCTACCTCTTAAATAAGCTTCTACGCTGTTTACCCTAATTACACAGTGGAAACAGCTAAGTATTTTGGAGCATTCCCAGGTAATTTAGATGGTTCATTTATTCTGCACTGGTAATATTTGATTTCTGTACATATTTCTCCTATACTGTGTCTCCTGCCTTGAAAGACCCTGTGGACAATTTACAAATTGGGAAACCGCAAGTGATATGCAAAATGCCCCTGTTATACTCCACACAGAACGGGTTACACACACGAGGTGATGAAAAATGTCACCGTAAGCTGGGAGACAATGTAGAGATGTATCGGATGTGAAAATTTAGATATCCGCGGATGTGTATGAGGATGTCTTACTTATTTCGCGAATGCGGATGCGGATGCGGATGTAGGAAATTGTATGGATGTTCCGCAGATTCGGATGTGGATGCATATGCGGATATCTGTTTACAGCAAAATGCGGACGTAGATGCGGATGTGAGAAATCGTGCGGATGTTCCGCGGATGCGGATATCCGATACATCACTACGGTGATACAGCATCGTCAGGCACTCCACGAGCTCAGTAGCTACGACATCTTGTAAGGTTACCTCAGCACAACTGTAGTTACTACCATCTTTCAGTATAGTTGATTCCACACACAAGAAAAGTACGAAGATGTTATCGGGTATTCCACTGTGGGTTCAATTATTATTTTGCTTATTATATAAAACATCCGGTTATTGCTGTATACAGTGATGTAAGAACTGCGGTTGGGACGATACCAGAATGCTTTCCGGTACCCATACTTAACCTTAGGCCGATACTCATACCGATACCATCAATATTAGCCGATACTGTGACACAGGTCTAGTGTTTGGGATGGGAGGCTTGAGAGAGCGTAGACAAATATGGGGTGAGAGAATGGGTGCAGTGGGGCATGAGGCAGTGTGATGACAAAGATAAAGGAATTAACAAGGAATGGGAGGGTATAAAAGGTAATGGGGAGAATGAGGGAAAGTGGTACTGAGAGTAAGGAAGGGGAAAGTGGAAGAGGATTATGTGAAGGATTGTTACTATACGAGGGGAGGATATGAGAGAGAGAGAGAGAGAGAGAGGAGAGAGAGAGAGAGAGATTGTAAATTGGATTCTCAACCTTGTAAAACCCTGTGTAAAAGAAAGAGAAACAAATATTTCTTTCAGATTTTCCCCTCTTCTTATCTACCATGCTAATGTGCGCTTCTTATCTCGGCCTAAAGTCAGATAAAGAAGTAATGGAAGAAGGTGACGATTTAGGGAATGGAGGGAGGGGGTAAGAGTCGAGTGGGTGAGAGAGAGAGAGAGAGAGAGAGAGAGGGGGGGGGAGTGAGGGAGATGCTGTGGGGGGTGTGATAGTCACATTTAGAACCATCCCCCCCACACACCCATTAATACCAGCCATCATCACCACCACCATTAAACCTTTCTCCACTCTTCCCCCTTCCTTCTCCCTTCTTCCCCCCTTCTTCTACTCTCTTCCCCCCTCCATCTCCCATCTTCCCCCTCCCTCTCCTCCCTCCCCCTACTGGTACTTCTATTACATTGTCTCACGTTACTGTAATTATCTCACTTAATAAGTGATCCCAATCCCTTATAATCAGAATTATCTTATTGGCTGTTGTTATGGACGTATTTGTGTTCGTCGTGTCCGTGTTTGTGTTCATGGTGTTTGTGTTCATTGTGTTTGTGTTCGTCGTGTCCGTGTTTGTGTTCGTTGTGTCCGTGTTTGCCTTCGTCGTGTCCGTGTTTGCCTTCGTCGTGTCCGTGTTCATTGTGTCCGTGATCATTGTGTTTGTGTTCGTCGTGTCCGTGTTTGTGTTCATTGTGTCCGTGTTTGTGCTCGTCTGTTCATTTTCTTTCTCCTTGAACGGAATTAGAATAATCTTAAAACTATCGTAGTTATTACGATTATTTGATATATATATCGTCACTTATAAATAATTGTTGAATTATCGTCACTGATATTATGATAATTTTTTTAATTATCGTTTTTTTATACACAGGAACGATACCCAAATTTTTACCGATAGCGATATTCGATATTAGACCGATACTTAAGCACGTCTCTACAACGTATTACGAATAATTTACGAACTGTCGTTAGTGCTAGTACGAGTAACTGAATTATCGTCGCTTACAACGTATTACGAATAATTTACGAACTATCGTTAGTGCTGGGATGAATAATGACTGAATTATCGTTGTTGTTAATAATTAAATCGTCTCTACAACGTAACGAATTATCGTTACTGTTAGTACGAATAATGACTGAATTATCGCCGCTGTTAAGAATTACATGATAATCAGATGTGACTTTTATATTAATGTGTTAATTGTGCAATAATAATTTTCAACCTGTAATATCCTCATTTTCTCTCTCTCTCTCTCTCTCTCTCTCTCTCTCTCTCTCTCTCTCTCTCTCTCTCTTCCTCTCTCTCTCTCTCTCTCTCTCTCTCTCTCTCTCTCTCTCTCTGGTAGAAATGCTAATGTCTGGCCCATTGTACCAGTTTATCCTATAATGATCTGCTTAATGAGGGTGATTACTTGTGACAGAAATGCTGTGTGTATCTGGGATTTAAATATTATTATTGGTGGCAGTGGTAGTAGTAGTAGTGGTAGTAGTGGTGGTAGTAGTAGTGGTAGTAGTAGTGGTAGTGGTAGTAGTAGTAGTAGTGGTAGTAGTAGTAATGGTAGTAGTGGTGGTAGTGGTAGTAGTGGTGGTAGTAGTGGTGGTAGTGGTAGTAGTAGTAGTAGTGGTAGTAATAGTAGTAGTAGTGGTAGTAGTAATAGTAGTAGTAATAGTAGTAGTAGTGGTAGTAGTAGTGGTAGTAGTAATAGTAGTAGTGATAGTAGTAGTGGTAGTAGTAATAGTAATAGTAGTAGTACGGTATTCTCAGTAATAGCACTGATTTTATTATCATTGTTATTATAGGGTAATGGGATATAATCAGGTTCAATTCAAGGTAGGGGAGAGTAGCTCCAGTTTCTTGAATCAAGAGCCTCTCATGAGCTTAGAGACCCTCTACTCGTGGGAATATCACGCCTCAGTATTCCTGGAGGACTCGGGCAACAAACTCGTAAGGGAAACGAAGGGTCACAGAGAGGCTGGTTTTCTCATTGTTGGTAAGAGTACCGACAGTATGATATCTTAAGAACTAAAAGGCAATACGCAACCCGCATATAGGACGCCGAAACATACAACGACGTTTCGGTCCCACTTGGATCATTTACAAAGTCACACGCTTTGTAAATTGGTCCAAGTCGGACCTAAACGTCGCCGTAAGCTCCTCTCACTCACATGTGCGGGTTATTTGTGTAATATAATAGGTAAAAACGTTATAGCCACGTTTCTCTCCCCAGGTTGAAGGATAAGACACGTTTAACACTTGGGTATCTTCATTTCGGAGACGTTTCGCTTACACAACAGGATGCTTCAGGCCTATAGAGGTAACTAAAGCTAGAAATACCAGTTGTTTCGCCTACTGTGTAGGCGAAATGTTTCGTTAATAAAGATACCAAAACGTTGCACTTTGGCGTTGTATACCATTATTATGAAGCTAATCCCACCAGTTGTGTCAGGTCGATGCCAAGGCTCTTGGTGAGCGAAACGTAGATAATCCCACCAGGAGTTGTCAGGTCGATGCCAAGGCTCTTGGTGAGCGAAACGTAGATAATCCCACCAGGAGTTGTCAGGTCGATGCCAAGGCTCTTGGTGAGCGAAACGTAGATAATCCCACCAGGAGTTGTCAGGTCGATGCCAAGGCTCTTGGTGAGCGAAACGTAGATAATCCCACCAGGAGTTGTCAGGTCGATGCCAAAGCTCTTGGTGAGCGAAACGTAGCTGTAACGTCTTCCTAGCTGCACTTGTGGCCATTTAGGTAATGGGTTTTGCGTTGCGGTCTGTTAGTGTTGCAGTTGAGAGCAGTATTAATTATTGTTGCTTGTGTTTACGTCCCAGTTCCTGAGGTCTGAATAGTGTTTGTGTCTGCAAGTGTTGACAAACACATCTTTGTAGGTACCTAAAGTGTCTGTAAATACCTGGAGGGTGTCCGGGGGGCAGCGCCCCAGCCGCCTGTTCCATGACCAAGCCTCGTCAAGTTCAAGTCCCCTGGATGCGTCTCACACCAGTCGGCTAACACCCAGGTACCTACTTGCTGCTTCGTGAACAGTGACAGCAGGTGTAAGGAAACACCCAGGTACCTACTTGCTGCTTCGTGAATAGTGACAGCAGGTGTAAGGTACGGTAGGAAGGCTGCTTATCTAATGAAGGCTGCTTATCTAATGAAGGCTCCTTATCTAATGAAGGCTCCTTATCTAATGAAGGCTGCTTATCTAATGAAGGCTGCTTATCTAATGAAGGCTGCTTATCTAATGAAGGCTGCTTATCTAATGAAGGCTCCTTATCTAATGAAGGCTGCTTATCTAATGAAGGCTGCTTATCTAATGAAGGCTGCTTATCTAATGAAGGCTCCTTATCTAATGAAGGCTGCTTATCTAATGAAGGCTGCTTATCTAATGAAGGCTGCTTATCTAATGAAGGCTCCTTATCTAATGAAGGCTGCTTATCTAATGAAGGCTGCTTATCTAATGAAGGCTCCTTATCTAATGAAGGCTGCTTATCTAATGAAGGCTCCTTATCTAATGAAGGCTGCTTATCTAATGAAGGCTCCTTATCTAATGAAGGCTGCTTATCTAATGAAGGCTGCTTATCTAATGAAGGCTCCTTATCTAATGAAGGCTGCTTATCTAATGAAGGCTCCTTATCTAATGAAGGCTCCTTATCTAATGAAGGCTGCTTATCTAATGAAGGCTCCTTATCTAATGAAGGCTGCTTATCTAATGAAGGCTCCTTATCTAATGAAGGCTCCTTATCTAATGAAGGCTCTTATCTAATGAAGGCTGCTTATCTAATGAAGGCTGCTTATCTAATGAAGGCTCCTTATCTAATGAAGGCTGCTTATCTAATGAAGGCTGCTTATCTAATGAAGGCTCCTTATCTAATGAAGGCTGCTTATCTAATGAAGGCTGCTTATCTAATGAAGGCTGCTTATCTAATGAAGGCTCCTTATCTAATGAAGGCTCCTTATCTAATGAAGGCTGCTTATCTAATGAAGGCTCCGTATCTAATGAAGGCTCCGTATCTAATGAAGGCTCCTTATCTAATGAAGGCTGCTTATCTAATGAAGGCTGCTTATCTAATGAAGGCTCCTTATCTAATGAAGGCTGCTTATCTAATGAAGGCTCCTTATCTAATGAAGGCTTCTTTTCCTAGGAAGGGTTTCTCCCTCCAGTTAAGATTCCTTCGCTAAGAAACCTACACTACCAGGGAGGGAAGATTCTCCTCCTCGTCCTCTCAGGAACATCGTCTTCCTCTACAAAGTGTAAATTAAATTGAAGAGCATCACCCTGGCGTCTCTGGGATGCTGACGTAATCTGATGTTCAAATAAACATTTATTACCTGTCTGACAGACTCTTCCAGTCGTCTCCTGCACCTGTACACTGCTACTTGTGACATCTGTCTCCTTCATCATATTTCTCTTTCTATAACTTATGTATCGCAAGTTTTACGTAGGCACAGAAAACCCGCACATAGATGAGAGGAGCTTACCACGACGTTTCGGTCCGACTGGGACCATTTACAAAGTGAGAAATCACACACACACACACACACACACAAAACACACACACACACACACACACACACACACACACACACACACACACACACACACACACACACACAAACTAAACACACACACACACACACACACACACACAAAACTAAACACACACACACACACAAACTAAACACACACACACACACACACACACACACACACACACACAACACACACACACACACACACACACACACAAACTAAACACACACACACAAACTAAACACACAAACTAAACACACACACACAAACTAAACACACACACACACACACACACACACACACACACACACAAACTAAACACACACAGTATAAATTCATTCTGCTTGAATGACTAGCCTTTCTAATCAAAATTATTAAGTACAGATAGAAATACGTGGGTCGGAAGTCTAGAATGTAAGCATGTCCGGTAATCCACTGTTGAAATCTCTGTAAATCCCTCTTACTGTGTGTTAAATCCCTACCCTCTGCTTGCTGTGTATGCTGAGATGAGTCCTCCAGAGGAGAGTGTTGTTTGTTCTATCAGACTATCCAAGAGCAGATCTATCCAATTGATTAAATCTTGTCCCTTATTCCTCTTTCTTGATTCTTTTCTCGTTTCCTCTCTCCTTTATTTACTCCATTTTCTCATACATTTGTTTTTCCTGTCTTCGTATTTTTTATTTCTTCTCTCTCCTTCCCCTTCCTTCGTCTCCCCTCATACCTATACTTTCCCCTCATCATATCTCTTCACCACCCTCTCTCGATTCCTCTCTTCCTCCTGCCTCCCTCCCTTCTCCCCCTCCTGCCTCCATCTATACTCCCCCTCTCCCACATCCCCCTCCCTACCTCCCTCCCTTATTAATTATGGTTGGCTGGCCTTGCTCGTGGCTATTAAATTGGCGTTTGCTCTTTATCTCTTCGTTATTGATCCCACCTTTCATCTAGTCTCCTGCCTATTCTACATTCATTGATTTTGTACCCATGTACAAGAGTTATGGTTTATATACACGCTGCCAGATGTTTTTTTTTTGTTTTTTTAAACAAATTTCTCCATAACTTTTTTTTTTTTAGGCTCAGGTTTGGTGTTTTTAATATAAGTGTTGTGGTACAGTCTGTTCAAATGTTTGTGTTGGCTTTGGTAACTTAGCATGTGTAGTAATGAAAGTGGTAAGGGTTAGAATGATGTCGCAGGAGTGGCTAGTTTGTGTACCTCATATCCATCCTGTGGATGGTAGTGGCTAGTTTATTGTGTACCTCATATCCATCCTGTGGATGGTAGTGGCTAGTTTATTGTGTACCTCATATCCATCCTGTGGATGGTAGTGGCTAGTTTGTGTACCTCATATCCATCCTGTGGATGGTAGTGGCTAGTTTATTGTGTACCTCATATCCATCCTGTGGATGGTAGTGGCTAGTTTATTGTGTACCTCATATCCATCCTGTGGAGGGTAGTGGCTAGTTTATTGTGTACCTCATATCCATCCTGCGGATGGTAGTGGCTAGTTTATTGTGTACCTCATATCCATCCTGCGGATGGTAGTGGCTAGTTTGTGTACCTCATATCTATCCTGTGGATGGTAGTGGCTAGTTTATTGTGTACCTCATATCCATCCTGTGGATGGTAGTGGCTAGTTTATTGTGCACCTCATATCCATCCTGTGGATGGTAGTGGCTAGTTTATTGTGTACCTCATATCCATCCTGTGGATGGAAGTGGCTAGTTTATTGCGCACCTCATATCCATCCTGTGGATGGTAGTGGCTAGTTTATTGTGTACCTCATATCTATCCTGTGGATGGTAGTGGCTAGTTTATTGTGTACCTCATATCCATCCTGTGGATGGTAGTGGCTAGTTTATTGTGTACCTCATATCCATCCTGTGGATGGTAGTGGCTAGTTTATTGTGTACCTCATATCCATCCTATGGATGGTAGTGGCTAGTTTATTGTGTACCTCATATCCATCCTGTGGATGGTAGTGGCTAGTTTATTGTGTACCTCATATCCATCCTGTGGATGGTAGCGCAAGAGCATATGGATACATAAAAGATTTAGGAAACATGTCCCAAAAAGGGGCTAAGAGGAACTGACAGTCACTGCAGTACAGCCGTGAAACTCCCACTATCCATAGAGCTGAAGTCACCGAGCCACTAGCCTTCAGCTGAAATTACGGTTCTGAAACACCAGTCCTCAGCCATAGTATAAACAATACCTTTTACACATTACAAGGACATCGAGAGCGACAGTGAATGTGTCGTAACATGACTAGTGTAGAGTTCCGGCTTCACTGTGAAGAAATCCAGAACAACCACAACAACGATGACAACGACGTCTTAGGACCTGAGCCTGGACAAGATTTTCACTTAAAGCTTGTGTTCCTGCCCTTCCTGGACGACCCGAGGAGGTATCGTTGATACAACGTGTAAACTTGCAGCCTGGACGACCCGAAAAGAGGTATCGTTGATACAACTTGTAAACTTGAAACCTGGACGACCCGAAGAGGTATCGTTGATACAACGTGTAAACTTGCAGCCTGGACGACCCGAGGAGGTATCGTTGATACAACTTGTAAACTTGAAACCTGGACGACCCGAAGAGGTATCGTTGATACAACGTGTAAACTTGCAGCCTGGACGACCCGAGGAGGTATCGTTGATACAACGTGTAAACTTGAATCAGCCTGGACGACCCGAGGAGGTATCGTTGATACAACGTGTAAACTTGAAGCCTGGACGACCCGAGGAGGTATCGTTGATACAACGTGTAAACTTGAATCAGCCTGGACGACCCGAGGAGGTATCGTTGATACAACGTGTAAACTTGAATCAGCCTGGACGACCCGAAGAGGTATCGTTGATACAACGTGTAAAACTTGAAGCCTGGACGACCCGAAAAGAGGTATCGTTGATACAACGTGTAAACTTGAAGCCTGGACGACCCGAGGAGGTATCGTTGATACAACGTGTAAACTTGAATCAGCCTGGACGACCCGAGGAGGTATCGTTGATACAACGTGTAAACTTGAAGCCTGGACGACCCGAGGAGGTATCGTTGATACAACGTGTAAACTTGAATCAGCCTGGACGACCCGAGGAGGTATCGTTGATACAACGTGTAAACTTGAAGCCTGGACGACCCGAGGAGGTATCGTTGATACAACGTGTAAACTTGAAGCCTGGACGACCCGAGGAGGTATCGTTGATACAACGTGTAAACTTGAAGCCTGGACGACCCGAAGAGGTATCGTTGATACAACGTGTAAACTTGAAGCCTGGACGACCGAGGAGGTATCGTTGATACAACGTGTAACTTGAAGCCTGGACGACCCGAGGAGGTATCGTTGATACAACGTGTAAACTTGAAGCCTGGACGACCCGAAGAGGTATCGTTGATACAACGTGTAAACTTGAAGCCTGGACGACCCGAAGAGGTATCGTTGATACAACGTAAAACTTGAAGCCTGGACGACCCGAAGAGGTATCGTTGATACAACGTAAAACTTGAAGATCTTACCTTACCTTATCACTTGTAGATCCTCAGTAATTAAAGAAGGCTGCTGAGTAAACGAAACGTTTCGTCGGTGGAATTACCAAATTGTTGCACGTTTTTCTTTTTAATTTTACGTAATACGCAGCCGTGGCTACATTTCACTCTGCTGTTGCGTAAGTAGACAGGATTGGAAATAACTAGTTCAGAAAACCGACAGGATGATGAATCAAACACTGAGGAAGACATCCAGTGCCTTCCTTATAGAGAATACCTATATACATTTACTAATGACCAAGTATATAAATTACTAAGAAATATATATATGTATATTATATATATATATATATATATATATATATATATATATTATATATTATATATATATAATATAAAGTGAAAGTGGCAACTATATAAATTACTAAGTGGCAGCTATATAAATTACTAAGTGGTAACTATATAAATTACTAAGTGGCAAGTATATAAATTACTAAGTGGTAACTATATAAATTACTAAATGGCAGCTATATAAATTACTAAGTGGTAACTATATAAATTACTAAGTGGTAACTATATAAATTACTAAGTGGTAACTATATAAATTACTAAGTGGCAGCTATATAAATTACTAAGTGGCAGCTATATAAATTACTAAGTGGCAGCTATATAAATTACTAAGTGGTAACTATATAAATTACTAAGTGGTAACTATATAAATTACTAAGTGGTAACTATATAAATTACTAAGTGGCAGCTATATAAATTACTAAGTGGCAGCTATATAAATTACTAAGTGGCAGCTATATAAATTACTAAGTGGTAACTATATAAATTACTAAGTGGTAACTATATAAATTACTAAGTGGCAAGTATATAAATTAGTACTAAGGGTAAACTGTGTTATCTTAACTACAATCCTGGTTCTTTAATGTTAAGAATTTAAATAGTTTTCTTGTGAAAGTGGGAGTGGGAGGATATTGTCAAGGGGGGAGGGGGAGATATTGTCAAGGGGAGGGGAGGATATTGTCAAGGGGGGTAGGGGGAAGGATATTGTCAAAGGGGGGAGGGGGGAGGATATTGTCAAGGGGGGAGGGGGAGGATATTGTCAAGGGGGGAGGGGGAGGATATTGTCAAGGGGGGAGGGGGAGGATATTGTCAAGGGGGGGGAGGGGGAGGATATTGTCAAGGGGGGGAGGGGGAGGATATTGTCAAGTGGGGAGGGGGAGGATATTGTCAAGGGGGAGACGGGATGTATTGTAAGAGGAGAGGGGTGAGGTATTGTAATGTGGGAGTGGGTAGGAATATTGTTCGGGGAGGGGGTGGAGGATATTGTCAGGGGGGAGTGGGTAGGATATTGTCAAGGGGGGAGGGGGAGGATATTGTCAAGGGGGAGGGGAGTGGGATAGGATATTGTCAAGGGGGGAGGGGGAGGATATTGTCAAGGGGGGAGGGGGAGGATATTGTCAAGGGGGGAGGGGGAGGATATTGTCAAGGGGGGAGGGGGAGGATATTGTCAAGGGGGGAGGGGGAGGATATTGTCAAGGGGGGAGTGGGAGGATATTGTCAAGGGGGGAGGGGGAGGATATTGTCAAGGGGGGAGGGGGAGGATATTGTCAAGGGGGGAGGGGGAGGATATTGTCAGGGGGGGAGGGGAGGATATTGTCAAGGGGGGAGGGGGAGGATATTGTCAAGGGGGGAGGGGGAGGATATTGTCAAGGGGGGAGGGGGAGGATATTGTCAAGGGGGGAGGGGGGAGGATATTGTCAAGGGGGGAGGGGAGGGGATATTGTCAAGGGGGGGAGGGGAGGATATTGTCAAGGGGGGAGGAGGGGAGGATATTGTCAAGGGGGGAGGGGGAGGATATTGTCAAGGGGGGGAGTGGGAGGATATTGTCAAGGGGGGGGAGGGGAGGATATTGTCAAGGGGGGGGAGGGGAGGATATTGTCAAGGGGGGAGGGGGAGGATATTGTCAAGGGGGGAGGGGGAGGATATTGTCAAGGGGGGGAGTGGGAGGATATTGTCAAGGGGGAGTGGGAGGATATTGTCAGGGGGAGGGGAGGATATTGTCAAGGGGGGAGGGGAGGATATTGTCGGGGGGGGGGAGGATATTGTCGGGGGAGGGGAGATATTGTCAAGGGGGGAGGGGGGATATTGTCAAGGGGGGAGGGGGAGGATATTGTCGGGGGGGAGTGGGAGGATATTGTCGGGGGGAGTGGGGAGGATATTGTCAGGGGGGAGTGGGGAGGATATTGTCAAGGGGGGAGGGGAGGATATTGTCAAGGGGGGGGAGTGGAGGATATTGTCAAGGGGGGAGGGGAGGATATTGTCAAGGGGGGGAGGGGAGGATATTGTCGGGGGGGGAGTGGGAGGATATTGTCGGGGGGGGAGTGGGAGGATATTGTCGGGGGGAGGGTGGAGGATATTGTCGGGGGGGAGGGGGAGGATATTGTCAAGGGGGGAGGGGGAGGATATTGTCGGGGGGAGTGGGAGGATATTGTCGGGGGGGGAGTGGGAGGATATTGTCAAGGGGGAGGGGGGAGGATATTGTCGGGGGGAGTGGGAGGATATTGTCGGGGGGGGGAAGTGGGAGGATATTGTCGGGGGGGAGTGGGAGGATATTGTCGGGGGGGGAGTGGGAGGATATTGTCGGGGGGGGTGGGAGGATATTGTCAAGGGGGGGGGGAGGATATTGTCGGGGGGGAGTGGAGAAGTGGGTGGAGGATATTGTCAGGGGGGGAGGGGAGGATATTGTCGGGGGGGAGTGGGAGGATATTGTCGGGGGGAGTGGGAGGATATTGTCGGGGGGGGAGTGGGAGGATATTGTCAAGGGGGGAGGGGGAGGATATTGTCGGGGGGGGAGTGGGAGGATATTGTCGGGGGGGGAGTGGGAGGATATTGTCGGGGGGAGTGGGAGGATATTGTCGGGGGGGGAGGGGAGGATATTGTCGGGGGGGGAGTGGGAGGATATTGTCAAGGGGGGGAGGGGGGAGGATATTGTCGGGGGGGGAGTGGGAGGATATTGTCGGGGGGGGAGTGGGAGGATATTGTCAAGGGGGGGAGTGGGAGGATATTGTCAAGGGGGGAGGGGAGGATATTGTCGGGGGGGAGTTGGGAGGATATTGTCGGGGGGGGAGTGGGAGGATATTGTCGGGGGGGGAGTGGGGGATATTGTCAAGGGGGGAGGGGGAGGATATTGTCGGGGGGGAGTGGGAGGATATTGTCGGGGGGGGAGTGGGAGGATATTGTCGGGGGGGGAGTGGGAGGATATTGTCAAGGGGGGGGAGGGGAGGATATTGTCAGGGGGGAGGGGGAGGATATTGTCGGGGGGGAGTGGGAGGATATTGTCAAGGGGGGAGGGGAGGATATTGTCGGGGGGGGAGTGGGAGGATATTGTCAAGGGGGGAGGGGGAGGATATTGTCGGGGGGGGAGTGGGAGGATATTGTCAAGGGGGGAGGGGGAGGATATTGTCGGGGGGGGAGTGGGAGGATATTGTCAAGGGGGGAGGGGGAGGATATTGTCGGGGGGGGAGTGGGAGGATATTGTCAAGGGGGGAGGGGGAGGATATTGTCGGGGGGGGAGTGGGAGGATATTGTCGGGGGGGGAGTGGGAGGATATTGTCGGGGGGGGAGTGGGAGGATATTGTCAAGGGGGGAGGGGGAGGATATTGTCGGGGGGGGAGTGGGAGGATATTGTCGGGGGGGGAGTGGGAGGATATTGTCGGGGGGGGAGTGGGAGGATATTGTCAAGGGGGGAGGGGGAGGATATTGTCGGGGGGGAGTGGGAGGTATTGTCGGGGGGGGAGTGGGAGGATATTGTCAGGGGGGGGGGGAGGATATTGTCGGGGGGGGAGTGGGGGAGGATATTGTCGGGGGGGGGAGTGGGAGGATATTGTCGGGGGGGGAGTGGGAGGATATTGTCGGGGGGGAGTGGGA
The DNA here is from genome assembly GCF_026875155.1 of Cherax quadricarinatus. Lineage (NCBI taxonomy): Eukaryota > Metazoa > Arthropoda > Malacostraca > Decapoda > Parastacidae > Cherax > Cherax quadricarinatus. The sequence continues at coordinate 10,040,447 of NC_069496.1, forward strand.
GGATATTGTCAGGGGGGAGGGGAGGATATTGTCAGGGGGGGAGTGGGAGGATATTGTCAGGGGGGGGAGGTGGGAGGATATTGTCGGGGGGGGAGTGGGAGGATATTGTCAGGGGGGAGGGGGGAGGATATTGTCGGGGGGGGGGATGTGGGGGGTGGGAGGATATTGTCAAGGGGGGGAGGGGAGGATATTGTCGGGGGGGGAGGGGGAGGATATTGTCAAGGGGGGGGGGGAGGATATGTCGGGGGGGGAGTGGGAGGATATTGTCGGGGGGGGAGTGGGAGGATATTGTCGGGGGGGGAGTGGGAGGATATTGTCGGGGGGGGAGTGGGAGGATATTGTCGGGGGGGAGTGGGAGGAATTGTCGGGGGGAGTGGGAGGATATTGTCGGGGGGGGGATGTGGAGAGGATATTGTCGGGGGGGAGTGGGAGGATATTGTCGGGGGGGGGAGTGGGAGGATATTGTCGGGGGGAGTGGGAGGATATTGTCGGGGGGGAGTGGGAGGATATTGTCGGGGGGGGGAGTATGGAGTGGGTGTTGGAGGATATTGTCGGGGTGGGAGTGGGAGGATATTGTCGGGGGGGAGTGGGAGGGGAGGATATTGTCGGGTGGGAGTGGGAGGATATTGTCGGGGGGGGGGAGTGGGAGGATATTGTCGGGGGGGGTGGGAGGGGAGGATATTGTCGGGGGGAGTGGGAGGGGAGGATATGTTCTCAAAGTGGTGGAGAGGGGTGAGAGGGACTCACTCTGAGGGGTGAGAGGGACTGAGGGGTGAGAGGGACTGAGGGGTGAGAAGGACTCACTCTGAGGGGTGAGAGGGACTCTGAGGGGTGAGAGGGGCTCTGAGGGGTGAGAGGGACTCACTCTGAGGGGTGAGAGGGACTCTGAGGGGTGAGAGGGGCTCTGAGGGGTGAGAGGGACTCACTCTGAGGGGTGAGGTTGAGGAAGAGGAGGAGAGTAAGCTTTAAAAACTGCTTTTATCTCTCATTGTTATGCACTTCCTCCCCTCAACTCTCTCTCTCTCTCTCTCTCTCTCTCTTTTACTAGTTTAGGCTAAGTGTTTCTGTCGTTACTTACAAGATAAAAGCGGTTACCTACGTCATATTTAGATGTCAGGGGCCCAAGACTGTTCAACTGCCTCCCAGCATATATTAAGGGGATTACCAATAGAACCCTGTCTGTCTTCAAGACGGATCTGGACAGGCACCTAAAGTCAGTATCTGATCAGCCAGGCTGTGATTCGTACGTTGATTTGCGTTTTTGCTAGGAATAACAGTCTGGTTGATCATGCCCTGATCAACCAGGCTGGGCTGATCATGGACCGGGCCGCAGGGGCGTTGATCCCCGGAATACCCTCCAGGTAGGTAGACTAGAATCATAGTATAAACACTATCGTTAGTGTTTATACTATGTGAACATGTTACAGACACGAGTCATTCCAGGAATGATCTTAGATGAAATAATGTTTTTGAGATGGGTACAGAGTGTAGTTGCTGTTTACTGCCCGTCTTGTTGTGTAAAAGCTGTCTTCTTGTCCTCGAAGTGGAGACAAGTGTGGTATCTTTGTGTGTCTTGCTCATAACAGTAAGGCCACCCACATCTCTCCGGTGTTGAAGACTCTACTGGAATGACAGATCTGTCCAGGCTGGGTAAAGACGAGGGATGAGTCGTCTTGCTTGAATCTCCATTCTGTCCAGAGGTAGATGAGATGGGGTTGACAATCTAAGATAGTGGACTGCCTACCAGTGCAATCTAAGATAGTGGACTGCCTATCAGTGCAATCCAAGATAGTGGACTCCCTACCAGTGCAATCTAAGATACTGGACTGCCTACCAGTGCAATCTAAGCTGGTTGACTGCCTACCAGTGCAGTCTAAGGTAGTGGACTGCCTATCAGTGCAATCTAAGATAGTGGATTGCCTACCAGTGCAATCTAAGATAGTGGACTTCCTACCAGAGCAATCTAAGATACTGGACTGCCAACCAGTGCAATCTAAGTGGACTGCTTACCAGTGCAATCTAAGATAGTGGATTGCCTACCAGTGCAATCTAAGATAGTGGACTGCCTACCAGTGCAATCTAAGATAGTGGACTGCCTACCAGTGCAATCTAAGATAGTGGATTGCCTACCAGTGCAATCTAAGATAGTGGATTGCCTACCAGTGCAATCTAAGATAGTGGACTGCCTACCAGTGCAATCTAAGATAGTGGACTGCCTACCAGTGCAATCTAAGATAGTGGACTGCCTACCAGTGCAATCTAAGATAGTGGACTTCCTACCAGTGCAATCTAAGATAGTGGACTTCCTACCAGTGCAATCTAAGATAGTGGACTTCCTACCAGTGCAATCTAAGATAGTGGACTGCCTACCAGTGCAATCTAAGATAGTGGATTGCCTACCAGTGCAATCTAAGATAGTGGACTGCCTACCAGTGCAATCTAAGATAGTGGACTGCCTACCAGTGCAATCTAAGATAGTGGACTGCCTACCAGTGCAATCTAAGATAGTGGACTTCCTACCAGTGCAATCTAAGATAGTGGACTTTCCTACCAGTGCAATCTAAGATAGTGGACTCCTACCAGTGCAATCTAAGATAGTGGACTTCCTACCAGTGCAATCTAAGATATGGACTGCCTACCAGTGCAATCTAAGATAGTGGATTGCCTACCAGTGCAATCTAAGATAGTGGATTGCCTACCAGTGCAATCTAAGATAGTGGACTGCCTACCAGTGCAATCTAAGATAGTGGACTGCCTACCAGTGCAATCTAAGATAGTGGACTGCCTACCAGTGCAATCTAAGATAGTGGACTGCCTACCAGTGCAATCTAAGATATGTGGACTGCCTACCAGTGCAATCTAAGATACTGGACTGCCTACCAGTGCAATCTAAGATAGTGGACTGCTACCAGTGCAATCTAAGATAGTGGACTGCCTACCAGTGCAATCTAAGATAGTGGACTGCCTACCAGTGCAATCTAAGATACTGGACTGCCTACCAGTGCAATCTAAGATACCGGACTGCCTACCAGTGCAATCTAAGATACTGGACTGCCTACCAGTGCAATCTAAGATACTGGACTGCCTACCAGTGCAATCTAAGATTACTGGACTGCTGCCAGTGCAATCTAAGATACTGGACTGCCTACCAGTGCAATCTAAGATACTGGACTGCCTGCCAGTGCAATCTAAGATACTGGACTGCCTGCCAGTGCAATCTAAGATACTGGACTGCCTGCCAGTGCAATCTAAGATACTGGACTGCCTACCAGTGCAATCTAAGATACTGGACTGCCTACCAGTGCAATCTAAGATAGGGACTGCCTCCAGTGCAATCTAAGATACGGACTGCCTACCAGTGCAATCTAAGATACTGGACTGCCTACCAGTGCAATCTAAGATACCGGACTGCCTACCAGTGCAATCTAAGATACTGGACTGCCTACCAGTGCAATCTAAGATAGTGGACTGCCTACCAGTGCAATCTAAGATACTGGACTGCCTACCAGTGCAATCTAAGATACTGGACTGCCTACCCCCATATAACATGCCATTAGTTTTTTCCAGGTTACTATAGCAACAAACTATAGATACATGGCTCAGAGAACCGACAAGTTGTAAAAGGACACAAGTGCAACTAATGTGACACATTTATTGTGGCAACGTTTCGCTCACCAGGAGCTTTATCAAGTCGTTGGCTAGTTTGTGTGGTGCACTGCCTATACCTGATGTGATTGGTCTGAGAGGAATATTATGTTTGTGGGTCTTGGGTAAACCATACATGTGGGTCTTGGGTAAACCATACATGTGTGCTGGTTTAGGGTTGCTGGGTAACAAGTACACAAGTTTCTTCCCTTCTCTAGTGCGTTTGAGTATTTGTCTGGTTTTGTGTAGAAAATCTTTGGTGAGTGTCTCCCACTGTTGAGTGCTGATGGGTTCGTATGTAGACTGATCACTCAAAAGGTCCATCATTTTGGTGTTGTGGTCACTGGTGTTGAGGATCACGACTCCACCTCCTTTGTCGGCGGTGGTGAGGATAATGTTGGGGTTGTTGGCGACGTCCTTAAGGGCAGTGATGTATCGTCAAGGAAGATTAGAAGTAGAGGGTTCACATAAAGCTGCAGTGAGAATGCTCTGTATATAGCCCTTCTGGAAATCACTGTCATTGTGTCTGTGGCTTCTGGTAACTAGGTTGAGTTGATAAGTTTGCGTATGTTAGTGGTAAATTTGAGTGACAGACTCAGTGCTTGTTTCTCGTAGTCAGTTAAGGTGCGTGACGATTGCTTTATCAGGGATTCCTGTCTCATTTCCTTCCATCGACTGTTAGTGCAGAGGTACTGACGTCTGCGATTGAGTTTGATCTTCTGTTGGAGGTTGGCTGTGGTGACTGCGCTGAGAATATCCTCAGCAGTGTGGTGGTCAATCTGAAGATTGGCACTGATATTCCTCGCAGTTTCGAAGGTTTCCTTAGCGATGTTAGAAAGTTCTTCGGCACATTCAGTTAAGTAAGCTTGGGTAGCTGGAGAGAAAGGGTCCTTGGAGTTGGAGAGATGCCCAGGGGTAGACTTGGGATCACCTTCTCGGTTAAGCAGTCTTGTAGGTCCTGCTCTACTTCTCGTTAGTGTGACTTTGTAAATGGTCCAAGTCGGACCGAAACGTCGCCGTAAGCTCCTCTCTTCTATGTGCGGGTTATTTGTGTATTTCAATCTTGTAGGAAGTTGTCTGATGCGATAACTGTGAACACGAAGAAGGGTGTCCAAATAACGTCTACATGAAATATCTATGTATTGTTTGTAACAGCTTGACAAAGCTCCTGGAGAGCGAAACGTTGCCACAACAAAAATGTCACATTAGTTGCACTTGTGTCCTTTTACTTTACATATTGTCGGTAATTCTACCAACATTATTACAACCGACAAGTTGACAAATTTAGACACATACATTGCACACCTGTCTAATATACTAACTGTAAGCTGATTAATGTACCTGAAATCAGCTGACATCTCCTCTTTTGCATAAACAAATGGTTAGTGTAGTCATGTACAGAGGCATGGAATTCAGGGATGCTTTGAAGAGATTGGAGCAAGCAGGCTACCTTGTGTAAGGCTGGCAGTGAGTGCCTGACTCTTATATTGTGTAAGGCTGGCAGTGAGTGCCTGACTCTTATATTGTGTAAGGCTGGCAGTGAGTGCCTGACTCTTATATTGTGTAAGGCTGGCAGTGAGTGCCTGACTCTTATATTGTGTAAGGCTGGCAGTGAGTGCCTGACTCGTGTGCCTTGTGTAAGGCTGGCAGTGAGTGCCTGACTCGTGTACCTTGTGTAAGGCTGGCAGTGAGTGCCTGACTCTTATATTGTGTAAGGCTGGCAGTGAGTGCCTGAGTCTTATATTGTGTAAGGCTGGCAGTGAGTGCCTGACTCTTATATTGTGTAAGGCTGGCAGTGAGTGCCTAAACTCTTATATTGTGTAAGGCTGGCGTGAGTCCTGACTTTATTTTGTGAAAAGGGCTGGCAGTGAGTGCCTGCCCTCGTGTGCCTTGTGTAAGGCTGGCAGTGAGTCCCTGACTCGTTTTGCCTTGTGTAAGGCGGGCAGTGAGTGCCTGACTCGTGTACCTTGTGGAAGGCTGGCAGTGAGTGCCTGACTCGTGTACCTTGCGTAAGGCTGGCAGTAAGTTCCTGACTCGTGTACCTTGTGTAAGGCTGGCAGTGAGTGCCTAAACTCGTGTACCTTGTGTAAGGCTGGCAGTGAGTGCCTGACTCGTGTACCTTGTGTAAGGCTGGCAGTGAGTGCCTGACTCGTGTACCTTGTGGAAGGCTGGCAGTGAGTGCCTGACTCGTGTACCTTGCGAAAGGTGGCGGGTGATTTTCCTGACTCGTGTACCTTGTGTAGGCTGGCAGTGAGGCCTGACTCGTGTACCTTTTTGTAAGGCTGGCAGTGAGTCCCTGACTCGGTACTTGTGTAAGGTGGCAGTGAGTTCCTGACTCGTGTACCTTGTGTAAGGCTGGCAGTGAGTGCCTGACTCTTTGTACCTTGTGAAAGGGGCTGGCAGTGAGTGCCTGACTCGTTTTCCTTGTGGAAGGCTGGCAGTGAGTACCTGACTTTTTGTACCTTGTGGAAGGCCGGCAGTGAGTGCCTGACTCGTGTACCTTGTGGAAGGCTGGCAGTGAGTACCTGACTCGTGTACTTGTGGAAGGCTGGCAGTGGGCCGACTCGTGTATCTTGTGGAAGGCTGGCATGAGTTGCCTGACTCGTGTACCTTTGGAAGGCTGGCTGTGAGTGCCTGACTCGTGTACCTTGTGTAAGGCTGGCAGTGAGTTCCTGACTCGTGTACCTTGTGGAAGGCTGGCAGTGAAGTGCCTGCGTGTACCTTGTGGAGGCTGGCAGTGAGTGCCTGATCGTGTACCTTGGGTAAGGTGGCAGTGAGTTCCTGATCGTTTTACCTTGTGAAAGGGCTGGCAGTGAGTTCCTGACTCGTGTACCTTGTGTAAGGCTGGCAGTGAGTGCCTGACTCGTGTACCTTGTGGAAGGCTGGCAGTGAGTACCTGACTCGTGTACCTTGTGAAGGGCCCGGGCAGTGAGTGCTGACTCGTGTACCTTGTGGAAGGCTGGCAGTGATTTCTGACTCGTGTCCCCTTGTGGAAGGCTGGCAGTGAGTGCCTGACTCGTGTACCTTGTTTTAACGGCTGGCAGTGAGTGCCTGACTCGTGTACCTTGTGTAAGGCGGGCAGTGAGTACCTGACTCGTGTACCTTGTGGAAGGCTGGCAGTGAGTACCTGACTCGTGGAGCTTGTGTAAGGCTGGCAGTGAGTGCCTGACTCGTGTACCTTGTGTAAGGCTGGCAGTGAGTGCCTGACTCGTGTACCTTGTGTAAGGCTGGCAGTGAGTTCCTGACTCGTGTACCTTGTGTAAGGCTGGCAGTGAGTGCCTGACTCGTGTACCTTGTGTAAGGCTGGCAGTGAGTGCCTGACTCGTGTACCTTGTGGAAGGCTGGCAGTGAGTACCTGACTTGTGTACCTTGTGGAAGGCCGGCAGTGAGTGCCTGACTCGTGTACCTTGTGGAAGGCTGGCAGTGAGTACCTGACTCGTGTACCTTGTGGAAGGCTGGCAGTGAGTGCCTGACTCGTGTATCTTGTGGAAGGCTGGCAGTGAGTGCCTGACTCGTGTACCTTGTGGAAGGCTGGCTGTGAGTGCCTGACTCGTGTACCTTGTGTAAGGCTGGCAGTGAGTTCCTGACTCGTGTACCTTGTGGAAGGCGGGCCCAGTGAGTGCCTGACTCGTTACCTTGTGGAAGGTGGCCAGTGAGTGCCTGACTCGGTACCTTGCGTAAGGCTGGGCAGTGAGTTCCTGATCGTGTACCTTTTTGTAAGGCTGGGCATGAGTTCCTGACTCGTGTACCTTGTGTAAGGCTGGAAGGAGTGCCTGACTCGTGTCCCTTTGTGGAAGGCTGGCAGTGAGTCCCTGATCGTGTACCTTTGTGGAAGGCCGGCAGTGAGTGCCTGACTCGTGAAACCTTGTGGAAGGCTGGCAGTGAGTTCCTGACTCGTGTACCTTGTGGAAGGTGGCAGTGAGTGCCTGACTCGTGTCCCCTTGTGGAAGGCTGGCAGTGAGTCCCTGACTCGTGTACCTTGTGGAAGGCTGGCAGTGATTTGCCTGACTCGTGAAACCTTGTGTGAAGGCTGGCAGTGAGTGCCTGACTCGTGTACCTTGTGTAAGGCGGGCAGTGAGTACCTGACTCGTGTACCTTGTGGAAGGCTGGCAGTGAGTACCTGACTCGTGGAGCTTGTGTAAGGCTGGCAGTGAGTGCCTGACTCGTGTACCTTGTGTAAGGCTGGCAGTGAGTGCCTGACTCGTGTACCTTGTGTAAGGCGGGCAGTGAGTACCTGACTCGTGTACCTTGTGGAAGGTTTGGCATTTGAGTACCTGACTCGTGGAGCTTGTGTAAGGCTGGAGTGAGTGCCTGACTCTTTGTACCTTGTGTAAGGCTGGCAGTGAGTGCCTGACTCGTGTACCTTTGTGTAAGGCGGGCAGTGAGTACCTGACTCGTGTACCTTGTGGAAGGCTGGCAGTGAGTACCTGACTCGTGTTATCTTGTGGAAGGCTGGCAGTGAGTGCCTGACTCGGGGTCCCTTGTGTAAGGCGGCAGTGAGTACCGGGACTCGTGTACCTTGTGGAAGGTGGCAGTGAGTACCTGACTCGTGTATCTTGTGGAAGGCTGGCCAGTGGAGTGCCTAAATCGTGAAACCTTGTGGGAATGTGGCAGTGAGTGCCTGACTCGTGTTCCTTGTGGAAGGTGGCAGTGAGTGCCGACTCGTGTACCTTGTGGAAGGCTGGCAGTGAGTCCTGACTCGTGTACCTTGTGGAAGGCTGGCAGTGAGTGCCTGGAACTCGTGTACCTTGTGTAAGGCTGGCAGTGAGTACCTGACTCGTGTACCTTTTGTAAGGCTGGCAGTGAGTGCCTGACTCGTGTACCTTGTGTAAGGCTGACAGTGAGTGCCTGACTCGTGTACCTTGTGGAAGGCTGGCAGTGAGTACCTAAATCGTGTACCTTGTGTAAGGCTGGCATGAAGTACCTGACTCGTGTCCCTTGTGGAAGGCTGGCGTGAGTACCTGACTCGTGTACCTTGGGGAAAGGGCTGGCAGTGAGTCCCTGACTCGTGTTCCTTGTGGAAGGCTGGCAGTGAGTGCCTGACTCGTGTTCCTTGTGGAAGGCTGGCAGTGAGTGCCTGACTCGTGTACCTTGTGGAAGGCTGGCAGTGAGTGCCTGACTCGTGTACCTTGGGGAAAGGCTGGCAGTGAGTACCTGACTCGTGTACCTTGTGGAAGGCTGGCAGTGAGTACCTGACTCGTGTACCTTGTGGAAGGCTGGCAGTGGTGCCTGACTCGTGTACCTTGTGAAGGCTGGCAGTGAGTGTCTGACTCGTGTACCTTGTGGAAGGTGGCAGTGAGTGCCTGATCGTGTACCTTGTGGAAGGCTGGCAGTGAGTGCCTGACTCGTGTACCTTGTGGAAGGCTGGCAGGGGAGTACCTGACTCGTGTACCTTGTGTAAGGTTGGCAGTGAGTACCTGACTCGTGTACCTTGTGGAAGGTTTGGCGTGAGTACCTGACTGGTACCTTGTGGAAGGCTGGCAGTGAGGCCTGACTCGTGTTCCTTGTGGAAGGCTGGCAGTGAGTGCTGACTCGTGTTCCTTGTGGAAGGCTGGCAGTGAGGGGCCTGACTCGTGTACCTTGTGGAAGGCTGGCAGTGAGTGCCTGATCGTGTACCTTGTGGAAGGCTGGCAGTGAGTACCTGACTCGTGTACCTTGTGGAAGGTGGCAGTGAGTACCTGATCGTGTACCTTGTGGAAGGCTGGCAGTGAGGCCTGACTCGTGTACCTTGTGGAAGGCTGGCAGGGGAGTGTCTGACTCGTGTACCTTGTGGGAAGGCTGGCAGTGAGTGCCTGACTCGTGTACCTTGTGGAAGGCTGGCAGTGAGTGCTGACTCGTGGAGCTACTCTGAGGGACCTGCTTTCACTGAAGGTAGTCAATAAGAAGGTGTGGGCTCACTGCCAGACACTCTTAAGTGATTGTTTTTTTTAAACCTACAGTCCCTGGTGCCATAATCTCTCTCTCTCCTCTCCTCTCTCTCTCTCTGTCTCTCTCTCTTTCTCACTCACTCTATTCCTCAAAATCCTTTCATGTGATGATGGGTCTTGGTCGTAGGAAGGGGGGAGCTGCCATCCCCTTCCTAAAAGTAACATCAAGGGATAGTTAGTGTAGAGGGTAACATCAGGGGATAGTTAGTGTAGAGGGTAACATCAAGGGATAGTTAGTGTAGAGGGTAACATCAAGGGATAGTTAGTGTAGAGGGTAACATCAAGGGATAGTTAGTGTAGAGGGTAACATCAAGGGATAGTTAGTGTAGGGGGGTACATTCAAGGGATAGTTAATGTAGACGGTAACATCACGGGATAGTTAGTGTAGAGGGTAACATCAAGGGATAGTTACTGTAGAGGGTAACATCATGGGATACTTAGTGTAGAGGGTAACATCAAGGGATAGTTACTGTAGAGGGTAACATCAAGGGATAGTTAGTGTAAAGGGTAACATCACGGGATAGTTAGTGTAGAGGGTAACATCACGGGATAGTTAGTGTAGAGGGTAACATCAAGGGTTTAGTTAGTTGTAGAGGGTAACATAAAGGGATAGTTAGTGTAGAGGGTAACATCACGGGATAGTTAGTGTAGACGGTAACATCACGGGATAGTTAGTGTAGAGGGTAACATCAAGGGATAGTTAGTGTAGAGGGTAACATCAAGGGATAGTTAGTGTAGAGGGTAACATCAAGGGATAGTTAGTGTAGAGGGTAACATCACGGGATAGTCAGTGTGGGAGGGTAACTCAAGGGATAGTTATTTGTTGAGGGTAACATCAAGGGATAGTTAGTGTAGAGGGTAACATCAAGGGATAGTCAGTGTAGAGGGTAACATCAAGGGATAGTCAGTGTAGAGGGTAACATCACGGGATAGTCAGTGTGAGGGTAAATCAGGATAGTTAGTGTTGAGGGTAACATCAAGGGATAGTTAGTGTAGAGGGTCATCAAGGGATGTCAGTGTAGAGGGTAACATCAAGGGATAGTCAGTGTAGAGGGTAACATCAAGGGATAGTCAGTGTAGAGGGTAACATCAAGGGATAGTTACGCAGTTTCAGTATGTACTATCATTAACAGAACCAGGAGATATAGCCTGACTAATGCTTGTTTCTCTTATATTTCAGGTAGGTACTTCCTCACGTCTTGATTATGGGAGATGTACTCAGCGCTGATACTAGGTAAGTCCTTCCTTACGAATGATGAAAAAGTACTCAGTACTGCTTCAGTGTAAGTACTTCCTCTCGTGTGCATATGTACTCAGTACTACTTGAGTGTAAGTACTTCCTTCCGTGTGCATATGTACTCAGTACTGCTTCAGTGTAAGGACTTCCGTGTGCATATGTACTCAATACTGCTTCAGTGTACTTCCTCTCGTGTGCATATGTACTCAGTCTGCCTTCGGTGTATTCTTCTCGTGTGCATATGTACTCAGTACTGCTCTGGTGGCCTGGTGGTTAACGCTCTCGCTTCACACGGTGAGGGCCTGGGTTCGATTCCCAGCCAGAGTAGAAACATTGGACGTGTTTCTTTCCACCTGTTGTCTATGTTCCCCATCAGTAAAATGGGTACCTGGGTGTTAGTCGACTGGTGTGGGTCGCATCCTGGGACACTGACCTAAGGAGGCCTGGTCACAGACCTGGCCGCGGGGGCGTTGACCCCCGGAACTCTCTCAGGTAAACTCTCGGTAAAAATGCCAATGCTATGACATAATTTTATTTTTAAAAAGAGACATGACTACCCTTCGCTTTTGTAAGAACAGTTACACTGGCATATCAAATAATGTTGAACACAGTTCCTGTAGTGTGAGAAAAGTGTACTTGTTAACACCCTAAAGTGTACGTGTTAACACCCTAACACAGTTCTTGCTGTGTCGTTGTTAACACCCCTTAAAACAGTTCTTGTGTGGGTTAACACCTTAACACTTTTCTTGCTGTGTCATCGTTAACACCCTCCCTAACGCAGTTTTGCTGTGTCGTGGTTAACACCCTAACACAGTTCTTGCTGTGTCGTGGTTAACACCCTCCCTAACACAGTTCTTGCTGTGTCGTTAACACCATAACACAGTTCTTGCTGTGTCGTGGTTAACACCCTCCCTAACATAGTTCTTGCTGTGTCGTGGTTAACACCCTAACACAGTTCTTGCTGTGTCGTGGTTAACACCCTGACACAGTTCTTGCTGTGTCGTGGTTAACACCCTAACACAGTTCTTACTGTGTCGTGGTTAACACCATAACACAGTTCTTGCTGTGTCGTGGTTAACACCCTAACACAGTTCGTGCTGTGTCGTGGTTAACACCCTCCCTAACACAGTTCTTGCTGTGTCGTGGTTAACACCATAAAAACAGTTCTTTCTGTGTCGTGGGTTAAACCCCAACACAGTTCTTGCTGTGTCGTGGTAAACACCCTAACACAGTTCTTGCTGTGTCGTGGTTAACACCCTAACACAGTTCGTGCTGTGTCGTGGTTAACACTCTCCCTAACACAGTTCTTGCTGTGTCGTGGTTAACCCCTCTCCCTAACACAGTTCTTTGCTGTGTCGTGGTTAACACCCTAACACAGTTCTTGCTGTGTCGTGTTAACACCCTAAACACAGTTTCTTACTGTGTCGTGGTTAACACCCTAACACAGTTCTTACTGTGTCGTGGTTAACACCCTAAAAGTTCTTGCTGTGTCGTGGTTAAAAACCCTAACCAGTTCTTACTGTGTCGTGGGTTAACACCCTACCCCAGTTCTTACTGTGTCGTGGTTAACACCCTAAAAAGTTCTTGCTGTGTCGTGGTTAACACCCTAACACAGGGTTTTTGCTGTGTCGTGGTTAACACCCTAACACAGTTCTTACTGTGTCGTGGTTAAACACCCTAAAAACAGTTCTTACTGTGTCGTGGTTAAACCCCCTAACACAGTTCTTGCTGTGTTCCCTGGTTAACACCATAACGTTCTTGCTGTGTCGTGGTTAATACCCTAACACAGTTCTTGCTGTGTCGTGGTTAACACCATAACAGTTCTTGCTGTGTCGTGGTTAACACCCTAACACAGTTCTTGCTGTGTCGTGGTTAACACCCTCCCTAACACAGTTCTTGCTGTGTCGTGGTTAACACCCTAACACAGTTCTTGCTGTGTCGTGGTTAACACCCTAACACAGTTCTTGCTGTGGTCGTGGTTAACACCCTAACACGTTTTGCTGGTCGTGGTTAACACCCTCCCTAACACAGTTCTTGCTGTGTCGTGGTTAACACCCTAACACAGTTCTTGCTGTGTCGTGGTTAACACCCCAACACAGTTCTTGCTGTGTCGTGGTTAACACCCTAACACAGTTATTGCTGTGTCGTGGTTAACACCATAACACAGTTCTTGCTGTGTCGTGGTTAACACCATAACACAGTTCTTACTGTGTCGTGGTTAACACCCTAACACAGTTCTTGCTGTGTTGTGGTTAACACCCTCCCTAACACAGTTCTTGCTGTGTCGTGGTTAACACCCTAACACAGTTCTTGCTGTGTCGTGGTTAAAAACCCTCCCTAACACGTTTCTTGCTGTGTGTGGTTAACACCATAACACAGTTCTTACTGTGTCGTGGTTAAACACCAAACACAGTTCTTGCTGTGTGTAGTTGGTCGTGTTCTTATAATATGTCACTTTATTTTTAATATTTTACGTCGTGTTTACAATCTCTGTTGTTTGGGTAGACAATAAAGCGTTTTCGACAAATCGTAATTCACAGACACTAAGAACATTACGTGTTTCTGCTCAATGATCTTATGTCCCAAAATTTCTAAACTTTTGTCCTGGAAAATAATGCATTTTTTATTGATTTTCTGATTTTTTAAAACATCGAGATATGTCATAAAAACGGGTTTTTAAAACTTATTTTCGACGTTTACCCTCTGGGGGAGTTTTCCCAAAAAAGTGGTTAATAAAGCCCCACTGGGGGGAAAAAGTCATAAAATTTTTGTATTTTTAAAACCAGTTTGGAGCGAAATGTTGGTTTTTTAAATATGCTTATACTGGTATGCAAGTTTCTATTGTAACAACAGTTAGTCGATCACAAGAAGTTTAGGGGATACTTAAAGTTGACGTTACCATTTTGTTAAAATGTGATTTAAATGTGAGGAACAGTTTGGTTTTAGTCAGGGGACCGGAAAAAGAAGAATCACGTTCATATCGTTCTCCCCACTGTTTTCCCAGAGGTGCCCCTACACTGAAACTATCAACCATTCAGAGTGCACTGTCTTGGTACCCCCGGCTACGTCCGGATTACAACAACTTCAGAGTGCACGTACTTGGTCCCCGCCAGGATCACGCCCTGGATTATCAACACTTCAGGTGCAGTATTTGGTACACCGGGTCTCAGCCCCGGATTATAAACACTTCAGGGTGCCGTATTGGTACCCCAGGACTCACGTCCTGGTTTATAACACCTCGAGTGCCGGTTCTTGGTACCCAGGACTCCGTCCTGGTTTCAACACCTTCGAGTGCATGTATTTGGTACCACCGGACCAGTCCTGGTTATCAACACATTCAGAGTGCACTGTTCTTGGTCACCGGACTCACGCCTGGATTATAACACACTTCGAGTGCACTGTTTTGGGTACCCCAGGCTCCGTCCGGGGATTATAAACACACTTCAGAGTGATGTTCTTGGTCCCCAGGATCAAGTCCTGGATTATAAACACATTTCAGAGTGCATTTTCTTGGTACCACAGTACTCACGCCCTGGATTTCAACACACTTCAGGTGCACGCTTGGTACCCCCAGGATCACGCCTGGATTATCAAACATTTCAGAGGCATGTATTTGGGTACACCAGGACTCAGTCCTGGTTTAAAACCACTTCAAGTGCACTGTACTTGGGGTCCCAACTCACGCCTGGATTTCAACACACTTAGAGTGCACTGTCTTGGTACCACCAGGACTACGTCCTGGTTTATCAACACCTTCAGAGTCACGTCTTGGCCCAACCGGGGAATCACGCCCGGGTTATCAACACCCCTTCAGAGTGCACTTATTTGGGTTTACCACAGGATCACGTCCTGGATTACAAACATTCAGAGTGCACTGTCTTGGTACCCCCAGGACCACGCCCTGGTTATAAACCCTTCGAGTGCACTGTATTGGTACCACCAGGACCACGCCCTGGATTATCAACCCCCACTTCAGAGTGCACTGTACTTGGTACCACCAGGATCACGTCCGGTTTAAAACCCACTTCAGGGGTGCATGTTCTTGGTACACCGGATCACGCCCTGGTTTCAACCTTTTTCAGAGTGCGCTGTACTGGACCAAGACTCAAGTCTGGATGTAAAGTACTATGATGAACAAAAGCCCGACCCCCATGACCCCTGGTTCGATCAGCCGGGGGGGCGTTGACCCAAAAACCTCTCCAGATAAACCCCAGGTAAGCGATTTCTTTTTCAAAAAAACAGTGGTTTCGGAAGCCATGAAGGTTTTAGTTCCCAATACTTTTTACCGATATAGAAGCTAATATAATTGTCAATTTTATCAGGTCGACTTCTTAATTTTGAAAGAAGTTTGTAAAAAATTAAATAATATCTGTATTTTTATCTTAACTTATGTACACTTTTTCACCACTGTCACGTTTTTCCCCCTATATCTCCAGGTTATCTAACCCTATTCCCAAATTTTTCCCCCTCTTTTCCTTTTAAAACCATATCCCCTTTTTACCCCCTTTTTCCTTTTACTATTTTAATCCACTTTTTCCACCTTTTTTTTCCCTTTTTACACCTACCCCTTTTCCCCTCTTTTTCCCTTTTATTTTCCATATCTCCCTTTTCCACCCCTTTTTCCATTTTATCCCCATATCTCCCTTTCTCCTCCTCCCTTTTTCCCTTTTTTCATCCCTATCCCCCTTTTCCCCTCTTTTTCCATTTTTTCATCCATTTCCCTTTTCCCCCTTTTTTCCATTTTCCCTCCATATCTCCATTTCCACCCTTTTTCCTTTTTCCAAATTTTTCTCCCTTTCTCCCCTTTTTTCCATTTTATCCATCCATATTTCCCCTTTTCCCTCTTTTTTTTCCCTTTTATTATCCTTTCCACTTTTCCACTCTTTCCATTTTATCTTCCCTATCTCCAATTTCCCCCCTCTTTTCCTTTTTTCCCTCCATACTCCCCTTTCCCACTCTTTTCCATTTTATCTATTATATTCACTTTCTCCTCTCTTTTTCCCTTTTATCATCCATATCTCCCCTTTCTCACCTCTTTTCCATTTTATTCTCCTATTCCCCTTTCTTCCACCTCTTTTATTTTATCCATCCTACTCCCCTTTTTTCCCCCCCCCTTTTTTTCCCTTTTATCCATCCATATCCCCCTTCTCCCCCTCCAACCCAAATTCCTCACTTTTACGGACCCCGGAAAAATTGACGATATCCCCATCACATATGAAGTCTGCCGTCAGACTGACACATTCGACAGTGTGCGTGTTTAACCCCCTTTGGTGACGAAATTTTACAGGGGAAAAAATGCTGGCTTTTGTAGTTTTAAGTAATTCATGTAGAATAGTGTTTTCAACACGTAGCCAACTTTCTAACTAAAAAAAATCCACACCTTATTTCTCTCTCTCTCTCTCTTCCTCTCCTCTCTCTCTCTTCTCTTCTCTCTCTCCAAGTATTAATAAATGATTAGAGAAACCCACCGTTGATAAATTTGACACTTTTGCAAAAAATTTGGAAACGTTTCGCCAGTCAGGGTTTCCCCCGTCCAATGAGAGAATGATGATTAAAGACAAAAGAACTACAGGTAATAGCCCCAGCTGGAATCCCTGTGATGAACCCCCGTCTTCTCTGTACTGGATGAAGAAGCCACTGGTTAACCCGACGTTTTTACAGCAGTTAAGCAAATTGGGTTTGGTTAGTACTTTGGGTTTGGGTACCATCTGCGGTAACCCAATCTGTTCCTATATAAACTTTTCCCGGGGTTTAATTTTCTCCTCTTCTTCTCTCTCTCTCTCTCTTCTCTCCTCTCCTTCTCTCTCTCTCTCTCTTTCCAAAGAAACCGTAGTAGTTTTTAAAATTAAAAGTTTAGTCCAACGATCGTCGTCAAATTTTTCAATTCCGACGCCCAAAAAAAAAAATTACTAACAGGGTGAAGTAGACTTTTCACGAACAACTTTCGACGAAATGCGTCGCCAGGTTTTTTTAATATTTTTCTTAGTTGAAATGCAATAATTGATGTGTTGCATGTGGACAGAGCTCAGGAAAATAACTCCAGTGGAAAATAAAAAAATATATACTTGTGAAGATTGAAAAATATTCGTGATGATTGAAAAATACTCGTAATGAATTAAAAATATTCGTAACGAATGAAAAATATATTCGTAACGAATGAAAAATATTGCGTAACGAATAAAAAATACTCTTAATTAATGAATGGGAGTATATGGAAGAGGCGGATAAGAGAAGTTGTCAGTAGGTGTTGAGAGAGAGAGAGAGAGAGAGAGAGAGAGAGAGAGACGAAGAAAGAAAGAAAGGAAGGAATCAACTATTAAGGGAAGAACGGAAAGAGGAAGGGGAGCAGAAAAGATAAATATTACATATAAGAAGAGATATTACCTGGAGTTTACCTGGAGAGAGTTTCGGGGGTCAACGCCCCCGCGGCCCGGTCTGTGACCGGCAGTGTGTGTGATAGTGGTCCAGAATGATGGTATCTGTAATGACCAGTCTGACGCTTCTGATGTACTACACACCAACTTCTGATGTACTACACACCAACTTCTGATGTACTACACACCAACTTCTGATGTACTACACACAACAACTTCTGATGTACTACACACCAACTTCTGATGTACTACACACAACAACTTCTGATGTACTACACACAACAACTTCTGATGTACTACACACCAACTTCTGATGTACTACACACAACAACTTCTGATGTACTACACACAACAACTTCTGATGTACTACACACCAACTTCTGATGTACTACACACAACAACTTCTGATGTACTACACACAACAACTTCTGATGTGCTACACACAACAACTTCTGATGTACTACACACAACAACTTCTGATGTACTACACACAACAACTTCTGATGTACTACACACAACAACTTCTGATGTACTACACACAACAACTTCTGATGTACTACACACAACAACTTCTGATGTACTACACACAACAACTTCTGATGTGCTACACACAACAACTTCTGATGTACTACACACAACAACTTCTGATGTACTACACACAACAACTTCTGATGTACTACACACCAACTTCTGATGTACTACACACAACAACTTCTGATGTGCTACACACAACAACTTCTGATGTACTACACACCAACTTCTGATGTACTACACACAACAACTTCTGATGTACTACACACCAACTTCTGATGTACTACAAAACAACAACTTCTGATGTACTACACACAACAACTTCTGATGTACTACACACCAACTTCTGATGTACTACACACAACAACTTCTGATGTACTACACACAACAACTTCTGATGTACTACACACCAACTTCTGATGTACTACACACAACAACTTCTGATGTACTACACACAACAACTTCTGATGTGCTACACACAACAACTTCTGATGTACTACACACAACAACTTATGATGTACTACACACAACAACTTCTGATGTACTACACACCAACTTCTGATGTACTACACACAACAACTTCTGATGTGCTACACACAACAACTTCTGATGTACTACACACCAACTTCTGATGTACTACACACAACAACTTCTGATGTACTACACACCAACTTCTGATGTACTACACACAACAACTTCTGATGTACTACACACCAACTTCTGATGTACTACACACAACAACTTCTGATGTACTACACACAACAACTTCTGATGTGCTACACACAACAACTTCTGATGTGCTACACACAACAACTTCTGATGTACTACACACACCAACTTCTGATGTACTACACACACCAACTTCTGATGTACTACACACACACCCAACTTCTGATGTGCTACACACACCAACTTCTGATGTGCTACACACACCAACTTCTGATGTGCTACACACACCAACTTCTGATGTACTACACACACCAACTTCTGATGTACTAACACACACCAACTTCTGATGTACTACACACACCAACTTCTGATGTACTACACACACCAACTTCTGATGTACTACACACACCAACTTCTGATGTACTACACACACCAACTTCTGATGTACTACACACAACAACTTCTGATGTACTACACACACCAACTTCTGATGTGCTACACACACCAACTTCTGATGTACTTACAGACCAACTTCTGATGTACTTACAGACGAACTTCTGATGTACTTACAGACCAACTTCTGATGTACTTACAGACCAACTTCTGATGTACTTACAGACCAACTTCTGAGCTACACAGACCAACTTCTGAGCTACACAGACCAACTTCTGAGCTACACAGACCAACTTCTGAGCTACACAGACCAACTTCTGAGCTACACAGACCAACTTCTGAGCTACACAGACCAACTTCTGAGCTACACAGACCTGTCTCTGCCCTTGGCTATACAGACCACTGTCTACCTTGGCTTTACAGATCACTGTCTGCCCCAGCTACACAGACCACTATCTACCCCAGCTACACAGACCACTATCTACCCCAGCTACACAGACCACTACCCCAGTTAAACAGACCACTATCTACCCCAGCTACACAGACCACTATCTACCCCAGCTACACAGACCACTATTTACCCCAGCTACACAGACCACTATCTACCCCAGCTACACAGACCACTACCCCAGTTACACAGACCACTATCTACCCCAGCTACACAGACCACTATCTACCCCAGCACACAGACCACTACCCCAGTTACACAGACCACTATCTACCCCAGCTACACAGACCACTATTTACCCCAGCTACACAGACCACTATCTACCCCAGCTACACAGACCACTATCTACCCCAGCTACACAGACCACTGTCTACCCCAGCTACACAGACCACTATTTACCCCAGCTACACAGACCACTATCTACCCCAGCTACACAGACCACTATCTACCCCAGCTACACAGACCACTATCTACCCCAGCTACACAGACCACTATCTACCCCAGTTAACAACCTACCCTATATTTTCTTTGTACGTTAATTTCCTAACGCGGGTCTTAACGTCAATTTCTTTATCCTTTTAAATTTAGACATACAAATTTTTATTTTCAATTACTTTAAATTATTATAAACGTTTATTTAACGAAGAGTAACTAAAGAGAAAGTAACAGTACATGTCTGGCAAAGGGGTAACCGAGAAGCATCCGAAAACGTACAAATTTGCACGTGTCATAATGTATTGGAGAGTAGGTTGAATTATCATACAGAATGGTACCCTGTGGATGTTCTAACAATGTAACTATCATATAGAATAGTGTAGCAACACTGCTGGTGTTCCCACTGTGTAACTATCATATAGAATAGTGTAGCAACACTGCTGGTGTTACCACTGTGTAACTATCATATAGAATAGTGTAGCAACACTGCTGGTGTTACCACTGTGTAACTATCATATAGAATAGTGTAGCAACACTGCTGGTGTTACCACTGTGTAACTATCATATAGAATAGTGTAGCAACACTGCTGGTGTTTACCACTGTGTAACTATCATATAGAATAGTGTAGCAACACTGCTGGTGTTACCACGTGTAACTATCATATAGAATAGTGTAGCAACACTGCTGGTGTTACCACTGTGTAACTACCATATAGAATAGTGTAGCAACACTGCTGGTGTTACCACTGTGTAACTATGATATAGAATAGTGTAGCAACACTGCTGGTGTTACCACTGTGTAACTACCATATAGAATAGTGTATCAACACTGCTGGTATTACCACTGTGTAACTATCATATAGAATAGTGTAGCAACACTGCTGGTGTTACCACTGTGTAACTATCATATAGAATAGTGTAGCAACACTGCTGGTGTTACCACTGTGTAACTACCATATAGAATAGTGTAGCAACACTGCTGGTGTTACCACTGTGTAACTATGATGTAGAATAGTGTAGCAACACTGCTGGTGTTACCACTGTGTAACTATCATATAGAATAGTGTAGCAACACTGCTGGTGTTACCACTGTGTAACTATCATATAGAATAGTGTAGCAACACACTGCTGGTGTTCCCACTGTGTAACTATCATATAGAATAGTGTAGCAACACTGCTGGTGTTACCACTGTGTAACTATATAGAATAGTGTAGCAACACACTGCTGGTGTTCCCACAATGTAACTATCACATAGAATAGTGTAGCAACACACTGCTGGTGTTCCCACAATGTAACTATCACATAGAATAGTGTAGCAACACACTGCTGGTGTTCCCACAATGTAACTATCACATAGAATAGTGTAGCAACACACTGCTGGTGTTCCCACAATGTAACTATCACATAGAATAGTGTAGCAACACACTGCTGGTGTTCCAAATTCTGTTTAATAAAAAAATCTCTGGAGGTGTGAGCTCCGTCTATTTTCAATAACGTGGGAACTGTTCACGGTTGATAACGCAGTCTGGCAACGACTGGAAACTCAGAAAATGACCTGTTAAAAAAAATAGGCCAAAATACTGAATTTTTATATTTTTTATAAGTAAAACACAACACACACACACACACACACACACACACACACACACACACACACACACACACGCGCGCGCGCGCTCAGTAATAATCCACATGGAGACGGAAACACAGATTGATCTATATATTTCGATCCCCTTCTGGTATCCTCTTCCATCTGCTGAAGAGGATCCCAGGACGGAGTCGAAAATATACAGAGCAATCAGCCTCTGATGTCTGTCTCGTGTGTATTATTATTAACCACTGACAAGTGATCATTATACTTTATTCATATATATATATATATATATATATATATATATATATATATATATATAATATATATATATATATATATTATATATATATATATATGTCGTGCCGAATAGGCAGAACTTGCGATCTTGGCTTAAAAAGCAACGCTCATCTTGCCATATAGGACAAGTGAAAATTTGTGTATGCAATAATTTAGCAAAAATCATTCTAAACATTACGAAAAAAATATATTTCATTGTGTTTGTTTAGTATTAAATTACCGTAAACGTATTTAAAATATATTTAGTAGGATTAGGCTAAAATAAATTGCACTTGTTATAATAAGGTTAGGTAAGTTTTCTAAGATTCTTTTGGAGCAAAATTAAAAATTTTTACATTAACATTAATGAAAAAATATATCTTTAAACGTATAAGAGAAAATTTTAGAAAGGACTTAATTTTAAATGAGTTCTTGCTAATTGACCAGTTTTACATATTCGGCACGACATTATAATATATTATATATATATATATATATATATATATATATATATATATATATATATATATAATATATATATATTATATGAAAGATTTGTGTTTTGAATTTTCATCGAGGGAGCTCTGTAGAGCCCCGGGCATCCGGTGGGAGAATTAATTGAAATGATAATGGAAGCCACAGATAATTTGCCTGTGGGTTAAGATAAAGAAAACTTGGGAAAAGTAACTGAATTAAATATTGTACATGGTTCGTTGACGGAAGATATAATGTGCCTAGTAAAGGGAGTGAGAGAGAGAGAGAATGAGAAAATTAAAATCCTACATAAAGGAGAGAGAACTCCTGTTGTAAAAGTCAGGGAATGTTTGCCGGCGGTGGGAGTAGTGAGGCAAGAAGAGATAAACTAGGCGGAATTCATAAATGATGAAATTAAAAAAGAAAAAAGCCAGATATTGACTTGCCTGAAGCTTGTGGGGTGAGTTACGGTAGGAGGCAGCAGGCTTAAGCATAACTTGAGGCCAACCCACTGGGTTTTCCAGGCCGGTACATTGGGAAAAAGAACAGGTGTGGTAGCAGCCCCAGGGAGCCAGAAATGGGCTTGTTTTCCAAAGAAATTTCCGTCTGTAAAAATGCTGAAATCGTTTTTATAATTCTTCTAACATTTTTCCCCTCGATGAGGCTGAGTATTGGAACATATCGAGAGATTCGAAAGTGAAAGGCAGTTATTTTTTTTACCTCCTGGAAAGACTTTGTAAAGAGCTTAAATTTGCTGAGGGACGTGGGTGGTGAAAGCAGTATTTTGGTCTTCAGCTGCGTCTGCTGACAGTTCTTGCCAGTGGAAATTGATTTTTAAAGAGTCTAGAATTTTTGCTAGTGTTCTCCATAAGTTATGCTCGTTTGTACTCAGTATTAATTTCTTGTTCTCCCGTAGATGTACTCGCCTAGCTGTTCTCACATATGTTAGGTAAAACGACGCAAGTGCAACTAATTGGATATTTTATTCTCGGAACGTTTCGCTCTCCAGGAGCTTTATCAAGCCGTTACAAACAATACAGGAACACAGAGGGCATATGTAGGTGTTAGTGATGTGTAAAAGCGAAATATAATAGTTGTAGGTAGTAACAGAAGTGGTGGTAGTAGTGTTAGTGGTAGCATTACTAGTGGTGGTGGTGGTGGTGGTAGTAGTAGTGCTAGTGGTAGCATTACTAGTGGTAGTTGTAGTAGTAGTAGTAGTAGGAGGAGGAGGCAGCATCTTCGTCATCTCTGAAGTATTAGGAAAAAATTTTAAAACAAGGAACCCAGTTATCACAAAGCTTAATTTTAAATGAGTTCTTGCTACTTGACCAGTTTTACCTATTCGGCACGATATTTTATATATATATATATAAATATATATAATATATATATAAAATATATATATATAATTAATATATAATATATAAATGGCACGGCTATGTAATTTTCTGTATTGATTGCTCGCTTTAAGAAGTACAGCTGCCCCCTGTATAAATGTAAATCACTAATGATAACTTCACACATTTTGGTGTAAACTCCCTGATGGAAGACTCGTCTGGTGGAGTTGTGTGTGGTACTGTAGCTGCTCCTGAGGTCGCTGCCATTCCCACGGTCCGCTCCCAGACCAGGCTCCTGGATACTGGCCTGATCGATTCGGCTGTTGGTGCCCCCCTCCTCAGTATTAACCTCGAAGGGGTTTATTTAACCCAGGGTGAGTTATCAGTTCGTGTATTTCTGCTCTTATCTCTAGGGTCTTTTCAGCCAATTTTCCCTAAGGTCCTTTGGGTCCCTAACTGCTACTAGGTGAACATGGGCACAGGGTTAGATTAGATTTACCAATGCGTCTCGCCTCGCTCGAGGATTGAACCCGGTTTATTTTAATTGTGAGCCGAGTACTCTTTGTCACTAGGCTTTTTAAGAACTCTTGATTCAGGGAATTGGAGCTACCCTTTCTCGAATCAGATCTAATTACCTCCCATTCCAAAGGTGTTGTTAGACCCCAACAGATTTAGCAATTGCGTGGTCCTGTGGGTTATAGCGTTATGTGTGATTTTCGCTCACTATGAGGTGGGCTAAAACGACATGGGTTCGAGTCCTCGGCTAGTCGCAGTATTGTTATTGATTATGTATTTATATAATTTTCATTAGATGTTTATCAGGTTATACAGTGACTTGATAAGCTCCACATAGAGCGAAACGTTGTGCTAAGAAAAGTTCGTCGTGCATTGTGTCTTTACCTCACCGAAATATTGGTAAATATTCAACGTTGTTTACGATGCATTAAGTTCGTAACTACGAATTACGGTGAAGAATGGCTGCTAAATAACTTCCATCAGGTTGGCTAATCACCTCCTGGGACAATACTGGTACCAACCACTGCGCTGTTTACACTGTGACTCAGCTCACTACAAACAAGGAACTTGGAAATTACCAGCAATATTTAGTTTCAAATTGCTGAGATTACTCATGGTGATTAGAGCCTTGTACCCACGGAGTCGTATAAGTGTAAGTAGTTCTTTGTGTATATACGAGAAAATGGAGTTCTTAAGACGAGGCTTAAAGTCTTCGAGGAATGTGAAAGTTAAGACACATGTGCAACATCTGGATATCTTTATTGTAGTAGACGTTTCGCCATCCACTGTCTTCCTATTATGTCCTAGAATCTGTATTGATAAAGCCACTGGATGGCGAAACGTCTACTACAATAAAGATATCCAGATGTTGCACATGTGTCTTAACTTTCATATTGTCGGTATTTTATACCTTTCTTTGCACAACTTGTCAGACACTGCAACATCATGGAATCTTGGTTCAGAGGACATCTACAAGACCTTCTTCACGGCTGCTGCAACTAACCCATCTCTTTGGGAAGGACCTACTTCCACTGGGGAATCCCGCCTACCAGTGACTGCCCTCGTCTGCTGCCCGTCCCATTCACTGACGCCTATAAAAAGCGCCAGTCTTCTTGCCTTTGCTCCAGACTCTCCTCCACCACGATGCTGTGAACACTAACTCCAAGGCCGAGGGACTGATTACCTCATCTTTTGTATATAGTTCTACTGTCTTCCTATTATGTCCTAGAATCTGTATTGATAAAGCCACTGGATGGCGAAACGTCTACTACAAAAAAGATATCCAGATGTTGCACATGTGTCTTAACTTTCATATTGTCGGTATTTTATACCTTTCTTTGCACATCTTCGAGGAATGTTGAACACGCTTGTGATTACGGCCATATGTGTATTAATAGGGAGGATAGAGATGAAGGCTGTGTTTAGTCGCATAAATACAAGCTTTGTCGTGAGATATTAGCGATGCCTTGTAGCATTTTGTCTGCTGAGACCATGGGTAGCAACCGGAGTTTCTTGACTATCCTGTGGGTGTTAGCCACCCCATGCCTATTTTGAGTACTGGCAGAGGTACTGGGACTGTGCCATGGTATTTCTGATATCCATGCAAGTTAACAGTAGCGATGAACTATATTTGAGGTTATTGTGAACCCCAATGGAAATAAGTCACTCTGTCTGACTTTTTTGGGTTATCCTAGGTTCTCTACACATATGCTGCTATGTATGATAATTCTATGTAACTGTATTTGTGTATACCTGAATAAACTTACTTACTTACTTACTTACTCCCCCAGTCACCTTCTCTACAGTGACAAGGACACTCACCTTCACTACAGTGTCCTCGTCACATTCACTACAGTGTCCTCGTCACATTCACTACGGTGTCCTCGTCACCTTCACTACGATGTCCTCGTCACCTTCACAACAGTGTCCTCGTCGCCACTGCAGTGTCCTCGTCACCACTACAGTGTCCTCGTCACCACTACAGTGTCCTTGTCACCACTACAGTGTCCTTGTCACCACTACAGTGTCCTCGTCACCACTACAGTGTCCTCGTCACTTAGTGCAACAGAGGTTGAGTAGTTTGCTTAGCTGATGGTGTCCAGGAAATGCTTTCACCTCCTCCCCTTCCACCCACACCTCACCCCTCCTATGGACCCTCCCCCCCCTCCATCCCTTGCCCCTCACTATACTTCCCCACCATGCCCCTCACCCCACCACCCTCATCTAATATCTCCCTCACACATTCTCCCTCTTCCATCTTCCCTTCCTGGCTGTCTCTTCCCTCCCTCTCTCCGTCATCTCCCCTTGACAGCATCCGTTCTCCTCCTTGGTCATTAACCAGATCTGGAGATCTTTCTTCTCTAGTTGCTGCTGTTCTTGTTCTTTGCCTCTGTTCTTGTTCTCTCTGCTGTTATTTCCACACATTACCACTCCTTCCCTGACAGCACTGACATCACACATCAAAAATCACGAAGAAAGTATCGAGAAGTCAGTAGCAGATGGAATTTCAATCTGACAGAAAAAATCAGACTCAGAACTGTTGATATATATATATTTATTCCTAGTATATATCTATTTATTCCTAGTATATATATATTTATTCCTAGTATATCTCCCTTTATTCCTAGTATATCTCCCTTTATTCCTAGTATATCTCCCTTTATTCCTAGTATATCTCCCTTTATTCCTAGTATATCTCCCTTTATTCCTAGTATATCTCCCTTTATTCCTAGTATATCTCCATTTATTCCTAGTATATCTCCCTTTATTCCTAGTATATCTCCCTTTATTCCTAGTATATCTCCCTTTATTCCTAGTATATCTCCCTTTATTCCTAGTATATCTCCATTTATTCCTAGTATATCTCCCTTTATTCCTAGTATATCTCCCTTTATTCCTAGTATATCTCCCTTTATTTCCTAGTATATCTCCTTTATTCCTAGTATATCTCCCTTTATTCCTAGTATATCTCCCTTTATTCCTAGTATATCTCCCTTTATTCCTAGTATATCTCCCTTATTCCTAGTATATCACCCTTTATTCCTAGTATATCTCCCTTTATTCCTAGTATATCTCCCTTATATTCCTAGTATATCTCCCTTTATTCCTAGTATATCTCCCTTTATTCCTAGTATATCCCCTTTATTCCTAGTATATCTCCCTTTATTCCTAGTATATTCTCCCTTTATTCCTAGTATATCTCCCTTTATTCCTAGTATATCTCCCTTTATTCCTAGTATATCTCCCTTTATTCCTAGTATATCTCCCTTTATTCCTAGTATATCTCCCTTTATTCCTAGTATATCTCCCTTTATTCCTAGTATATCTCCCTTTATTCCTAGTTTATCTCCCTTTATTGCAGCTGCTTTTCACTTAATTATTTAGCTGTTTTAACTTTTAAGGTTTGGATAAGATATTTCAAGGACCCTAGGGGAGCTAAGTCACTTCGTCTGACTGTTTTGGTTTATCCTGGGTAATTTACATATACGCTGCTATGTTTGATAATTTATGTAACTGTATTTATGCGTACCTGTACATGAATAAGCTTACTAACATTACAAAAATAAAATCAGAGGTGACCAGAGGAAAACACAAGAGTTCCTCAAGGCGCAATACTCATCGTAATTACGCAATACTCATCGTAATTACGCAATACTCATCGTAATTGTTTTCTGATGTTGAGAGGCTGTGTATTGCAATCATAAATCAATATTATTTACTAATTATTAAAGTACAGTTATCTTAAATATATAGTTTAGTCTCAGTTTCTCTCACTACAGTTGTCTATTGGAGTGTCCCAGTTAGGGTGATAGATTTCAACACTTGGAGTCGCTTCCTGGGGGTCACCGCTCCCGCGGGGCGATTCCCTAATACCCTGATCAATCAGGCCAGGATATGGTTCCTGGCCTGATTGATCAGGGTATTAGTGCCCGCTGCCCGTAGTCCAAGTTACGCACCACAACCCGGCTGATCAGGAACTGTTTTAGAGGAATCTGTCGAGTTTCCTCGTGAAGACAGCCAGGGGTTTGTTGGTGAGATCCCTTATGTATGAAAGGATGACGATAAAGAGTCGTGGGTCCTTAACACTTACTCTCACTGTACTCAGCGCTCGCCTGCTTTTAATTGGAGTTATCTTGCACCGTCTGCCAAGCCTCGTGTGTTCATAAGTAGTAATTTCAGTGTGCAGGTTTGGTATTAATCCCTACACTACTTACAGTGTACCTGGAGGGTATTCCGGGGGTCAACGCCCCTGCGACCCGGTCCACGACCAGGCCTCCCGGTGGATCAGGGCCTGATCAACCTGGCTGTTACTGCTAGCCGCTGTGAAAGTTTTCTACATTTTCCAGCTCGTCAGTTTCGCTAGCCATGAAGGGAGCTGTTAGTACACAGCAACACTCAAGTCTAGAGAGAAAGAGTGACCTGAAGAGTCATCACTGGCTTGGCACCTCTTGTTTTGAAAGTTCTAGTTATCCAACTTATCATTTTCCTTACAGTTACGATAATAACATTGAACGTGAGCTCTGACATTATTACTCCCAGGTCTCTCGCATTGGATTTACGTTCTGTTGAGTAGTTTGTCTTGTGTTCCTATCTTGTTTTTATTTCCTCCCATTCTTCCGTGATGAGAATTTGTCCCATATTGCTGTATGTTATCCATCCTATTTGATAAGATAAGAGAGATAAGATTTCGTTCGGATTTTTAACCCCGGAAGGTTAGTCACCCAGAATAACACAAGAAAGTCAGTGCGTCATCGAGGACTGTAACTTATTTCCATTGGGGTCCTCAATCTTGTCCCCCAGGATGTCACCCACACCAGTCCACTAACACCCAGGTACCTATTTGTTGCTAGGTGAACAGGACAACATGTGTAAGGAAACGTGTCGAAATGTTTCCACCCGCCGGGAATCGAACCCGGGCCCTCCGTGTGTGAAGCGAGCTTAAGCCACCAGGCCACATTGATTTAGTATCATACCTGGAGATACCTGGAGAGAGTTCCGGGGGTCAACGCCCCCGCGGCCCGGTCTGTGACCAGGCCTCCTTAGGTCAGTGTCCCAGGATGCGACCCACACCAGTCGACTAACACCCAGGTACCCATTTTACTGATGGGGAACATAGACAACAGGTTGAAAGAAACACGTCCAATGTTTCTACTCTGGCTGGGAATCGAACCCAGACCCTCACCGTGTGAAGCCAGAGCGTTAACCACCAGGCCACCAGAGCCCTAAAAGAAGATTGCAAGTATATTTAGGTACAGGTACACATAAGTACAGGTATCATAACCCCCAAAAAAGTCAGTAACTTGTTTCCATTGGGTCTTCGTAGCAGCACAATGCTGATGTATCCAATTTGTCCAAATAAAAAATAGAGAAAATATCATAGACCACTTGTACCACATAACTGTCCCACACCAACACTGCTGCTCTCTTTTCCTCTCATTATCAGTCCCCCTCTCTTTTTCCCTTCATCATCTTCCCTTTCCCTGTCCCTGTCTAGGTCCCCCCTCCCCCCTCCCCCCACCACTACAGGCCCCTTGTAGTGTTTGTGTGAACAGCCAGCAGGGAGAGAGGGGAATCAGACGTTTTTAAATTTCGTCGACCCAAAAGGGGTGATGGAGGTGGGGGAATGGTGGTGGTGGAGGATAGAGGTGGGGAGAAGGGAGGGGGAGGGGGAGAGGAGGATTGAGGTTGAGTAGAGGGTGAGGGAGGCAGGGAAGAGGGAACAGAGGTCGTAGCATGCTAATGGATTTCAGTGTTCTCTGTGTCTCTACGTTTCACTTAATTTATTATTAGGTGGCTCTAACTGCCTCGTTCCTCGCCTCTAACTACCTCGTCTCGCTCCCCTTTTTATATCTATTGAGCCGCAAGATTTTGTTTTTTCTTTGCCTAGTTCGGTTGTACTTTTTTGGTCTGGTGGTTCTTCTAATTGCCTTGTTCGACGACTGGCCCGGATTGCAATTACCACTGTCAGTGATTGTGACATATTCTTTACGCTCTGTGAGGCAGTCCCGATTGTTTTATGTAAGACTTTCATTCTTTCATTATGTAAGTCATGTATCTTGCCTTCCAGAATTATATACTTCATCTCTCTACGTCTCCTTTATTTTCCCCTTCCCTCCCTTCGTCCACTTTCACTCACCTTCATTCAACAAAGTCGTTGGTTTTGTCCCAAATACATTATTTTTTATTCCACCATGACCATGGGGCAGTTCTCTCCCTCTCTACACCACTAGTTTTAAATGTACCATATATCTTCCAGTCCTGTGTAAACACAGCAGTGACTCCTGACTTTTCCCTGTATATTACCAGTAAGTAAAGCAGTCTACGTAAGTGAGGTATTTTCCCCCTTCGTCTACCATCTAGCAGTTTAACACGCCAGGAGATGTTTCAGAGGTAAGAATTGTGTGGAAGTATGGTAGAGGGATGTTATGTTCAGAATAAACTTTTTTTTATAGACTTTGGGCTTCATTTATTGACTTTAAACTTTATTGAGTTTATTTCGCTCTAAACAGCTTTGTCAAGTTCATGAAGCTGTGCTTAGTGAGAAATGTAATCTATAAAGGTTTGCTCTGTAAATACTTGTACTCACTGGAGCGCAGGCGAGAGAGATACGTCATAATCTACACGTGGAAGATCCTAGAGGGACTAGTCCCTCATCTGCACACACAAATCACCCCCTACGAAAACAAAATACTTGGCAGGTGATGCAACATACCCCCAATGAAAAGCAGGGGCACCATTAGTGCACTAAGAGAAAACATGTGTGTCCGGGGCCCAAGACTGTTCAACAGCCTCCCATCAGCCATAAGGTGACTTACCAATAGACCCCTGGTTGTCTTCAAGAGAAGCTGCGCAGAAACCTAAAGTCACTGCCGGATCAGCCAGGCTGTGGTTCGTACCTTGGACTATGTGCGGCCGGCAGTAACAGCCTAGTTGATCAGGCCCTGATGCACCGGGAAGCCTAGTCGGGGGCGGGCTGTTGGGGCGTTGTTTCCCCAGAATACCCTCTGGATAGGTAGCAAGTATATGATACCTACCTACCTACTGTTTTGCGTCTATATGTATGGGAAGTCTCTCTCTCTGGTACTGCAGCAGTTGCCTTATATAAATAGGTATACCTGGAGTATACCTAGAAGAGTTCCGGGGGCCAACGCCCCCGGGGCCCCGGTCTGGGGACCAGGCCTCATGGTGGATCAGGGTCTGATCAACCAGGCTGTTATTGCTGGCCGCACGTAATCCAACGTACGAACCAAAAACCCGGTGATCAGGTAACTGATTTTAAGTGCTTGTCCAGCGCTTATTTGGGAAGACAGTCAGGGGTTTATTGGTAATCCCCCTTTGTATGCTGGGAGGCAGTTGAACAGTCTTGGGCCCCTGACACTAGGTCGTCATACGACTAACACAAGCATCCAAAGATATTTTTCCTTGACTGATAAACACCACTACTCTCTCCCCTTTCATCCCCCTTCGAGGTGTAGCAGGCCAACGTTTCCCTCTCACTGAATCAATAGAGTAGCTCTTCCTCTTACTTTCAATAGATGCTTCCCACATAGATTGATGGAACACCTCTTTTACCCCAAACTCGTGATTTATGAAGATTCTCGCTTCTTCCGCTTTAAACAGGGTTCCATCCTGTTCCTCAGTGCAGAGCTCTCCCTTTCTTCCGCCCTCTCTTCCTCCCTTTTTTCCCCCTCCCTCCTTCCTTATTCACCGTTAGAGTATAGTAGGCTATAAACAACACCCCTTTTCATATCAGAATGATTCAGATATAACGTTCCCCTCCATATAGCGTAAGTAATATTTCTAACAACATTAGCAGTTTTTCATAAATTGCTGTAGTCCAACGCTGACCATTTTATTGCGAAGTATAATGGAAACGTTTCGCTCTGGAGGGATTAACGTGCAGTCGAAATAATGTCAACAAAAGAGAAACAGCACTAAAACGTTTTTCCCTTTGTAGGAAATATACCCGGAGGGGGAAGTTTCGGGAGTCAACTACCCCCGCGGGCCCGGTCCGTGCCTGGCATGGGCCAGTAGGTGACTTGGACCGTCTAGCATGGGCCAGTAGGCGGCTTGGATTTTCCTAGCATGGGCTAGTAGGTGGCTTGGACCTGCCTTTTCATGGGCCAGTAGATGACCTGGGTTTGCCTAGCATGGGCCAGTAGGCGACTTGGACCTGCCTAGCAAGGGCCAGTAGGTGACTTGGACTTATCTAGCATGGGCCAGTAGGTGACTTGGAACCTGCCTAGCATGGCCAGTAGGTGGCTTGGACCTGCCTTCATGGGCCAGTAAGTGACTTGGACTTGCCTAGCATGGGCCAGTAGATGACCTGGACTTGCCTAGCATGGGCCAGTAGGCACTTGGACCTTTCCTAGCATGGGCCAAGTAGGCGACTTGGACCTGCCTAGCATGGGCCAGTAGGTGACTTGGACCTGCCTAGCATGGGCCAGTAGGTGACTTGGACCTGCCTAGCATGGGCCAGTTTGGTGACTTGGACCCGCCTAGCATGGGCCAGTAGGTGACTTGGACCTGCCTATAATGGGACAGTAGGTGACTTTGGACCTGCCTAGCATGGGCCAGTAGATGACTTGGACCTGCCTAGCATGGGCCAGTAGATGACCTGGACTTGCCTAGAATGGGCCAGTAGATGACCTGGACTTGCCTAGAATGGGCCAGTAGGTGACTTGGACCTGCCTAGCATGGGCCAGTAGGTGACTTGGACCTGCCTAGCATGGGGCCCGTAGGTGACTTGGACCTGCCTAGCATGGGCCAGTAGGTGAACTTGGACCTGCCTAGCATGGGCCAGTAAAGGTGACTTGGACCTGCCTAGCATGGGCCAGTAGGTGACTTGGACCTGCCTAGCATGGGCCAGTAGGGGACTTTGGGCTGCCTATAATGGGCTAGTAGGTGGACTTGGACCTGCCTAGCATGGCCAAATAGGGGACTTGGACTGCCTAGCATGGCCAGTAGGTGACTTGGACCTGCCAAACATGGGCCAGTAGGTGACTTGGACCTGCCTGGATGGGCCAGTAGTGACTTGGACCTGCCTAGCATGGGCCCCGTAGGTGACTTGGACCTGCCTTGGATGGGCCAGTATGTGACTTGGACCTGCCTAGCATGGGCCAGTAGGCCTGCGATGCTCCTTACGTCTTAAAGAGGATTTGTATAACATTCTTCCATTTTCGGTTTTCTGTACAATTTACATCTTGTCTTCTTTGTCCCCATCGTCTTTGTTTTTCTTTGTCTTCTTTTTATCATCTTTCTGAAACACACCTTGACCACAAGGGTACTTGTAGTGCTGGTTCACACTTCTTGGATGCCGTCTATCTCCACATCTCTCACGTGAAGACAAGACAAGATTTATGTATTGAGATGCTTTCTGACGTGATGTTCTTCTAGAGAACGTTTAGTTTTTTCTGCCTAACAACCACCATCACTTCTACCACCATACCACTACACTTCACGGTCACCACAATGTCCAGCAGATCACCACTGCCACCACCACAACTCTCATTGCCTCTTACCGCTCAAGACATTACAGCCAGTCATAACCATTAATACCACTACCACCACCACAACTATTATCACCTCTACCACACAGACACTACCACCACCCAGTCATAACCATTAATAAAACTACCACCACCACAACTATTATCACCTCTACCACACAGACACTACCCCCCACCAGTCATAACCATTAATACCACTACCACCACCACAACTATTTTCAAACCCCTACCACACAACACTACACACCCAGTCATAACCTTAATACCACTACCACCACAAACAACTATATCACCTCTAACAACACAGACACTACCACCACCTCTCTCACCACCCAGTATAACAAACAATACCACTAAACCCCTACCACAACTAATTTTCACCTCACACACACACTAACCACCCATCAAAAACCATTAATAAACCCCTACCACCACAAACTATTATCACCCACCCCACAGACACTACCACTACCAGTATACATCAATACCAAATACACCACCAAACTATTAATCACCTCTACCACACAGACACTACACACCCCTCTACCACCCGATATAACCATCAATAACCACACCACACCACAACTATTATCACCTCTACCACACAGACATACCACCACCCTCTCATCACCCCAGTCATAACCTCAATACCCACTACCACCACCACAGCTATTATCACCTCTACCACACAGACACTCCCACCACCCAGTCCCTCATAACCATTTAATACCACTACCACAACTATTATCACCTCTACCACACAGACACTACCACCACCCAGTCCCTAACCATCAATAACCACCTTTCCACCACCACAACTATTATCACCTCTAAACCCCACAGACACTACCACTACCAGTCATAACCATCAACCCTACCACCACCACAACTATTATCACCTCTACCACACAGACACTACCACCACCCTCCTCACCACCCAGTCATAACCATCAATACCACTACCACCACCACAACTATTATCACCTCTAAACCCCACAGACACTACCCCCCCACCCAGTCATAACCATCAATACCACTACCACCACACAACATTATCACCTCTACCACACAGACACTACCACCACCCAGTCATAACCATCAATACCACTACCACCACCACAACTATTATCACCTCTACCACACAGACACACACCCTTAAAAAAATTTGTTTTTCTCTAAATACATCAGGAATGACTCCGATTGGCTCCTTTGGACCCAACTAGGAGGGAGAAGACGAGACTGTGAGGAGAGAGAAGGAAGTGTTGAGGAGAGGAAGACAGAAAATGGGAAAGACTTAGAATGAATAGGAAAGAAACGAAAGAGAAATGAACTAAATGAAATAGATTTGGAAAGGAAGTGGAGTGGAAATTGTGAAGGAAAGAAAGAGGAGGAGGGTAGAATGAGGATTTGAAGAGGGGGGGGAGTAGGAAAAGTGAGGAAAGATGAGGGGGGAGGGTAGGAAGAGAGAGTTAGGGAAAGAAGGGGGGGAGTAGGAGAGGAGGAGGAGGAAGGAAGGGAGAGAAAGGAGGAGGAGTAGGAAAGAGGAGGGGGAGTAGGAAGAAGAGGAGGGGGATGAGAAGGAAGAGGGGGAGTAGTAGGAAGAGGAGGAGTAGGAAGAGGAGGAGAAGTAGGAAGAGGAAGAGAAGTAGGAAGAGGAGGAGGAGGAGTAGGAAGAGGAGGAGGAGTAGGAAGAGGAAGATGAGAGCGTCTGGGATCCTGGTAGCAGTCAAAGCGGCGAGTGATTGGATCCTCATGTGAAGGGTTTGTGTAAATGTTGAGGTTTGGATGCCATGGCTGGGTTGTGTACCCTCCTAACTGTGTTTACAGTGGTGGAGCTCTAGCTCATGGCCAGCACATTATTATGCTACCACACCACCAAGTGTTCTTTATCTTGGAATTTTAAATATATGGACCCACAAGGAGAGAGCCTTGGGTCCTTCAGGAGAGCCTGATCCTTCCCAAAGAGCCTTGACCCTCAAGGAGACCTTGATCTTCAAGGAGAGCCTTGATCCGTCAAGGAGAGCCTTGATCCTTTTAAGAGGGGCCTGATCCTTCAAGGAGAGAGCCCTTTATCCTTCAAAGGGGAGAGCCTTGATCTCAGTAGTAACCGTTACCAGTAACCAGTGGAAAAACCCTTGACTTCAACGGACCAACCGCCTCTGGCCTGAGTCACTGTCTATTCAATTGCGTGAATGGGATTATTCAAAGACCCTCTTACTGGTACTGGGGCGGCCGGTCAGTCATGTTACGGTGTGGCAAGGATAAGGTAAAGCTGCGGCCTCTCTCCCCAATTTTGTAATTATAGTAATAACAGGCCTACGTGAGTATTTCTTACCTAATCCACGTGTCGAACTCTCACATGATAAATGGTGACAGCGGTGTGGAGCATGGATTTACGTTTTTAAGGGTAATTCATGACGTTAGAAGGCTGTTGTGAGTAGCGGCAGGGTCAAGGTGTGAACCCGTCACCCACCTGCACTACCTCACGCACCACTCCAGCCAGCCGCCTTTCTCCCCTCACAAACCTTCAGACTGCAAGCCTGTTGCAGCGTTTCAAGCTTTCCTGGCTTAGTTCGTGTGCTTATTGCTTCAATCTCCGAGGGTTGACCCGGATTTTTGCAATAAGCCAGTCAGTAAGCCAGACTGCGGCAGTGAATGCCAGTCATCCTATATCAATCATACACCATAAACATCCACCAGTCCACCTTTCTTCTCCGCAGCTTCGTTGTAACGTCTTCAGGTCAGCCATTTCTACGAGGGGTAAGCCAGTCAGCAACCCAGCTTCTAACCAGCTGAGAGAGAGATGTAAGCCGGCAGTAAGAAAGTACGCCAAGTTTCCTCTGAAGTAAGTCTATATCGCTTTGTGCTCCCTGTTGGATACTAAGATGTGGTTTTCACCATTCGGTGGCATAGAGTGGGTTATCAAGCCACTTCGTGGGTTTAGAGTGGGGTGCGCGGCAGTGCCCAGCGAGAGTCAACCACCACTCTCTCACCACACTTCCACAAGCCTCCACCAGCCCCCACCACTAGACACTCATCTACCTGTGGTTGTTTGTTATTTACCCTTAGTGTACCGGGTCCTAGTACTGTTTTGGGCTCACATAATTGGTCAGAGGATTGTAGCTGGCGTCCAACGATAAAACCCAATTAGGAGGAGTTCCGACGACACGCGCATTCTTCCGGACAACAGTGAGTTGTTGGGTGACGTCAGCCCTCACCGCGCAGGACAACCTACCCCGTCTCCTCATCACCCCTCCACCGCCCGTTACTACTCCCAGACTTCAGTGCTAATTTTCTTGAGACATTTTTCTTGCATTTAAAGACATTTGCGTGTGTGAGACTTTATAGTAATTTTTGTGTACTCTAAAACTTGTGTTTTCAGTGTAGATAGACTCTTTGTGTTTCTTTATCATTATTTTTACAATTATTTTTCAGTGTTTCACTTATCTTATATTTTTTTATTTCTGTGTTTTCTTATGGCTACTCGTCTGTAATATGTATTATTGTGTAGTTGTACCAGTCAGTCACTCTGTGTGACGTGATTCATTTTTTTATTGTTATTCTTTCAGCGTTGTATTCTCCAGTAATTGTCATTGTATTTCATGCCGTGATATTCACCCCAGTATACTAAAATTATCCATTTATTTCTATGTGTGTCCTTTTTTCGTATGCCAGCAGTTGTCTAAGTCCTCTAATTTTTTCGCCAGACTGTGTACCATTATTTTTGCCAGCAAATTTTGTGTAATCAGTCATCAGCATGATTTTGTTGTATCAGGTCACAGCAGGTATTTGTTGTAAGAATATACAATAATGTTGTAGTGCCCGCCACTGTAAGTGTTTATATTACCTGTTTTGTTCCTTTTTGTTAGTATTTTATTCATTATTTTTATATTTCTTGAACAAATTCCCACTCTTGATGCAATTTCAAGTACTTTTTACGTAAAGTGTTTTCTTTACTATGCTTGAGTAAATTGTTTTGTCTAATTTACAATTAGAGTTAAAGCGTTCAATCAGTTTATTTTTTTTTCTTCATTATTTTAATTTATCATTTTTAACATGAGTGTTTCCAGTGACACTTTATTACTGCTGTGATTATTTCTACACTTTTTTTTGTTGCACTTGTTCTGCAGTGAATTATTTTCTTTTATTGATATTTTTAATGAAATATATTTTTAATTTTGTCTATGCATTCTTAGAAAAATACTTAAATTTCCCAGTTAACAATTTAATAATTTTATTTGCTACTTTCCACATTGATTTATTAAAAATTTAATTAATTAATTTCTTATTAGCAAGAGTAAAGAACACTCATTTTGCATTTAATTCAGGTCTCAGGGAATATTTTTTACTTGTATATTCAATGTAAATTTTTTTATTTTGGCAATAGTCCTTTAAATTGAGTTTTCCTTCCTCTTGCAGTGTAACTTAGGCTTTTTTTTTTTTTATTACTTCGGCGAATTAGTTGTATATCCTTTTATTTCCATTATAGGAATTTTATATATTTTTTTGTGTTCATTATTTTTGCCTTATTTGTTCTCGTGTTACTTTGCCATTATGTCTCAAATACGTCAAGTGATACGTTACGTGAATGTCGACACTCAGACCTTCTGGCTACTGATGTCTGTTCATCAGTCCTCACAGTTCCTTACCGATGACAGACCGACCCAGACACCTGAGATATTATAGTTATACTCGTGTTCCTTGATTGCCGTTACTTTTATTCATGGCCATGTACATAGTCTTGAAGCATGGTTTGCGCCTTTCGGTCTAGTGCTAGTGGCTCTAGGGTGAAGGTTCCTTCAGAGGGAAAGTCTTATCAGACTTGCTAAAGAAGCTCTTATCGATCTTCTGCTGCTGATCACATTGTTGGTCTCTTGATATTGCGA
Source organism: Cherax quadricarinatus (assembly GCF_026875155.1). Lineage (NCBI taxonomy): Eukaryota > Metazoa > Arthropoda > Malacostraca > Decapoda > Parastacidae > Cherax > Cherax quadricarinatus. Next base: position 10,078,699 of record NC_069496.1, read on the forward strand.
GATTCAGGAATCTTACTAAGTGGTCACAATATGAGGAAAAATGATTCGTTCTTACCTTGTCCCAGTAAAACAGCTGATCCATTTATGTCGTTCTTAGGGAACTAGTGATTGATACACCATGAGTAATGAATCGTTGAGTGCGCATTTGCTGCGTTAGTTAGACAAACTTTTATCAATATTTTATCAATGCTTCCAATCATCATCTTTTTCTCCCTGAAGGGCTAAAACCATTTAACAGAATCACTTGCTAAAAAATAGCAGCTTTTGGGAGCAATTAAAGAACTAATGCCGCCTGCTTCTGTGATGTGCTTATGAGGTTATCCTCCAACGTAACGATGGAACCACTTACAGCCTTTAATCATGTACGTTCCTTGTGCCCCCAGGGTACCTTTCCCTTGTATTAAAAGTAATGTAATCACATTTGCCTCAGCTCTGCTCCACCTTTTGTTTGCGCACAGAGACAAATTCGTGGTCGTCAACCATCTCAGAGATCACCAAGAACCAGTGTACTGAGTCGTTATACACCTCGTGTATTCATAGAACATTCAGTTACCATAGTCGGTGGAAATTGTTACAACTGTGGTTACCGTGGCCATATTGATTTATTGTCCTGGATAGTTACCCTAGGAGAGTCGTATGATGTTGAGTACTCAGATCTTCCTACTGTTACTTATAAGTACATGGGACATGACACATCTGAGTGTAATGTCTCTATAACCTTCAGTTCTTAGAGTCTTTCCGTGGTGGTTCCAACCGCAGGAAACCCGTAGAGGAAACAGATCTCTGTGGTTTTCAAATAACCTGAAAACAGCTCATTCTTTCCAATCTCAACTAACCAGAACCTGGCTCGTTTCTTCCAATTGGGGAATTCTTTATTTTGAAGGCCCCAGTCAAACCGTCCATGGATGACAGTTGGTGATAATGGAGTACACCATCCCGTTCACAATTCCTTTGATGCTTAAGCAGTCTCGAGTATGACAACCTGCGGATGATGTTGTTCACATGTCTTCTGACATAGATAATGATTTGGGGATGGAGTAGACAAGTCTTTTCTGATGACCATCCACCTTTTTGTTTGACATAACTCCCCAATGAAACCAATAGGGCCCTATTAGTGCAGCATTGTTTTAATGCGCCCGTCATTTGTCATGGACTCTGGTGCGCAAGTCAATATTATTAGGTCTAGTGTGTTTAAGGATAGAAAGTTACGACATGTCTTATCGTAGAAAGCAACCGATCATTGTGTCCTCCTTAGTGGAGTATCTGGTTCTCACCTGCGTGTCCGGGGGAAGGTCGGACTTCCTAACCTTTTCTTATCCAAGGTTAGAGACGTCTTCACTGCTTCCTTCCTTGTTGTCGGACCAGATTACTTTCCCTGCGTGACCTTCTACTGGGATTTGCTTCCATGCGAGACTTACGCATGTACTGACTTATCGATGGCATGCAACCATAAATTGTCGACTTGATCGTTCCATTCTGGGGTTACCAGCTTGGATCAGAAATCTGTTATACTGCTGCAGAGTTATGATGTACGGATTAAGTCCTTACAAGCTAATGCATTCTCCAGTAGCGTACCCAAGCGGTCAGGCACTGGTAATTCTGTCACTCCCATCAGTGTTCCACCTATACCTTCAGAATTTGCAGGATAGTCCGATGCCTCAAGTGTCCGAGGACGCTCAGATTGCCTTGAGTGCCAACCTATCCCTGCAATGCCTGCTAGTTCGAGTAGTAGTTTCTCCACAGGGGACGCCTTGTCGGAAAACAATTACTTGCAACTAGTAATGCCATCTCTTGTTGATGTCACATGCCGTCTGCAGAAATGACGTTTCTGTTGCGGCTAGTGCTCTCACTAGAGTGTCTGTAGTTGTTCCTAGTGTTCCAGATGGTGATAACGTCCTAGTTGACAGTGATTCCTGCAAAGTAAAAGGTCTATTTGTTGAACCATCCTTACATGTTGTACGAGATAGTAAGATCCATTTTCTACCTGGCAACACTTCTGGTCACAGTGTTCGCCTTAGAGCAAATACCAATCTTGTTGACCTTGTTCACTATCCTTACCCTGTTCAGGTAGAGGATGAGTTGTCACCTGACCAGTGGGTCGGTGCTATTTCTGCCGGGGAGACCTCATCCACCTCACTGGATCAATCTGTTCCACCAGTTGGGAGAAAGACTTAGCTCCCACTGACTTCCCAGATGAAGTCAAGCGTTTGTTGACTCTGTTGAACAAACGTCGTAAAGCCATTGCTTTACCAGGTGAGAAGATGGGTATAACGAACTTATTGTCCCATCGTATTCCACTTGAACCTGGTACTAGACCTATCTACATACCTGCGAACAGATGCCTCATTCACAAGTTGCTGTCGCAGAAGAATGATCAATCAAAATGCTTGATGATGGAGTTATTGAACCTAGCTATTCACCTTGGCAAAGCACCCTTGATACTAGTACCTAAAAGATGGTACTTGGCGCCCAGTAATTGACCCTTTAGGAAGTTTAAACTCGAAAACCATACCAGCTCGCTTTCCACTCCCTGAACTTGGTGATCTTTTAAACGTAATATCGGAGATAACAAGTCTTTTCAACCACTAGATTTTTTTACAAGGGTATTGCAATTCCCTCTTCAATCACGAGGAAAGCCAAGAGCTAACTGCATTCCCACTCCTACAGGTCATTATCACTTCCTCCCGTATGGCATTTGGATTAAACGATCTTCCCCTATCACTTCTCAAGGGCTCATGACTAATATCTTTAGAGGTCTCATAAGGTAATGCACTTATGGTGTACTTAGTATGAGTAATCGTCATGTCTAAAGACGTGGATACACACTGAAAAGACTGATGTAGTACATGGTAAGCTTCAAGAAGCACAATTAACGATCAAACTGTCAAAATGTCAATTTTTTCTGATCAGAAAATTAAGTTTTCTTGTCACGTAGTCTCTCACTAGAGGGGTTACGACTGACCAAAGTAAAGAACGCAGTTACTAAATTTTTCCAACTCCCAAAACTGCCTGATGGGCCCGTAAGATCCTTTGGGCTTAGGCAGGTTTTTATATGATCTTTCATTGCCAATTTTTCCTTCCATAGCTCTCCTCTTAACTGAGTTGCTTAAGAAAGGATGCTCCTTTTGTTTGGACCTTTCCGTCAAGAAAGAGCATTCCAAACTACTAAAAGAAAAGCTAAACCATGCTGCTCCAATTTTTGAAATTTTCCAGATTTTTCCCTAAGCCCTCTATCTGACAACTGATGCTAGTTTCCAATTGGCATAGGTGCGTACTAGCTCAGAAGACCGATGGCAAGTACAACGCAGTTGCATTTGCTAGCCGAGTCCTTATAAAGGCTGAACGTAATTATACAGTAACGAGCAAGAAGCCTTTTAAGCAATAGTATGGTTCTTTAAAGCACTTTCCCGAGACATTATTTATTCATTACTTCTGTACTCTGTTCATGTCCTTGACAGACCATGCTCCACTGATACCCTTATTCCAGAACAAACAACCTACTGGAAGGTTAGCTTAGATAGGACCTTGACTATCCAAGAGTTCAATCCACCTTGAGCATTACCTGGCAAGTAAAATTAGTCGCAGATGCCTTAATCGCGACATGTTAGTATAGTAACTGCAGACCCACCATTTAGTCTGAAGATGTAAAGAATGCTCAATCGAACAGATCCCATGTGGTCTGGTGTGATTCGATTTCCTGCTTCCAGGAAGATCTTATACTGAATGTGAAGCCACCACATAAACTCCCATCAGTGACTTTGTCATGAACCCAAGAATTACTGTATCGAACAGCCGAGTTGGAGTACTCCCTAGCAGAAAGTATACCAGTTTTAGTAATTCCACAGTCACTAAGTGAATTTAGCCTTACAGCTAGTTCACGATGTACCAGGTGTTGCACACCCTGGTATGGATCGTCAGTAAAACTAGCCAGATTTGAAATACTTTTTGGCTCGAATGCAACTGATATTTCTGAGTATGTTTAAGAAAATGTATGTCTGCATGCAACATAAAGGCAGATGCATAATGGTCCTAATCCAATTCCAAGTATAATCCAACTACTAGCGAACCTTGGGAAACAGTTGCGTAGATTAGTTAAACTAATTTTCGCATGTTCCCTCCAAGGTAACAAACATCCTGTGTTTATGGTAGACCATATTCACCGATATTGCGAGTTAGTATCCTATTGCTGATAAGACTGCCGAGCAGTACTAAAGCGTTTAAAGGAACGCATTATCTTGCAAGGACATACCACCCTAAGTCCCTAGTAACTATAATGGAGTGAATTCTGTAATGAAATTCTGAAAATTTTTGTGTACCTTGTTACAAGATCCCTAAATCCCACCATTGTTTCCTCATCATCCTAGCCAGCAATGGGTTAGCCGAACGAACCAATAGAAAAGTTACTTTGAGATGGTCTTGAGGAGCCACTAATCAATCCCAACAGAGAAACCTTGGGATGAAGTTATAAACCTGAAGTGCATTGTGCTATAAATTCTGCTTACAATGATTCTATAGGTGACACTCCACATTATGCCATTGTATGTGTTTAGCATAAACGTTTGCCCTTATGAGTTGTTATATTCTAATCCGAAACCAAATTACAACCCGATATTTCATAGCACTCGGACCAGCTTAGCTCAAAGTGTTTTTATAAGAATCCCGTGGAAACACTTCATAAATCAACAGCTCACTTTAATTTCAAGAGTCAGCAAACACTCAGCATGGCCATCCAAAACAAAGTAGGTTCTGATAGTTTATGCTGATTTAACCTTTACCAAAAACGTCTGCAATGCAAAAGTTTTGAATCAAAAGTTTGTTGGTCCTGGTATCGAGAAGTTGAAACACATTACACTCTGGTAATAAGTATAAGGTTAGAGAGATTAGTCTGTGTCATATAAAGAAATCGCATTTATATCATATGAAGTTATATGTGATGATAATGACGTTTTCCAACCCAGACTAATGTGACAGACTCTGACAATCCACCCTGATCCTGTACCTCTTCCTCTGATAACCAGTCAGAACAACAAACCTGAAGTCGTTATTCCCTACGTACAACGACGAGGTAATAAGAAAATCCTCAAGTATCATTTGTAACTTCCAATCAGATTTGCCTCAAATACAGCATGAGTTAGCCAATGCTACAGGTTTTGATCCTCCCCAGAGATGACACCCCATCTGCATATGTTCAATTTTCCACCCTAAGCAGAGTTTGGGATAAATGTAAATAACCTGTATAGATGAATAATTTACAGTATCAACTTTATCAGTATTCAAGAATTTTTTTTTTTATGTTCGAATGTTTCTCCCGCATTCTTAGAGTTAACAGTCCTAGATTTGCGTGCACCGAATCTGCCTTTCTGTTAAACACTCTTTCTTTGTATAATTCCTCCTCAGAATCCGTAATCACATAATACAGATCGATCGATCACAAAATTTGTTTTTTATTCACTTGTAACTCAACGTTGAGGGATCGTTTGTTCATTGTTGAGTTTAAGGTTGTAACTATAGTATACCTTGTATTTGCATTATTAACAGTTTCAGTTTACGTAAGCTTTCATTCCAATGTTCATACTTATGTATATATAATGTTAAATTGTGTGTAACTTTGACATTGTATAGAATCAGCCCAAGCCGTACATACCCTCCATCTCTAGTTTGTATTAGTTGTATTTCGGGACGACATACGTTAGCGTCGCCGAGCTCTCAGTATAGTAACGCAGGTACCAGTAACCATGTAAAACCGTTGACCTCAACGACCCACCGTCCTCTGCCTGAGTCAACTGTCTATTATATTGCCTGAACTGGCATTATTCAAAGACCCTCTCACTGGGTACTGTGGGCGGCCGGTCAGTCAGTGTTACGAGTGTGAGCAAGGAGGCAAGGTAACGGCTGCGGGCTCTCTCCACATATCTGTAATTATACGTAATAACAGCCTACGTGAGTATTTCTTACCTAATCCACGTGTCGAACTCCCACATCATATTGATGGTATCCTCAGTGTTATTGGAGTGATGTGCAACACATTCTGATTGCTACTGGAATGGTGTGAGTCACTTCCTGGGTGTTAGTAGACTGGTAAGGGTCACATTCTGGTTGTTATTGGACTGGTGTGGGTCACATCCTGCATGCTAGTGGAATGGTGTGGTTCACATCCTGGGTGTTAGTAAACTGGTTTTGGTCAGTCCTGGGTGTAGTGGAAGGTGTGGGTCATACCCTATAGGTGTTATGTGAACTTATTTGTGTCACATCCTGGGTGTCAGTGAAGGACTGGTGTGGGTCACTTCCTGGTGTTAGAAGACTGGTGAGGGCACATTCTGCTTTGTTTAGAGTAGATTGGTGTGGGTCCACAACCCTGCATGCTAGTGGAATGGTGAAGGGTCACATCCTGGTTTGTCAGAGGATTGTGTGGACCCATCCAGGGTGTTAGTGGACTGGTGTGGTGGGATTCTGGTGTTAGGTGGACTTGAGTGAGGTGGAATCCGGTGTTAGTGGAATGGTATAGGTGGCAAAAACCCAACCCTTGGGAATTAAAGAATGGTGTGGTGGCATCCTGGGTGCTATTGGACTTGTGTGGCTCACATCCTACATTTAGAAGACTAGTCTGTGGGTGGCATCCTGGATATTGGTGTACTGGCGTGGGTCATAACCTGGATGTTAGTGGACTGGGGTCTGGGTGTCATCAGGGGTTTGTGGGACAGGCTTTGGTCACATCCTGGTGGTTTGGCACTGGTGTAGGTCCACATCCTAGGAGTTGTGGACTGGTGTGGGTGGAACCCTCGGTGCTAGGGACTGTGTGGGAGGCATCCTGTGTGTTAGTGAACTGGTATGTGTGGGCATCCTGGGGGTTAATGGGACAGGTGTGTGTGGTATCCTGGTTTTAAGTGTTGTGCTCATATCCTGGTTGTTAATGGAATAATGTGGTAGCATTCTAGTTGTTAGTGGGATGGTGTAAACTTTGCATCCTAGCATCAAGGAATGGTGGAACTAAATGATTAGAGTGGGTCTAACGAATTGTAGTCTCAGTAATGGTGGACTCCAAGGAATGTAAAAAAAGAGAAAAAGGGTAAAAAAAAAAAAAAAAGAAATTAAAGACTATCACCAGAACATCAATGTACCCTTCTCTCATAATTCGGGGGAAACTAATTTTTATTTTGTTGAATTACAGTGATGGGGCAGGGATAAAATACAATTTATGATATTTTCACTTTTTTGTCTTGTTGATCTTCAACAAAATCATATAGAAAAAGCAAAAATAAAATTTTGAAAAGAACGGTTTCAGAGAGGGGGAAGCGGATGTGTTGTGGCCCCGGGAGACCCCAGACTTCGGCGTCCCCCACAGAGGCTCAGATTTCCAAAAAAAATAATCTTTCCCCAATCCACCACAAAACAAGAACAAAAAAAGACAGATCATCTCCCAGGAGATCCCTGACCCTAAAGGCTTGAATTTAACCAATTAACAACCCAAACCAAAGTCCCACTAATTGACTACCAAGGCGTTCCGTTGAAAAACCAAAAGAACAAGAAAAATAAGCCCAAAAAAAGAAAAAAATAAAGATAATTCCACGTAAATAATGAGAAAAAAAAAAACAAAAAATGCTGTCCTAAAAGAAAACAAGAAAAACATTGAGTACAGGATTAAAGAGGGGACAAAAACGTGAAAAAAGGGGAAAGGGGTTAAAAAAAAAAAAAAAAAAAAAAAAAAAAAAAAACGGAACTCTGGATGCAGCCCCCTCCACTGGTGGGTTTTCTGGGTGTCTTGAAAGACTGTTGTTGTTACTTCATACTAAGTCATACAAGAAGCTGAAGTCTATATTCAAATTATATATTGACATTTTTATGACGTGGAGCTTCGCTTTCTGTCTCCCCCGGTTTTCTCAAAATTCGTTTTTTTGACTTTTTTTTGTAAAATTTTGTCCTAGTTTTCGTTTATCAGCTTGGTTTTCTTGAGTACAGTGGTCCCCCCAAAAAGAACACCCGCCCACACTCAAACAAAGACTCAAGCATTCTGAGTCAGTCAGGCGGAGGGGGGTAGGTTGTGGCAGAGATAGCTTATCTCCCCTCCCCTTTCCCCTCCCCCGTCCCCTTACGCCAACAAATTCGTCTAAAAAGGTTAAAGCATGTTAAAAATTTCATTTACCAATTCAATAGTCCTTTTTTTTTTTTCTCATTGTTTCTGTATGTAAAACTAAGATATTTCTAAAAAAAATTTATTTTTTTGGTTAATACTTTTGGGGTCTGGAACAGAAAAAATTGGGTTCCCAAAATTTTTTTTTGGGGAATTTTTCCTTCAGTTTTTGTCAAAATCATTTTCTTGGGTTTATTTGATAGAATAAAGATATACTCAGAAATAGGGTGTTTTTCATGTTTTCACAATGAAAAGGACCTTGAAATTGAGTAAAAGTGCAAAAGTTCAATTTTGCATTTTCAAGAGAAAAAATGACCACCATCCAAAAAGTGTCCAAATAACCATTCTAATAAATCATAAAGGGGTTGAATTATTTATACAGTTTATTACAATAATACAGTATTAATAAACAGTAACTTCTATTTTTGTTGAAAAAAAAATTTAAAATAAAAAGAAAGAGGTGCGTAAACATGGAAAATAAAACGAGAAACTGTTATTTTGGTCCCATGATTGTCTGCATTGCTAATTTGGCCCCTATTCTGAACTGGATATTTTAATTTGAGTGAAATTTGATGTAAAGGTAAAAGTTGAAAGGAAATAGCAAAGAGTAAGGGGATGGGTATCAAATGATTTAGATAAAAAAAAATTGGATACAAAACTGGGGAAGGGGAAAATTGGAAGAATGTGCTTTCGATATTGGGGGTTGACTGTCGGTGGATGGATTTTGAAAGGGTGAGGTTAATCATAGAATTGAAAGGGGGAAAAAAGGTGGTGGTGCATTGAGGTATATGTAAGAAAAAAAATTTTCACGAGGGAAAGAAGGGAAGTATGAAAATATATTGTAACAACACTCTTATCGTGTTTAAGCTTGGGTTGGAAATGAGTAGCGGGAGGGGTTGGAGGCATGGAGATGTCCTGTCAAAGGGCAATTGGGGGTGTAAATATTTTGCAGAAAATTTGGAGGTGGAAATTAGGAGAATGTGTGGGTTTAATAAAAGTATTATTAGAGGGTGAAGAGGGGGTTTTTGGTTGTTTGGCATTTTAAGAAATGATCAAAGTGAATGAAGGGGACCATTTAAATCCTAGAGGGAAAAAAGGCGGGTGGGGTCATCCCCCAAAAAGTTGGGAAGGGGTAAGGGAGGTTTTGTGGGCAAGGGGCCCGGACTTCCAGCAGGCGTGTGTGAGCGTGTTTTAAGGGAGTGAATGGAGATGAAAAAGAATTTTGGGGCCCATGATCTTTGGAGTGTGGAGGGTAGTATTTATGAAGGGGTTCAGGGAAATGGTTATTTTATATAGCCAGCTTGACCCTGGAAATGGAAAGTCAAGCCGTATTCTAAAGGAGGGGTTTCGGGTTTAGCGTTTTGGGGGATATGTTGGTATCTTTACCTACAGTGGGACCCACTTTGCGAGCGTGGCCACTTGGTTTTTTTTCCAAAAAAGACATCGATGGGTCGATTTTTGCTTCCAAAAACCCGAGCAAAATTTCCCCAAGAAACAACCTCAAGCAGGGTTCCTGGACATGGGAGGGCTCTTGCCTTGATCTCGGGTTGTATCCCATTTGTTTGTTGGATATCAATTTAAACTTTGGGGAATGTTGATCCATCAAATTGCCAAAATGAAAGAAATCTAAGCATAAATAATGAAAAAAAATGAAAAAAGAAAGAAAAAATGAAAGAAATCTAAGCATAAATAGGGATTTCCCCCTTTTTCAGCAATTAGCCCCCCCGTCAATAATTAAAAAAGGTTTTTTAAGGTTGTTTTCTGTTTGTTTGGTCTCTTTAAAGAAGGAAGATAATTACAAAAATAGATAGTTTTTAAATTGCTTCTTGATGAAAAAAACCTTTGAAATAGAGCTCAACCTGGGACAAATGGCCTTTGTTTGCAGTCATGAAGCGTTGACTTAATTTATAAAATTTATTGCAAAAAGGGAAAAACAATAAATTTTATTTTTTTTGTGTGAATAAAAATTACAATTTATATAAAATAATAATAAAATAATAAAAATTTAATAATAATAATAAAAAATAAAAAAAATGTACAAAAAATACAATAAAAATAATAGCAAAATAATAAAACAAAAATAAAAAAATAAAATATGTATAAAAAAATACATATAAAATAAAATGTATTTCATATAAAAATTTTTAAAATAGCGGTTAAAAAAGGCCATATAGAGGGCAGGTTTCCAAAACAAAGAGGAGTGGGTTGGGGCCGCCTCCCCCCTTACATAATGAATATTTTTTCATTCTAGAGTGTATACATTTTTCTATGTTATTTTTATTGTTTGTTGGTTAATATTAGATGAATGTGTTTTAAAAGAAGCTGTAAGATGATTTACCGAAATTTTCAAAAGTATTTTGGCCATTTCCCAAAAAATTCGCAAGCCAAAACCCCCCCTACCACTACATGAAAAAACATATTTTATTTATTCTAGAGTTTACATTTTTCTATGTTTTTTATTGTTTGTTTGTCATATTAGATGAACTGTGAATATAATGTTGCAACCCCTGAATGGGCACAGTTTTTTTAATTAAAAGTATATTCCTTTTTTAATTTTTTTTATTGTTATTTTTGCCCCTATTTTTCCCCCCGAAGAAATAGAAAAAAAAAAAATTAGAAAAGAAAAGAAAATAGTATAAAAAGATAAAATAAAAAAGCGATTTTGCAGAATGCTGATGTTGCACCACCCCGTCATTTTGGGGAAATTCCCCCTGCGACTCGTAAGTATCATCAGAATTTTTTTTGTTTTTGTTTTATTTCATTTATAAAAAATCTTTAATTCTGTAAAAAAAAACATTTTTTTTTTTTTCAAAATTTTTGGAGCTGAAAGGGTTTAAAACATTGTTAACAGTACCCCGGGTCGTCAAAAATGATGACTGCAAAAATAGAACCTGGGTGACTGCAAAAAATAGCAACCTGGATGACTATCAAAAACTTTCAAATTTAAAAAGACAAAACCTTCTACATTTGTTTGGGGGTGGACGTGAGGGCCAAAATAAACATTGGGTTTAAAACATCCTTATGCTAAAAAATGAGGGAAAATTATGGGTCTACTCTTTACAATAACATGAAATTTTAAAACCCCAACCAAAACATAACAAAAAAAAAATTAAAAACGTTGGCATACTCCCAAAGAACATAGGGTTTTGCGGGTTCTGATACATTTTAATGTACATATAGTGGAGAACAAAAACTAAACCAACCGGTGATGAGACAAGGCAACCATAATAGACCAATATGGACCAATACCTACCCCCCCAACCCTTTGACTGTCGCAGCCGTATATATACGTTTACGAGGTACCTGTTTTGTATAGTACTCATAATTCAGCACTTCAAAAAGCAGGAGAAAGCGGTAGGGGCCCATGTGAGAAAATGGTCTGGTGGTCAGTGGACCATTAAAAAAA